>VZTJ01003580.1:1049822-1080761 GCA_013397795.1 Orthonyx spaldingii
TGGTTGGTTTTTTTTTTTTTTCCTAAAGTTTTGGAGGCAGCAAAAGGAACCTCAAAGAAAAACCTTCTTGTGAGGGTTAAATCATCCATGGCAGCACTTAGCGCTGCACTGTATCAGCACAAAGGTTATGCACCTAAATTTCACTTAAATCCTACATTGAGGCTTTAAGTAGAGCTTAAGTGATGTACAGACTCTGCTGGCCCCCTTACAAGGCTGGCTTTCACCCATTACTGTTTTTAAAATGTTTTATGATTCTCAGGTAAAGTTTCATTTGGGTTCTGTTGCATTTTAGGTATTCACCATTTGAAATTGCTCGTTGCTTTCACATTGGGGTTATTTTTACAGAGGAAAAATGCAAGTCCATTGGATGTCAGAATTCACATATTTAATTAAGAAAAATGATCATTTGGTAGATATTTGCATCAGCTCTTGGGTAACACAATGCTCACAATGGCTCCAATAGCCTACATCAATAATAGCAGTCGGTCAGGATCATGCTTACATATTCTTATTTATCCTCTTTGTAGTTCTAGTGATCAGGAGAAGCCACTATGATGACAAGTAACACAAAGCAGAACATTTTCTTCTTGTCTCCTGAACAACACTTAATAGCAGGGGCATGACCAGGAGCCCTGGGAGGGACAATTCTCACCAGCAGAGTGGAGTTCCAGTTGTTATCCTTGCTCAGCTTGCTCTTCCCTGCCCCATCATCGCTGCTCTGGCAAAGCAATATTGCCCATCAATTTTTTCTGAGCTGTAGCTTAGCTAAAACAGAAGCTCTCCATCACCTAATATTTTAATGGTACATTAGTTCAGCTCTGATTTGAGGGACAAAATGCCCTGAGCTGAGTTGATAACCTTCCCCAGCACCTCCCTGTTCCTTCAGGGCTGTGCTGTTTAGGCTGTAATTAGGAAAAATGCTGTTTAAACACTGCCACCCCACCAGATTGCAGCCTGTAACAACAGAGCTGCACGACTCGTGTTTTTCCAGAGAAAGGAAGGAAGGAAAGCAACATAAACATGAAAAATAGTGAAAAGACTTTTTTTTCCCCCTGCACTTTTGAAATGCTTTTAGCTTTTCTTTCATTTTTCTTTCTTTTTTGTTTTTTTTAAATTGACTTTATTGCAGCAGTATTACCAACACTGCTGGACACTTTGCAATATTTACAAGAAGAGAAATCGTTTACAGCTTATCAGCTTTCATCAGTTACTGGCGGATTCCTGAAATGTACAAAACTATTAGTCAGATGTGGTGACTGGTTTTGATAAATTGCCTTCTTCTGTGGTTAGTGCATAAAAATGAAAAAAAAAATGCTTCATTATGTTTTTCATGAGATTTTAATAGTTAGCCCCAATAGTACTGAGGTAGCTTGGATTGCAGTAATGTTTTCATTATCACTGCACATTTTCAGGCTTCTGTGGGAGAAGAAGAATCTCAGAGCCTGGGAAGGAGTGAGGCACAGGAATTGTGTTCCTACAGCCCTTCCTGTTCCACCAAAACACTCTTAGGTGAGCTGCTTGTTGGTGAGACCCCTGCACTTCCCCAAGGGTTTCCTTATATCTTTATGGCCACACTCCAGTGTCAGGGTCAGGGCAAGACTACCCACCCCAGTGCTTTTCCCAGTGACTTTACAGTAGAAGCTCAGCATTTTCTATTTATTCCTCTCAAACCATCCTGTACGCCCTTGTCAGGGTTTAACCCCAGCCAGGAACTGAATATCACACAGGCACGCGCTCACTGCCCCTCCTGGCAGGATCAGGTTTATAATAAAAAGAGACAGAGTGAGAAAAAGTGTGAGTTGAGTTAAGGGCAGTTTAATGGGAGAGAAAGAGAAGAAAATGCAGTAATGATAATAATCATGATAAAATATTTAGAATATACAAGGGATGCACAATGCAATTGCTCACCCTCCCCAAGAGATGCCCAGCCAGTACTTGAGCAGTGGCCCCTGGCCAGCTTTCCCCCCAGTTTATGTACTGAGAGTGGTGGGGGTCAGCTGTCCTGTCAGTGTCCCCTCCCATCTCTCTATGCACCCTCAGACTATTGGCTGCCAGGGCACGAGAACCTGAAAAGTCCTTTCCTTAATATAAACAAACAAAAACTACAAATAAAAACTCGGCATCTTACCAACTTTAAGTCTGATGGAAAATAAAAGTAATTCTAACGCCTCCTTTTTTAAAGAAATGGATACTAGAGTTCAGCCTTTAGACCTCAGTATAGGCAGTGCATAAATATTGACAAGGGTTGTTATTTTTATCTGCTTTTTAAAATGAGATCGTGTAGGATTTTTAGGCATTTGGTTTTAATGAGGGTTTCTGTCTGTCTTCCCCTCCGCCTTGTAGTGTTGTTGCATATTAGCCAGTTTCAACCAAACATGGGAGGGGAAATCTCCATGACACTGGGTTTGGAAAAGTCTCCTGGCAGTTGTCAGCTGGGCTCTCAAACATCCAGATCCTGTTCTTGCTGAGGGTGCAGGGATCAAGGTGTAACCAGTTGTTCATTTCTCCCTGGTAGTGGAGAGGTGGTTGATAAGTCCAGAGAGGTGATGAGATCAGAAGGAAATATTGGAGAGCCTGAAAAACCTCAGCAAAAGAGCTGCAAGTAGCTCAGCTAAAGACTGGAGGGGAGAAAACCAGGAGCAATAAAAAGAGCTGGGAAACATCACAAAGGTGAGAGTGAGGGCAAAAGTGCAGATATTCAGACAAAGTGGAGGTTGTGGAGTCCTGAGATGGATGTCTGATGTCTGTAGAGGGGCAAGTTAGGGGCAGGAAAAAAATCTGTATGTAATCAGGCAGTTCCTGGAACAAGCTTGTAAAAAGTATGATATATTTGAACATTAATAATTTATGTTTAGGGAGTGTGAATGTTAAAATAGAACAAAATCCAGGGCAGAACATCCTCCTTCTTTTCTCTGTGTGGCCTATAGGCCAAAAATGTGCTTTGACTTTTATGAGTAGATTAAAAACTGAAGCTCAGGGTGACACCTGGGGCTCAGACGTGTGACAGGGTGCAGATATGGAAGAGGATTTAAGGAGCTGTGTGTGTTCACACCTGCTGGCTCAGGCATGGGCATCCCACTGCATTTCCAACGCCTGGTCTGTGCACACAGCGACTAAACACACATGAAATGCACCTGTCACCTGGCAGAGCATCACACTGGGACACACTGGGAAGAACAGCAGGAAATCATGGGGAAAAAAAGTAAAAAAAAAAAAAAAAAAAACCCTACTTTTAATAAAACTATCTTGAGAAAAAAAGGAGAGAGGAGTGTGGAGTTGAAGGTGGAAATCTCAAAGGCCTCCAGACCTCAGGTGACAGAAGTGAGGGATCTGTCCTGCTTGGTTTGCAGTGCTTGTGTTGTGTCCCTCTCAAGGCACAACAACTCCCCCACCTTCCCTTCCCTCTCCTTCCATTTCCAGTAGGAATTTCCAGAAAAGAACAGTAAATTCAGAGTTGCTGACAGTGAGGTTTCATTCTGTAATCATTTACACGAATCAAACCTGACAAGGAGCTCAGGTTACATAACAGACTGAACCCCCCCACATAAATATGTGGTTGGTTTTACAGGTATTTGTTGCGGTGTATTATGTAAATAATATGCACAGTTGTAGAAGCAAAATGAAGACAGTTGGCACAAAATTAAGAATATTGCAAAACTACACTTATTGAAGCCTTACTGACAGATAGATATGGTTCATGCTGGATTTACACATTTGATTAGAAAAGTATCCCAGCACAAATAAACTTTCTTCTGCAATGTTTGAAAACTACACATGAGGCTTTGGGCTGGAGCAGCAGACCTGAAATTTAAACCAGCAAGAACTTTGGAAAGAGAAGGAAAGGAACTGCCCTGATTTTCTTAAAGGGGATGACAAATAAGCAACCTAAGCCAGGAAAAGCAAATCAAGAACCAGATAACAAGTGCTGGGTTGGCCTAAATCTTTGTTGAAGTGCGAAAATAAATGGCCCATGATGCCCAGTTGCCCCTTACTTGGGATCAGGTAGCTGCCAGAAAGTTTTGCCATGCCAGAGCTTGCTGGTGTGGATGTGGACCTCCAGCTACCACAGCTATGAGGGTTCTGTATCAGAGAAAATTGATGCTTAATCATCTCACAGCTTGGACAGAGCAAGCCTGAGTCTGCCTCCATTCAAATGCTCACAAAACATTGTATTTCTTCTGTATACAGGGTTATTACAGTAATCAGAGACACCATCATTGAATGCATTATCCTGGAACTTGTGTTATCCATGACCCAAAGCTCTTCTGATAATCCTCCCTAAAAAAATATTATCAGTATCCACAGGCTCTTTGTCAGGAGTTTTGCACATCAGTGACCTCCCTGGCTTCTAAATGAAAACTGTGTTTTTTCCTGCTTCCAAACCCAGATCTCAGAGAACCAGAGCAGCTGAAGGAGCTGGGGGTGTTTGGTCTGCAGAAAAGGAGGCTCATGGGGACCATCTCTCTACAACTCCCAGAAAAGAGGTTGTGGCAAGGTGTGGGTTGGTCTCTTCTCCCAGCTAAGAGGTTCACAAGAGGAAATGGACTCAAATTGCAGCAGGGGAGGTTTAGATGGGATATTATGAAAAATTTCTGCACCAAAAGGGTGGTCAAGCACTGGAACAGGCTTCCCAGGGAAGTGGTGGAGTCACCATCCCTGGGGGTGTTTAAAAGCTGTGTAGATGTGGCACCTGGGGACGTGGTTTAGTGCTGGGCTTGGCAGTGCTGGGTTAGCAGTTGGACTGAATGACCTTAGGGATTTTTTCCAACCGAAATGACTCTGCTTCCATAGTACCAACCTCTAGATCTATGGCCTTTTGCTGGCATGGAATGAATCTGGTTTTCTGCTTTGAGGGTTTCTGGTATCCAGTATGGATTGCAAAAACGAGCCCTGGGAGAGTGTGGGGAAAAAGCATTTTGCAAGAACTCCCTGGGTGTGAGAAATGGCCTGGCTCAATTTCACACTGAAAGCATCCATGTGCTGCAACAATATGGTAGATTATTTTTTGCTTTAGCAATCTCACTATGACATTTCAGGTTTATTTAATCCTTCTATTTTTAAAAGGCTTGCTAGCAATGTACTTCAGCAATAGAAGGAAGAGAATTGTGCTGTTGACTACAGAATATTTCTTCTTTTCCAGATGGCCTGGAGAGGTGACATCATGTAAGGTTCTGGTTGTGCATTCCTGCTGCTCACTGGCACACCAAAGCAGGTCTCAGTTTTGGTCCCTCAAAGGCACTTCAGGGCAGAACCCTTGGCAGCCTCTTGAGGCTTCCTATGAGGGAGTGCAGTGATGCCACTCAAAGGGATTTGAGTCATCATGGTGTCACCTTGGTCCCTATGTCCACTCTAGTGTCCAATTAGTTGGTTTTAGTAATTTTCCTGTGTTTAAGGTTACTGAATTAAATTAAATCTGGTTATTACACACAGGGTTTTGTTCACAAGTGGTTGAATGTTCTGTATCTGGTGGATTGTGGACTCTTTACACAATATGAAATGTGATGTAAGGGCATTACAGGTTTGCTCTGAATTTTTAGCTTTGGTCAGTTTGAATGGTTTACAGGTTTTAATTCTAGTTTATCAACTGTTGTGAATTTGTTATTTATCTTGTGTGTGTGTGTGAGTATTTGGAGAAGGAGTTTGTTTGTTCTGGGCTTTTTGTTTACTTTTGGATTTAACAAGATTTAAGGCTGAAATTTCCTGTAGTACCTGTAAACAACCTGATGTAAAGAAGTTATAGGTGTGCTTTTGGGGTGCCTGGCGTTGGTCAGTTTGAATCAGACCTATAATTTTTTAAACTTTTTTAGCAATTTAATTCTATGTACTTCGGAAAACGGCTTTGTTTAGCTACATGTTTCACTGGACTGTTTTCACTGTTTTGCATTAAAGCAAATAAACTAATCTCCAGAAAAGACTAATCTCCCTGATCTGGTTTGCAGGGAATAGTATGGATCACTGAGCATGCAACCTTCCATGTCCCTTATCACCAGGATTTGATATCCTTTTAAAATTCGTTTTCTATTGACTTTGTAACTATAAAGCTAATAGCTCTCTTCCTGCTCAGCCAGGTCTGTGCCTCGAATGGAAAGAACTGGGAGTTAAAACAGTAGATTAAAGTTGGTATTGATGTTTGCCTTTTCAGTTGCTTGTTTATTGCATCTGCACCAGCAAAAACTAAAGTAGAACTGCTATGAAAAGAACAAAGGCTCCAAAACTAGCATGAAGTTTGTCAGTCCCTGAGAATTGCCCACAAATATATTTTATGTGACTGAGAAAAATGTGTCTCCAAGCAGAGTATGAGGGTGTCAGTGAGGATGCATCAATCGTAGTTAAAGTTCATGCTTTTTTTTCTCTTTTGATTCTAAACTGTTTCTCTTCTGTAAATTTTGTAGTTCTTACTAAAACTTTTGTGGTTGGAGGTGTTCATTCCTCTAAAAGAACAAGAGTTCTATTTTCAAAAGCTGGTAAGTCCTATGTTCAAAAATTTTTGTTCTGACAAGTAATCTCAAAGCTTGACATTTAATCATGATACCTTTTGTAAATATGACTGCAAATACTGTCTCTGTTTTTAACTTGAGAAGAATGTATTTGTGTAAATTTTTATGGCCCAGACCTGAAGATGCTATAAAATAGTTTTCTTCATATAGGGTGCTCAAAGGCCCATCCAACCTGCCCCTGAACACTTCCAGGGATGGAACATCCACAGCTTTTCTGGGCAACTTGTGCCAGGGCCTCACTGAAGATGAGGACCACTCCTGTCTAGATGGCTGGGAGAAGGAAAGTGTGTTTTGTAAATAAACATGTAAAAGTATTTTTCCCCCAGTTTGTTTTCAGTATTAAATCATAAATTGGTTTAACTAGGAAAAAGCTGAATAACAGAACCCAATGTAATCTTGAATTGCATAATATATATCTTCATATTTATTATCTACTTTCCAATGTTATTCAATAAGCTGAGGGAAAAGATTGATATTAAGTGGAGATAACAGGTCTCCAAAGAAAAGTTTTCATTTTCAAGTTATACAGAACCTCTTTTATGGAGTATTGATGTCTTAGAGAGACTTCTTTAATGTCAGCTTAAAGGAAATAAGAATATATCCTTAATATCTTTAAGCTCAGTGTAAAGAACCCAATCCCAGTGGGATGGGAACTGTGTATTAAAATGTGGTTTATGCTGCAATGGTACATAGAGATCTGCTGGAAGTGTTCCTTGCTTTACAGAATTAATTATTGAAGAAAAATGTATTTGATAGAAACAAATGCCCCAGCTTCTAAACTTTAGTACAAGAACTCTGCCTCACAGCCCATCAGTTGTTGAGTGAACCTGTGCACACGAGAGGGAACGTGGAGGCTACAGGCAGTGGAAAGCTTCAAACCTCCCTCAGCTGGAGAGACAGGAAAATTCAACACTGTGGAATGCAAAAGGCAATTATTAGTATGAGAAAAAAAGAAAGAAAGAAAAGAATATTTGTGAAAAAGAGACCTGATTTTTGTCTTGATAGTATAACTTCATCAAAGTGATAATAACTGTGACTTTGTTGATATTATGTCCACCAAAGTCAATGGAATTGTTATAACGAAGAGTAGAATTAAACACAATGACTTACTTTGTGAAAAGAAGGGCTTTTTAAGGAATAATGCCATTTAATTTTTTTTTTTTGTATCAATAGCACTCTTTTTGGTGAGAAAAGTTTAAAAGCAGTAAGCATGGTGTTTGCTGTTCTCACAAGCATGTTTGACTCTTCCTACAAAATCCAATTTTGAAAAATCAATAGAATTGCTAAAGTGTACTGCATCCTCTCTGCCATAGAACATGTTTTGCCATATTAGCAAAAAAGCTTGGTTGTTTTTTTCTTGGTTTACTAACCCAAACATTTTGAAAAATTCATCAGTTCCTGTGCAGAAGGTCACAGTTTCTGGTAACTCTATTTCTGGAGCTCTTATGGTGCTATAAAAGGAAATTCTCCCTTGAAGGTCTGGTCACACCAGCACCACAGGCTGGTCCCAGCCACCGAGGACACCAGCCTTACACACAGTGAGTAATATTTTTCATTGTAGATGTCCTGGGGATTTAAGAAATTGATTGTATTTTCTTTGAAAAATCTAATATGCATTTTTTACTTTGCATATTCGAATGTATGCAAGGAGAGCATCTATTGAGCCAATACACTCTGATGGCTCCCTCTGCATCACATCAGCAAAACACAAATTGAAAGTGCCAAAAAGTATTCATTTACTGGACATACTAACAGCCCTTACATAATCATTATGATCTAGAATTTTAAGATCACTGAATTGATAGAAGTGGGAGAGAAGTATTTATTTCAGTCAGTATGTTCCCATGCAAAGTCTCCAAAGCAGATTGGAGTTTGACATAGCAACTGAAAAACTCTGTCCCCTTTCACCTGGGGATCTTGAAAAAATTTAAGTATTTTCTTTAAATGTCTTCATCATGTTTTGTCCTTGAAAATGAGAATTAAGCTTAAAAATAAAGCACAATTACATAAACAGTGAGATTTCTATAATATGTACCTGACCTTTCATTCCTAGTTTCATCAAAGCTCTGAGCTTATCCTTCCATTGGAGGAGCCAGCCTGAGGAACTGTAATAGCTGACCTCATATTTCTGTTCATTATATATATATTTTAAAAAAATATTACGTGCTTTAATTCATATTATTTAATTACAGCACATGAACAAGACCCAAAGCAGACTGTTGAATTCAGAAAGGTCTCTATAACCACTCTAAAAATAACAGGGTGTAATCCAAGTAGCTGCTGTGGCAGATGGGTCTGTGGGACCTGTGTGGTTGTGGTTCACAGCTCTGAAAATGCAGTTGGGTTCACAGCCCCTCTTAATAACACCAATGGAATGTATTGATATGGAAATGGGATATCTGTAAGTGTGGTAGGTGAGCGTTCCCTTCTCACCTTCTCACCAGCACTGATTTCTTTGCCGGTTACTTTTTTATCTCCCCAAAACTTTCCACATAGAAATTTAAACTTCAAGTGTCATTACTTCACTGAAACTAATTTGTCCTTATTATTCCTCATTACCTTTTATCTTGTAATTGCTCTTTAGAGCTTCATACAATCTGCATATTACACTGCTCTATGTGTGCTTTAGTAATCCCGATTTTTTTTTATAAGTAACATGGTCAATATATACAAATGGTAAGCACCAACCTGATTTTCTATCTGCTGTAATTGGATTCTGTCTTTAATTACAGGTGGTAATGACATTTTAAGCACCTTATACAGGTGTTGGGGGGGGTGGGGGTTGTGAAATGTTAAGCAACATTAAGAAATTCTAAGCTTCTGGAGCACTGCCAAATTTCAGAGGTGCCTTTCAACTCCAAATAGCGATTTTCATGTGAGGATAATTATAGCTCTGGCCACCTGGACTGCTCCTGTTGGAGTCAGGCAGAGCAGAGGAGTAAGCCTGTCTGCAAGCCACATTTCACATCTTCTTTCTTTATACGTGTTTTCATTTAAAATTACTCCAAATATATTATGGCCTGTATTCCAATCCCTAAAATTACTGCAGGGCCATCTTTTTGTGTGTGTTTGCTGGCCAACACCAGTGGCAGAATATATTGTTATGTATTGGCAGCGTAGCTGTGGTTGGGTGACCTTGGAAAAGATATTTGAATTATGTTGATGGCCTCCTTGATCTTGGGGGAGTTTTAATTCACATCTATAATTCCAGCCCGAGAAAATGAGACGGAGATTTGTTTTGGAACTGATGGGAAAATATATAGCCAGCAAAAGGAGTTGCCTTCTCCTTCATTACTCATGTAGCTTCTCCTGGAAAATAACTTTTCCCTAGCAATGGCACTTAAAACTCAGCACTTCCGAGATCAACACGTATTCTCCTGTTTCTTCAGTCCTGGCTTTTTGCAAAGAAAGTGAAAGAGGCAGCACTTTGATATGTCCTGCAGAAACCTAATTCAAGTCTTAATTTCTCTTCTTTTTCTTTCCCTTCCTACAGAATCTCTGCTTATTAGCCACAAAGCCCCGGGGTTTATCCCGCCTGTGCTTGCACAGTGCTGATTTCTTGTGCTCTGCCAGCCAGGCCAGGACTCCTGAGCTCCCAGTGATGGGGCTCAAGCTGTTCTGGTCGGAGCACGCAGCTTTATTTCTGAGATTGATCTTAATTCTTCATCTCTAGTAACCTTTTCTGGTGTGAAATCCTGGCTTTAGTGACGTCAGCAGGACTTGTGTTCTGAGCACTTGCAGACCTTTGAACCGACATTCGAGAGGTTCATTGTTGCTGTGTGGTACTGCTGTGCCTTTCCTTGTGCTTTTTCCTGGGAAGAGGTGTCCCATCACAGGGGAACAGCCCTGGGGGTGTTTAGCCTGGAGAAAAGGAGGCTCAGGGGGACCTTATTGCTCTCTGCACTACCTGAAAGGAGGTTGTATCCAGGTGGGGATTGGTCTCTTCTCCCAAGTGAAAAGCAATAGGACAAGAAGAAATGGCATCTAGTTGCACCAAGAAATGTTTAAATTGGATATTAGGGAAAATTTATTCACTGAAAGGGTGGTCAGACGTTGGAACTGGCAGCCCAGGAAAGTGGTGGAGTCACCATTCCTGTAAAAGTTCAGAAAATCATCTGAATGTGACACTTGGGGACATGGTTTAGTGGTGAAGATGGCAGTGCTGGGTTAAGGGTTGGACTCCGTCATCTCCCAGGTCTTTTCCAATCTAAATGATTCTGTGCTGTCTATGTAGAACATTTCTGCCTATGAAATGTGAAAACAAGTAAATAGCTTTAAATATATTGTGAATGAAATTCAAAAATCAAGAACAGCTAAAGGTGAAGCTCACACGAAGGCTTGTCTTGATTGACTGTAAAAAATTATCTAGATGACCTTTTCTAAGTATTATAATGTCAGGGTGATTGGCATGCCAGAACTAAGATTTTATTTGTCCTTGTAAGGTATCTGACTTCTGACTGTATGTGTAGATCTGCTTTACATTGCATTCACAAGATCAGGTACTTTTATATATATATAGCTGTAAAACGATATATAATTAATTATAATTATAATACACCATAACTATATCTAATTATTATTAGATATAATAACATAATTATAATATAATGTAATTACATATAATTAATAATATATAATTACATATAAAATTATATATACAGCTTCTCTATTTTTGTATGTATAGAAAAAATATTCTAAATCTCTAATAAATGAATTCATAAATAATCTGTAATAATGGAGCTCATTGCAGTTCATCCCATTGATTCACTCTAGACTGTGGCAGTACTTTTCCCTCTCCATAGCTAATGTTGAAACAAAGTTATTGTGAAGTTTTCTCTTAACTTCTCTGCATTTATACCAAGGGCAAGGGAGAATATCCTGAAAATTAAGCATGCCAGTTGTTACCTGGGTTTTAATTATTCTGGTTTTTTTCATTCTCAATTTTTCTCCAAGTCAGCTTGAGCTTCAGGTGCTTCTCTATCCCATTATCTCTGTGCCAGGATTACAAGGATGGACTGTTCCAGTGGCCAGGTCCTGCATTGTGCTGGGCTCTGGTGAGGAGCTGTCACCCCTGTCACCCTCCCAGCGTGTACTGGTGTTTCACCAGTCCAGTGTTTGGTTTGTGAAAACTGCTGGAGCTGTCAATCTTAATTTTTTCATGACACTGACAAACTCATCCCCAGTAAATGGAGCATTATAAACATTAAGGGAAATTTCTACTTCAATAATTGCAGCAGTGCATCCCTTCTGCAGGTCCAACATCAATCTCCCTTTGCCCAGGGACCAGACCAAGTAGGAGGATGCTCATGCTAAAAACTCAGCCCCCCTGAGCAGCTCTCACCCAGTGGAGACCCTGTGGAAGCCCAGGTGCAGTGGAGCAGGTTTCCAAGTGTGTAGCACTTGAAGGAGTAGGAGACTGCCAGGAGAATTCAGGATGCTAGTGACCGGAAAACGGGAGGGAATAATCTGATGTACTGTGAGCTCTAGTAAGCCAGACTGACAAAAGAGAAGTGATTTGAAGCAAAGACCAGGAACCACATTTGCCTCAACTGCAGAAAAGTGAATCATGGATTCATGGAGTGCCAGGTTGGAGGGCACCTCAAGGCTCATCTGGTCCATCCTCTGTGGGAGAAAGCATGGTCTAGACAAGATGCCCCAGCACCCTGCCCAGCTGAACCTTAAAAGTATACAAAGCAAAGGCAGCAAGAGACAGACAAAGCAGTCAGGGCAGAGGAAGGCATTGACTTAGGGGGTGTTTGCCACAGCTGATGTCTGTTTGTTTTCCAGTTCTCACCTCCCTGTGCAATCTCAGGCTGAGCTCTGTACTCTGTGCTTGTTTGTATTTGACGTCACAGCAAGAAGACAAAGTGCCATTAGTGTTTACTTGAAAGGTCATATGGAATCTATTTTCCTCTAGTCTGAGAGATTTCAGCCATAGCAAAGTAAAATTTTAAAATCTGGCCTAAGCAGGCCCCCTAACCCCTCTGTATCACAGAGAAATGAAGTTAAACATTGAACTGTGTGTCGGACAATTGCTTCAAAATTGCTCAACTCACTTTTCAGTCCCTGGTGTCAGTTATTCTCTGTGTGGAAGATAATTAATTGCTCCATATTTAGGAAGTTATTCTGCAAATTTTAGCCTGCCATTAACAAAAAATAAATGTCAAGATATTAACTACTTTAAACCCATGCACTGAAGTCATGTTTAATGTGAAGAACACAAATGATCCCATCCCTGATAATAAATGCATTGGGGTATCAGATGTGCCACTGGTCTCCTGGGGCTGGGTGGAGGTTTGGATGTCTCAGCTAAGCCATGGTGACTGAGGCTGGATGTGAGCTTTACCTGTCCTAAATACAGACCAATGTCCTATGCATGGCAGAAAAAGGTTTTGCCTCACATTTGGGATGGGCTCAGAGAGCACACCTTGTCATTTCAGATTAGCTGAAACTCTGTGGATCCTTAAGCTGCAGGAACTCAGCTGTGTGGCTGGGACTGAAGTATCTCTCTGTCACTTCAAGCATGAGCTTGTGTGGTTGGCTGAGGCAGAGTTCCCATTCTGAAATCACCTCTAACATTTCTGTGTGTGCGTGGTTTAAAGCACTCTCTGCACTCATATTGGACATGGAATCATCCTTGGAGAAGATGAGCTGTAAAGAAGAAACAAACTCAGTGGGACATCTTCTGTCTAAATGTAATTCATGAATATTTGCACAATCAGGTCTGCAGGTTGAAGTATGTCCTGTAGCTATTTGATGTCTTTGGCAGGGTTACTTGTTCATTTTGTCACTTTTAATTTTGTTTTGTTACTAGTACATTGTTTGAAATTAATGTTCAAACTTTATTCTCTGTTGACCAGGAAAAAAACCAGAAAGAAGTATCTCTACACTGTTTACATGCATATTGACCACAAGGTGAGCAGGACACTCTTCTTTTTTTGTGAGAAGCCTGCTTGTCAGCATGCCAGTGATAGATCAGATGTAAAGAAAATCACTTCTGCAAAACCAATTTGCTAAGGGGCTTGTAAAATCCATTTTTAAAATGTTACTGAGGCAAAAAAAGTGAAGGACCAGCCAACCAGATATTTTGATCGGCTCTTCAAGGTCAAAACCTGATTACTAATTCATCAAATACCTTACTGGTAGCACTTCTTGAAAAGCAAACAACTTTGTGCAGATGTTCTACCTAATGATTCCAATATGAAAAGAATGCTTTACTTACTTTTGGCAGTGCTGCAGTCGCAGGAGCTGTGGCCTTCAAAGCACTGGCAGCCCAGGTCCGTGCAGTGTCCGTGGCCATTGCAGAGTGCGGGACACCGGAGAGCAGTCAGGATTTCCTCCCGGGCAGCAGATGGCTGGTTTCCAGCAGGGAACACTCCATTTCTGCTTCCTAGCACTCTCCTTTCACATTCATTTTCCAAAAGGGCTATCAGTGCCCTCACCCAAGCCACGTCATCTTTGAGCTGCAGGTCTAAAAAGCAAATGTGAATTGCCTCATCCAAGTGTTTTCCCAGGAGGCCTTTGCACACCAAGCCAATGGTGGAATTTGCAAGAATTTGGTGGCAAATCTCGTGAGCCTTGGTGGCAGTCAGGCCATTGGGAGTGGGCCATGACAGCGGAAATTTCATCCGAACCCCTTCAAAGTAGTCCTCGGGGAAAAAATATGCCAAGCTCTCTGAGTGTCTCTGGGTTGGGCCACGCAATGGGTGAAAGGATGAGTATTCATAATACTTGTTTTGTCTTTTTGCTTTCCTTAGGTCTCCTGTTGGTTTGGTAGAGTCAATGGAACTGTTACTGTTCGTGGAAACATTGTGTGTGAGGGGCTTCAGCTGGGCCTCAGGGCTTCTTCGCTTTTGGACTGATTTAGACAAATATCTTTGACCAAAAGGCTTGGTTGATGGTTTCTCATCTTTTCTCAAAGTCGACTCTGTTTCTGTGTGAGTGACAAAGTCGGATGTAACATCCAGATATGGGATTGCAGAGCTGTGGTCCACATGGTCATGAGGGCAACCAGAGGGCTGAGGGGAAGGAGTCTGAAAGGCATTTTTTGTGTTTACCACGGGCACAGGCTTGGTGCTCCCCTTCTGGCACCTGCAGAAACTTTTCCTTTGCTTCCTCTCAGAAGGTGCTGGAGTCTTGTCAAATAAACTCTTCCCTGGAGGAATTCTGATTTAAAAATAGGAAGGGATTAGAGGGAGAACAGTTCCAACAAATTAGTCTATCATACAAGGAAACTTTCTTTCCCTGAGGCTGGGGTAAGCATAAATACCCAATCAACAAAAGTACTTAAGAAAATGCTTAAGTTTAATCTCTGTTTTCTTTAGTTGCTTTTGTACTGCCCTTCTTGAGTTGTCCTGTGTGTTTTCTAGCACTTCATGGAGACTTTTTAGTACCAGATGTTTAAGTGCTTTGCTGGAGCATTGCCTAACTGCTTGACTTCTCTTTGCAGAACTTTCTCTGAGGTGCAGGTTACCTTTTGTGCATTACACATGAAATAAGGCCTTGGATTTGTCCCTGGGTGACCCAGATAACTCTTGGAGAATGACAAAAAAGACATATTTGTTTCAAATCCTATATTATGAAAATCATCTTTGTCTGTGTGCCTCTTCTCTCCTTATCAATAGTTTCCTCTTACATGTGGATTGCTAACTTTTTTCTTTTAATGTCTTTTTTCCCCCCTTTTTTCCTTTATATTTCATTTCATTCTTCTCTTCTACTAGAGTTTTCTTTGATTTTTTTCTTTCAACACAAACCAGTTTTCTATTGATCATAGGGCTAGGCTATCATATAAACTGAGATTATTCTCTTCCACCTTTAAATTTAGTCCTTAATGATGGATGAACTTCTAGAGAGTTGAGTTTGAATAAACAGCCACGATTCAAGTTTCTTCAGAAATCTCATATTTCCTATTGATCTTATTTGTGCAGCACAAGAGGAATACTAGAGCTTCATAGAAAAGGGTATGTTTCTTGTCCCAATATTTGGCAGCATGTCATTACCAGACAAATTTGAAATAGCACCAAAAATTTAAATTATTTTGGCATTAATTTTGTCTTCCAGCCAGAATGTTGAGGTTTCAGGAAAGTGAAAGCATTTGCCAACATATTGGAGCCAAACACTAGATACTGTTGTTGCAAACCATAGTTGTCTTTATCCAGTTTTTAAAAAGTATGTCTAAAATGGTATATCTGATTTTACTATTTTGAACATTGACAGAATCATAACTTTTAAACAGAACATCTCAGTAACACAGAAAAAAACCCCTATTTCTCCCCCTGAAACATGAGCACAGACATTTATGGAACCGTTTTGCCCAAAGTGTGGGCTCAGCAGGACACAGTATGAGACAAAAGGACGGTTTTCATGCTCGTGGAAATGCACAAGCTGTTCTGCACTTTCCTATAGCCTAGGAAAATGAAACATTTTCGATGATTGAGAGAGTTGTCTTTCGGACAACACATTTTAGTGCTGAATGAGTGTCCTTCACGCTCCATTCCTCTGGCTCTTATAGAGGGGTTATCCACCCCTGAAGCTTCCCTGACTCATCAGGGGAAGTAAGTTTAAACCTGGACTAAAACAGCAGAAGTAGCTCCTCCTTTGATATAATACCACATAAACTAGAGGGTAGGGTAAATATAATTTATTTACTAAGCAAATAAATGAACTACATAAACTGATCCAGAATCAGGACAGCAACTTAACACACCAAAGAAAACTTCAGTAAAATGAAACTCTTTTGCCTTTGTAGTAGTGTGCCGGCCTGGCCTGGCCACTCACCGCTCTGCATTCCGCTTATCCCTCCCCTGTTCGCCCAGGACTGGCCAGGTGTCACGGGCTCGTCATTTGTCTATTGGCTGGCCTCTCGCCCTGCCCACCAGGGAGAGAGGGATAAAGGAGGGAGGCGAGAAGGGGAGGGGATTAGTCTGGCCACGTTGTCCACTACACATCTGGTTATCGGTTTTTCCCTCCATGAGGGAGATTAAAGGACTCTGATAAATGCAACTGGTACGTCTGTCTTGCCTGCCCAGAGCAGCCACCGCCCGGCCCGGGACCGGAGCTCCCAAGTAAGGAGCTACTGGGGCTGGACTCGGTGGCCTGGAGGAGCCCACTGAGGAAACAGGAAAGCTACATGCCTTGATATTTTGTTGAAACAAAATCCTCTGTTAATCCTACATGAAAGCAATTACCTTCTTTTGGTGAGCCCCTGTCAACAGAACAGGGGTGTATGGTGTGGAAGGAATGGAAACCCCATCCTTCCTCACAGCCATGTACAGACCGACAACTCCTTAGTGAGCTCAGATGTGCCCTCTGTCCCCTGCATGAGATGACCAGATTATCATTCCTCTGAGCCACTCACTATGATCTAGGAAGAACTAAAACCAAGTTTTACAAACTCAGTTGGATGCTATTATGGAGAAAGTGTCCAAAATTTAACAGCATTTCTGCTGGTTTCTTGATATATTTTTAAATGTTTGAAAATTTTATTTCGCCTACTTAAACCGCATGTTTTAAAATTCCTCTCTTCTCTGGTTGCTATTTAATGGCTGGGAAGCTCTGGTGTTGTTTTATTGTTGAAAAGTTGTGTTGGAAAGCTGATGTGTAAAGCTGATCTGTGCGTGCAGAGCCCTGCAGCTGCTTGAGAGGGGTGGGAGCCAGGGAAAGCTCCGAACTGCCAGATGGTGGGCACTCAGAGTAGCTTCAGGTGCTGGAGAAAACCTAACACGCTTTCAGCATTGTTTAAAATGAAATTAAAAACAGCAGCAGAAAAATCACCCTCTAGCTTTTGGTTTTTACTGCGCCGTTTCTCCGTGAGTGGATCAGAGAATGATCTGAATCCTCTGGAGGTGCCCTTAGTTTCTCTGCTGGCTTGCTTTTTTAACCACGTTCTGAAGGGTCCTTGAGAAGCCATCCTTGGGAGTACTGCAAGGTGAAACTCCTCATCCCTCTTGCCCTTCTCACTTAGCAGGAGCTTCTGCCTTCCCTGAAGTATCTCTATCGTATGGAGCTGAGCCCTAGAAAACTCCTCAGAGCTTTATAGGTAAATTCCTTCATACTGGGCTTTGACTTCAGCTCTTTCAACAAACTTGCTTAGAACAAGTTCTCCTAAGGACCTTTTTTGCTCTTTTTTTTGGGTAGTAAGCTATTGGTGGATCTTGCACCAAGCTATTTCTCCATCTGCCTTCCCAGAAGCAATGTCTGACTGATTACCACATTATTAGGATGTTAATGATGGCTGTTGAATTACAAATAGTGCAATTTGTAATGAGAGGTCAAAATTGACATTAGATAGCCATTACTTAGATCAGTGAATAGAACTAGAATATGGCAGAGGTATTTATTTATTTTCTGAAGTACAAGAGGTCTGAAAATTCATTTTTCCTGTAGGATTGTGCTGAGTTCCCATGTACAGATTCAGTGGTGCGTTACAGTGGTTTGCCTTCTTTCTCCTTATTAGCAAAACGTACTTGATAAACCAGACTACACAAGCAAAGCCATTTTGGTTTTAGGAAGACCTATTAGGCATGTTTGAAATTCAGCAACAGGAATTAAAATGTCGGATAGGGACAGAGACAGGAGTAGGGATAGGGACAGTGACAGGGAGATGTCAGGGCCAGACTCCTGGCTCTGTTTCCAAACTCTCTGTCCCAGAAAGTACAAGTTTTCAGAGCTCACTGTCATCATTAGCAGAGTTGATATTAAGTTTTAACATGACACATATATTGCCACACTTTGTCAAAATGTAACATTTAATCTATACTCACATATTGTAATTAGTGTTCAGGAATAAAAGAACAAGGGAAATAGGAAACCCTTAATTAATCCCTGTTGTCAGCTATCTACAGTTTCAAGTGTGGGTGAGAACTGCATTTTTTTTAACAGCTGAGAGGGATCTTAACACGGCTGTTAACGTGACATCACTTGTGAATATAAAACTTCTCTCTAGGTAACTGCTGATGTGTTTTGTGCTGACTGAAAATTAAACCCCTGTGCTTTTGGGATGCTAATGGGTCTCCAGGCTTCTCCCTTAGGTTAAGCAGATCTCTCTGTCAGGTCATTAGGGGAGTCTGTAATGAAATAAACCCATCACGACCGTTTGAAACACTGCTAGGAGCATCCCCTGGGTGGGATCTCTCTGGCTTTGTACCTCCACTCCTCTATGAAGTCTTCCTCGGGCACATTGCTGAGGTCATTGTGAGCGATCCCGTCAAAGAGGCCACACAAACCCCTGGTGCTGTTGAAGTCCCTGCCCGGTGTCCTCACTGTCACACCCATTCCCCACTCGCTCAGGTCCGCTCGAACAAACGCTCCCGAAGGGAACAGCATCTGAAGAGGCAGGAAAAAAAAACCCCCAGTGAATTAAAGCTCTTACCAAGCCTTTTATGCAATAAAAACCGTCTCTTTCCATAAACGAAAATATCAAAGCAGGACGTTAGCGATGGCAGAGGTAATTTAGGATCACTTAGAAATACCATAAATATTTATTTGTGCTATTATTTAGCTTGCTTTCAGATTCCATGGCATTAATATCTGATAGCATTACATAAATATATAACTGCACGAATACGTTCTTTTTAAATTAATAATTACATCCATTGAAGTTTTCCCAGTGGTAAGTTACCGGCTAATTTTTGAAGTGACTTCCATGACAATAAGGCCACCCTTGTGTCTTTCCCTAGGAAATAATTTTTTTTAGATGAACTGCCAAGATTGAAAAACAGCTTTCTTCCTCCTGAAGAATCGTTTCATTTTCCGAGGCCAGATTACCCAGAAAATGATTGTGTTTTAAAGTGGATAAAGCAATTTTCTCATTAAAGGACTACTGGTAGGCTTTCACTGACCTTTAAAAGAAAAAAAAACAAAAAAAAAAAACCCAAAAAACTGGCAGGGTTCAAAACAAGAAGTAACTGTGTGGATAATGCATTTTTCAGATTGGTTTACTAATCAAATAACAAAAAAGAAAATAAAGCAAAACCAAAATGTCTGTTCAACTGAAAGGTATTTTTGGTTTTTTGATTTGTTTTTACAGGTAAAGCGAAAATTATTTGAAATTTATCTGGGCCAGGAGAGGGAGCAGGAACACACTATCGTGATAAGTAACCTTAATGCTTTCTTTTTATCCAAAATTAAACATTTTGCTGTTAATCTTAAAAAATACATTAAAGAGATGAAAATATCTCATTATAATAATTTCAAAATAATTATTTTGCTTTTTTTAAATGGCCCCTGCCTAAATATAGTTTATTCATCCAAATAATGTCCTTTGCTTTCCTTTGTTTTGATGAGGATTTTTGGTCCCTTTGAAGTTCCTGCCCATCAAATGTACTCATATCTGTGAAGGAGTATCAAGCTCAAAATTTTTATTCTTGTACTGGAATCCAGAGTTTACCTATTGGCCTCGCTAAGTAATAATCCTGCCCATTTTAGTTCCCTATTACTTCAGGCATGGGAATACTTTTCGAGCAACCCTCCGTGAGCACAACAGCAAAGTGCCACTGACTGCAATGACGGCTGGGGACACTCAGGCCCTCTGTGTTTTCATTTAAAGCATTTTTTTTTTCAAAAAATATTGGCCTTGGGGAATAATAGAAGTCGTCATATACATCCTGTACTTTGAACACCTCAGAAGTTCTTGGCTGTACACCTTGGCTGTACCTATGCCTCACTTACCAAGCCAGTTTTAAAAAACCCTCAATGATTCCCCAATGTAAAGCTCAACTGGCCTGATGAGTTAACTTTTCCTGGTGATTGAGTAGGTGGAGCAGGAGAACTGCAGTTGGCACAGCCCTGGGTAGGATTTGATTTCCTTCCTCACATAAGCAGTGTCTTCTAATCACATGCTTTACTGCAGGGAGGAGCATTTCCTGCAGGGCTGCATGCACAACCCTTGCAGTCAGAACTGCATGAGCTGTTCAGTCTTCTGTGCTGTCCAGATTAACATTTCCAGGTGTGGATTTATTTCAGGAGTTCGGAGGGCTGTAACCATTTCCTTTCCTTTCCTGCTACCACAGGCAATGCATCCCACCTGGATTTAATGCTGCTAATTGAGGCTTCAAATGAACTTTTTTGAGACCTCAGAGATATTTAGTGACTGGCTGCTGGAAGCTACTACTTTGCGTGACCTAAACCCATTCCAAGCCCTCTTGAAAACTGTGGGAGCCAGGGGGATCCAGCTCCTGAGCTGCATGAGGATAATAATGGACAAGTGCTGGGAGAATTGGGATGCACCATACTCGGTGGTGTGCTCAGGGATCCTGTTCACTGCTGCACAGTTGCTATGGATTCCCACCCAGAACAGAGCAGGATTCATACTCTGTCCCCAGCATGCCCTGATTTGTTTCCCCGAGTCTTACCTCAGGTATAAATGAGAATAGGGATTCCTTGCTATGATTATCTTGGTAATAAAACAGTAATTATATTGCATTCAGTTGCAAAATGAAATGACAGCTTGATTCCTGCTTTTTCTCTATTCTATAATTAACAGACTTTCAATTACTACCTTTCTGAGATGTATTCCAAGCGAGATCACAAGGAGAGCCAAGCACAGGCACTGCCTGCATCATTCTGGCTCTGCTGTGGACCGATCCTCATCCAAAACATTTCATGGCAATAAATCTTGATGATACAACTCTAGGATAAAATTATCTTCTTGGCCATAATTTGTGGCTCTTCTCCTTACCAAAACCCCTGGTGCAGCCTGTTCTTATTTTTCCAGTGATTTCAGTGGATTAGTGTGGATAAGTGATACTTATGCAAAGTAAGTTGTGGCCATATATTTTTTAGGTAAATGCTTTACATTACACCAAATGTTGCACATTTACAGCCCATTTTCATAGCTTTTGGGGGCTCTCTGGATCTGACTAATAGTGCCTTGCTGCTCCACTCTAAAACTCCATTATCCTGCTACCTGTGATCTTTCCTTGAATATTTATTTCTTGAGCTCTGCAAAGAAATTTGCTTTATATGGTGTTCTTGGGTAGTGCCTGGCATAAGCAAACAGGGAGCGGGCTGCCGTGCTGTAGAGAGTAAGTAATGCTATCAGAACTCCACTGTGTCGCCAAGAAATTTCCAGAGACATTTGTTTTGTTTTGTTTTACAGTTTGTTAAACCAACACTTTAACCAGCTACTTCCCTGCCTCTCGCTTTGCGGTGCATTTGGCCGCAGGCGCTCCGATGGCTTCAGACATTTTCGTAGCAACTTCATTAATAATTCAGAAATATTAAAGGCGTGTTTTTAAAGCACAACCACCACAAGAGCGCTCAACCATCCACGCACGTACTGTTATTTTCCTGCCTCCGTAGGACTTCAGGATTCTGACTCGTGGCGATGCCTCGGTGCTTTTGACGGTCAGCTGGGGCCTGCTGTCCCGAAAGTGGCTGTTGCACGTGTCCAGCACCACGATGTCACCCCCTTCCTGTGCAGCCACGCCACAGTTGCAGGTGGTGGCGGAGCGGTGGCCTCCACAATCCCACTGCCGCACGTGCACCTCAAACGCCCGCGACTCACCGTGGCACAGCAGGAACGTCCCGATTTTGGAGTTGTCATAGCGCCTACACAGCCACAAAGAAACAAAACCAGAGAGGGTTTGGAGACCCTGAGCAGCCACTTGTGCCAGTTGTTTGTTGGTGCTCATACAGCAGTGCTCCCTAATTACAACAGTGTGGTGGCTGGCCTTGAAGGAGGGAAAAATCCGCACACAGGGAAGGGTTTCTCTGGCTCTGTATCCAAGGGAATACCGCCGCAGTTGTTAGCTGGAAGTGCCTAAGAATTCCTGTGAAAAGCGGGAGTTGTGTCCCAGCTGCTGCCATGACAATGGGCATGGATAAAAGGGATAAACATTTGATATAAAACAAATGAGAAGAAGTTTCTGCCTCCAGGTCTTAATAAATATGCTTTGGTTCTAACCGGATGCTTTTAGAGGACGATGTTCTTCAAAGGGAAATCAGTGCTCAAATAACTTCTTCTGTGACTAATCACTAAATTTTACAAGTCTGGCTGTGGCTAGGTAAAGGCTTCATGTGAAAATCTGGGATTCTACCAAAAGCCTGCTAAAATGAAGTTTGTTCCTCCCCCTCAACGACTTCCCCATAAGCACAACTTTCACACTCAGTGGATTGGCAATCAGCACAAGCCAGCTTGGAGAACAATTTAGGATTTTCGTTCTCTTCTGTAAGGAACATCCCTGCTCCATCTGAGTGCAGCCAGGAGCAGGATAACTTTAATAACTTTACAAGTGTTTGCCCTCTGCATGAACCATCTGGAGCCTCTGGGGTTTCCACAACAGAGGCCTGTGAGAGGACCTTCTTCTGCTTGTTCTTTGTGCTTCACTCCATAAACTTGTTTTATTCTCACTCTATTTTATTCTAATATGTTATATAAAAGAAAACAGTAGCCATATACTTAATATATGTTGTTGATGTTTTCTCCCTGTAAGGCAACATCTTCCATCTTTAAAAACAAGAGATTATTCTGCTTTCAAGACATTGTGATTAGCTTTAAACATTATTTTTATGAGATTAAGTACTATGGAAACTAAACTATAAGCTTATAATAATAAGCTTTATTCTTTTCTACAATAAAAGAATGTAAAAAGAATGTATAAAATGCTTCTGTTAAATAACAAGATTATTTTTTATGCAGTGCCATACAAACATCAGTATTTTTTTAGGCCATTAACGTTTCTTATGCAGAGGAACAAATGGCTTGAGAACTGTGACTTTTTCACATGTATATTTCTACATTTTGTTTCTCTTCAGAATAGAAGTTATAGATAACTTTGTAGCTTAAAACACAGTAAAAATTTAAACTCCAGCTGCTTTTCTCTGATAGAAAACACATCTGACTTCATCTTTCATCTTGAAAAACTTAGTCAAGTTGCCTATAAAGTGATAAGATTTTGAGTGGTTCTGTCTCATCCTGTTTTCTAATCAGGTACATAAATCCTGTAGTACACTGCCTGGATAGTGCTGCTAAGATTCATCAGAACTAAGGACAACATAAAAAAATAGATAATCTCTTTAACCATCAAGTACTTCCTCCATTTGTACGTCTTTGTGGGGGAGAAAGAGGAGAGAGGGTATTTTATGAGAGCACCTGCCACAGTTCCCTTCCACAGGATCAGCTTAGAAGGAGAGGTGTTTAGGGAGGCGTTGGGAAGTAAGGCATCAGACTGGCTGTACCCACACTAATCATCTCTGTCTGGTGAAGGAGGCTGGATTTGCATATGCATATAAATGCCATTGCAGTCAGGGGAGCTATTTATTGCTTAATAATCACTGACAGTGGACCCAATCCAACCCTCCTGGAAATCACAGCAAGCCCTTCAATTAAGTCATGGCATAGATTGCATAGCACATAACGAATCTGCACCATGCCTAAATTAGAGCTTTCAAATGCCTTCAAATCAGTTGAATGGATAATTAGAAGTAGTCAGGTAAACTTTTGAGATGTTTACACAACTGTAATTGTGATAATGATTCTTTGGACAAAGTTAGAGAAGGTGCCTGTGGCACTAAATGCCTGAAGTAGACTTAAGTGCAGCTCTTGCACTAGGGAGTTCTGCATGTTCCTTGTGGACCAGGCTCCACCGTTTGTGTCTAAATCTCTCTCCACAGTGCACTCCCCCTGCACTTTCCCATCCTGCTGCCCTGACAGTCTGCAGCAATGGATAGCCTGGGCGAAAAGGGGTTCCCTCCCTCCCCCTCTGTGTGTTTGGGTTGTTTTCCAAGGGGGGAAGGAAGTTCTTGTTCCAGCATGAAGTCATGGCTCGACTTATGCTCTTTATCAAGAGTGTTTATAACACTCCTGAGTGTTTGGTTATGGCATTGAGATTCTATAGGAATAATTTCTGTTGGTTAATCATGAGAGAGGGACAGAAAGGAATACAGGCATATGCAAACCACCACTACTAATAGTGTTAGATTAACTCACACCATGCACTTCCTCTTCACCAAGCTACACTTCATCTTCATATTAATTCAGTTTTCATTGTGGCCATTCCAGAAGATTTTCCAGCACAGTTTTTCACCAAATGATTTGATTTGCTCACACAACCCTCCAGGCTCCTTCTTTCCTTGCTACCAAGAACTATTTCACGGTAGGCTTGACCCTACGAAGGGCTGGGTGATGCTGCAGGACGTTCTCTGCTTTCAGAGCGTTCATCACATCACGTTGTTCTCGGAGCAGATGTTGGGTTACATTCACTGGATGCCTGGGGACAACAAACTGCTGCAGACTATCAAAACCCCAGCACCTGGCAGGGCTACTCATGCCCAGGACTTAGTTGTGGGCTCCTATGATGAAAAGTCATTAAAGCCAATCAACAAATGGTGCCATTGCCTTGGTGATAATATTGATGGGCTAATATGGATTAATGTTAATGTTTGAGAAATCTGAAAAATCTTTTATCTTTTTTTTTTTTTTTGGTAAGGTAAAATGGGAAATAACAGAAATGATGTATATCGTTCCCCAATCAAGAAAATATTCCCCTTTTCACTTTGCCCTGAAAGGATTTTCTGCATATTTAGTTTTAAGCTAGTACTTCATATTTAAGAATCTGCAATTTATGGCATGAAAAGCTTTTATATTTATAATGTGCCATAACCAGTAATGAGGGCTATACTTTTGCTTTACCAGGCTTTCACATTTGTTTAATTTAGAAGGTACTTTGCTATAAAAGGAAGTGCTCTCTCTGGATTTTAGCTGGTATAATTAACATTATTCCACATCTACGCTCCAATATACACAAATTGATTGTGCTTATGCTGTAAAATATGACACATTCTTCTTTGATTTTCAGTCACTGCCTTTGGTGAAAAGAATGAAAAGATTACAAGATAAATATTCCTGCAGGAGGCACAGCAAAGGGGAGTGTTATTAAGGAGTGGGAGTTGGGTATTTCAGTTGTCTAATGAATAGCTAACTACCTCAGATGTAATGTGAGCTCACTATGTCAGATTAAAAACATTGGAAACATCACAATAGAGGTTACAAAACACATTGGATGGAAGTGGCCGCTTCAGTAAGAAAATTTTACTGCCAATAAGAAAAACACTTCCAATCTTTTGATTTTTGTATAATTTCTCAGTTTTCTAAATGTATGAAAAGAAACATTTGTATTTAAGTTAAATTTTAAATTTTCAATGATTTTCATTTAAATTTTGAAACCAAAACAAAAAAAAGGTTCTCATTTCAAATGAGAAATGTTTTCATTTGAAAGATTTCAAAAGGTTCTCATTTCAAAAGGTTCCGTTTTCCCACCACAATCCCTTCCTTCAAAAAAGGGGAATGTTTCACTTCCAGACCTCTATGTCAGCCTTTGCCTTCAGATTGTAGTTTTGTACCAGGACAGAAGCTGGAATTGCATTTCCCACTCCTTAAATACAGAGCTTTAAAATCATTTACTAATGTGCTAACATTTTTTTTGGATAGGCAGTCAGAGAAGTTGCTTAACTGATGTGTAATAAGGTAGCCTAATCATTATAATAATTGAAAGAGAAATTATTTACAATAATAAATGGGAATATAAGTAGGAGTAACGGGACTGTGAAATGATGGGTAAGAAACTTGGCTGAATATCAAGAAGTGATACATCTTAGGGAAATAACCTAGTTATTGAGATGGACGAAGCCCCATCAACGTGGCTCCTTTAGAGCTGCACTGGACAGAGCAGTAATGAATGTCTGTCCACAAGGGAAAACGTGCAGTTTTTGAGAGGCCAAACTAATCCTGGGATTTTTCTCTTTTGAGTCTATGTGAGTCTGAGGCAGGATGACACAGAAGGATGGGCTTTTCCAAACTCCCTCTGCTAAAAAAGAACATAAATTACTTAGAAGCATTTCCGTATGCTATCAATAATAGAATTAAAAAATGAGTTATTAAAATAAAATTGATTTATTTTGTTTTAGACCTTTTTTTTTATGGAAGCAATGTAAAAATGTGCTACATGGCTTGAAGGGTGTCCCCATTCCAAGAGACACTTTTCAGCTATTTATTCCTCCCTAAACACAACAATCTGACAGATCAGTGTCCGTTCTCATCCCTAAATCAAAAGGGATTATTTTAGAATATAAATGTATAGAGAGGTTTGAAACAATACTCTGATCAAGTTTGATATCCCAGAGTTGAAATAATTGCAGCTACATGAGGCATGGGAATATCTTTGAACCTCTTGCAGCTCTAATGAAGCCTCCAAAGCAAGAAAAGCACCCAAACTTGTATCAAACCAGTTCCTGACCGCATTTAAATGCTGTTCAGCAAAGCAGAAGTGGGACTGGGAAGCCATGGGTGAGCAGAGCTAATCTCCTACCCCAGACTGCCCAGTTTAGGTGAAATCTTTGTTAGAGGCAGATGTGCAACCTTTAATGGAGCCTTTCTTACCCACGTTTCATCAACAGATTTCTCCAGCTCTGACATCATTTCAGATGCCACCTCCAGAGCATGCTGGACTGAAATTGGGACATGAAGATATCAGAAGTTCATATCTGCTGAGCCCCTGTGGACACTGTGCACCCAAAGTCAATGTCTGTGCCATCAGGAGGTTAATGGTGGAATGACAAACTTGGAATGTCATCTGAAGTGTTTGCAACGCTGGATCAAATGTGCCAGGTGAAAATCTTTAAAACTTTCAGTAATGTCAGTTAGCTGGGATAAATAGATTCATGACTGATTAGGGGAGTTAAACAAGGAAAAGTTCTGTACAGCTCAGGCTGTCAAACACAAAGGCACCACTTTGGCTCAGTAAGTCTTTAAGCAGCTTATTGCTGGGTGATACAGAAGGACATTTGGACACTACAGGAGGATGTACAACGTTATTTTTGTGCTCTTTTCCTGATATTTGACACTTAATAATTTCTGGACTTTTTTCTTCTGAGACATTAGAGCCATATTTATTCATTTTTTTGGTTGTGATTATGATTGTCAACTCCAGCTGTTCATAAACCAGCTCTGCAAGTAGAAGAAATCAAGAGCATCCTTCTGATCAGTGACTTTGCACCAGATGTTGCTAAACTCCTGGGAAGGACCAGGCTGTTCCTGCATGCTGTGCTACTCTGGTGACACCATGTGTCACTTGGGTGGCACTGGGGTGTCACTAACACGATGGCACGTGGTGTAGACACCCTCTCAAAGCCATTACTGATGCTTCTGTTTGAAGAACATTTTGGACTCTGACCTTTGTCTTGTGAAAATTGCAAGACTCAAACCCATTGCTTCTCAAAGATTAATCCATTCATAGTCCCTTTGTTAACAGGAGTACACACAGCTGGAAGGAAACCACGTGTGTTGTTGAAGCAGTACGTTCCTCATTGTAAGCAAACTTGTTCCATGCTTTTTGATATTCTAATATAAACCCAAATGCATGCCACATCCAGAAACTGATAACTGCAGTAATTGAGCCAAATTATTTCAAAGTAAAATACTCACCATCCATCAAATGTGATAATGTGTGGATCAGTGAAAGAGTAGCAGTTCCCTGTTGGGAGGTCTCGAACCATAACCTAGTTAAAATGAAATGTGTAATGAATACAGTCTACACAGCAGTTTTTCTTCATTACTGTTCCTCACAAAACATTAGGGGCAGGATTCATGGGTTAAGTACAAACTACAATCTGACTTCTGAAACACGATTGCGGATGGGTACAAAATTGGCTTTGCTTTCAAACAGCAGAGTTTAATCATAGGCAATAAGGGAGTTCAAAGTGTTCCTGTTCATCTGATGTAATGTCTTCCTTTACCTGGTAAAAGATGAAGTTTTTTTATTAAAACTTTTTGCTGAGGAGTAGATCATTCACTGGAATTATCAGGAGAATAGAGTGCTCATTAAATTGTACTAATTTTAATGCCTGAAGTATGGTAAAAAGGTATGCTGTAATTAAGTAGCATTAGCATGTTATAGTAGTAGTTGCCTGTCCCCTAATTTGACCTCAGATTTGCTGTTACAGCATCTGAATGGCTGATTTATCTATTTGACAGGGTTATTGATCAGATATTGATGACGACGCCCCCAATCAGACTGTGTTAGGTATGTGGGTGAAACAGGAAAGGATCTACTACAGCTACAGAGATCTTCATCTGCATCAGCCTTGGGCCACAGCTGGGTCACAGAGGAGCTGTGAGAGCCCTGGTACCCTGCAGGGAGCAGATGTGCCTGCAGAAGGCAGGGGTAGGGCTCTGAATCTCAGGCAGTGCCGGACCCACATTGCCAGGTCTGCTCAAGAGGGTGTTTTTTCATGTCTGAGTGCTCTGCTGTCCAGTTCCCAAAAATGCAGGACTGGGCTGTGTGGTGATTTGCGACTGGAAGAGCTCCAGCCATCCTGGTGGGAGTGATGGAGTGTCATGGCTTTCAATTATCTGTCCTGCCAGACTGATTTCTTGGCCAGGGCTGTTAATTCTTTGCTCCCTCTTTGCCCGTGAGGAGTCCAGAGGTGCACTCCAGTTAGTTCTACCAGGATCCACGGAGCAGGGAAGAAGGATGGCTGCTATATCCCTGTGCAGTCTTTCAGTGACAAGGCAGAACTTGGCTTTTGGGAACAGGGGTGAAATTAAATAAATGAATTAGAGGCTGAAGATAGACTGGCAGTTCCTGACAACATTCCTCACCTGCAGCAATACATCATCTCTATTTCAAAATGCCCCTTAACCATGGCACAGACACTTCTGAGATGCCCACCAGTGTCTGGCACACCAAACTTTTAGAGTGATGGTCTTGAGGACTGAAAACATGAACCCCTCTTTGAACAACTATTTAATCTGGGGTCAGTTGTATCATTTGGATTTACAACATGAGATGAAGCATCTCAGAATTTTCCTGTTTTCTGCACAGCCTCACACTTCCTAAGGAAAAATTTAGCACGAACAAATCCATGTGGCCCTTCCTGCCCTGCTCTTTCTTGCATGATGCCAGTAGAAGACACAAGTCCTTGTTGCAGGCAGGAGTAGTTTGCTGAGGAAATCCTCTTTATCAGGTGTCTAGGTGTGTCAGGATGTTCTGCCCACCATTTCTGTTCAATTTGCAGATAAATCAAAAATATTTGAACAAGTCAGAAGGATTAAAGATTGTGTAGATTTTAATGCATGGACTTTTTCTTGCTATGTTGCAGGAATTGTGTTACATTAAGGCCTCTAATTAACTGCAAAGCAGCAACAGGAAAATGGGGGGGGGAGGGAAGGTAATGTCTATTATGTTTCATAGATCAAGTTTTAACTGAGATAAATGGAATTTATTATTAAAATTGATTAATTCAATTTCACACTTGATACATCTTCATATTTTAATGAAAGCATTTGTAATTTCAAGAAAAAATATGAGTGTGTGAGTGCACCATGCTGGATTAGCTGTCATTCCTGGTTTAAGAATCTTAAAGTTTAAAAGAAGCCAATTCTGGAGATGAAAGGTTATAGTCCCGTGCTAGGCATTTTACCTTTGAAGACAAAAATTCTTTTGGTCCAGTTTAATCTCATTCTCTCATGAGCAAATCCACAAAATTAGGGCAGAGAAATTGTGGATTTCACTGGGGGGTTGTTTTCAGTTACTTAAAATATGCCAGCTTGGATGTGCCCCTGCTCTGAGAAATTTAGCTTAGTCAAATCTGTGCTCTGGTTAATTCTCTGGGTCGGTGGGATTACAGCTCTCAAACCTCCCAGCTGAGGTCCTGAAACAACTTCACAGACAAAGGGCTGGTCCCTGCTCACCACATTTCTTTGGCCAAGCCTTCTGCAGGGAAAATGTGGCTTGCCTCCCTGATTGCTTCTGGTTATTTTTATTTTGGATGTTTTGTAGCGGTATAAATGAAGAGATGGAGCAGCCACATGTGTCATTGAAGGTGTCCTGGTGATTCATGGCACAGTCACAAATTGGACACAGCACTGCTGAATCCCCTTCTCCTCTCTGCTTTCTGAGCCAATGCCTTTCCTCTGCTTTTTCACAAAATGTTCTCCAAACCCTGGTTTTCCCCCTCCGTCTTCCTCAAAAAGGTGCTTGTTCCCTAACCCACATTCTCCCTCTCCCCTTTCCCAGTGTACGGAAGCACTCCTGCTTGCCTCTGTATTCCAACTCTTGGCCTTACTGATGTGCTGACAAATAATCAAACCTAAATCTGCCAAAGCACAAGGAATTCCATGTTAATTTGCTTGGTGTACAAAGCAACTGTTTAGCTTTACTCTGCTGACAGAGGGCAGGGTTAGATTAGGTATTAGGAAAAAATTCTTTACTGTGAGGGTGGTGAGGCCCTGGCACAGGCTGCCCAGGGCATCTGTGGATGCCCCATCCCTGGAAGTGTCCAAGGCCAGGTTGGAGGGGACTTGGAGTAACCTGGGATAGTGGAAGGTGTCCCTGCCCGTGACAGAGGGGTGGAACTGGATGGTCTTTAAGGTCCCTTACAACCCACACCATTATGACAAACATCCCTAAAAGTTTATTTTTCTTTGCTAAAAAAAAAAAAAAAA
>VZTJ01003580.1:1080820-1104000 GCA_013397795.1 Orthonyx spaldingii
AAAAAAAAAAAAGGAAAAGAAAAGCCTCTCATGTGGATTTGACACATCTTCCAGCTGATTTTAGTACCTAACCTTGACATCCCTGGGTGTGTAAGCCCTCCAGAGCAGATCCCTGGGTGTGACTGGCTCGGCGCTGATGCGGCTGACGCGGCTCCCGTCCTGCGCGAAGTCCGTCACGGCTGTCACCGTCACCGTGGCTGCTGCACAGCTGCTCCCCGAGCAGGGCCCCGGCAGCAGATCCACCTGGCAGGCCGAGAGGGTGATGTCTGGGGGCCCTGGCACCCGGCTGCCTGCAGTGAACACCAACACAGGGTCTGACAAGGGTGATCCAAAGTGCCGCACAGATCCCGTTTGGTGTTCAGCACCAACGCTTCTCATTGCCTTGAAACCAGATGGGCTTTGCACAAAGACAGTTGTGGATGACTGCATCTGGCATCCTCTGCACTCTTCACTGTGCTGGTTTTTTATCCCCAAAGTTTACTGAAAACTCAGTGGTGTCTGTTTTTCCACACATGCTAATATTTCTGGGATGACAGTGTTATCTTTATGGGTCCGTGCCCAGTGAATGAAGACAAGTAGTTCTCATGACAAAGAAAGAGATGAATCCGTGTTTCTGAAAAACATTTCTCTTTCACTGTCTGGAGTACAAGGAGGTATCTGCTGGGGAGTTACTTAATTTAAAATAAACAGGTGTTTTGATGTGGAAAAGGAGGGTTCTCGAGGCAGTTTTTGCTGAACTATGGATTCATAACACCAAGGCAAATGCAGCAGGTCTGTGTTTGTATTTTTTGGCTTACTTAGGTTATGGTGTTTTGCTTCTCAGTCTGTAAAATGACGATAGTTTTATTTGTATCCTTCACAGAAATATTGTGCAGATAAAGTCACTAAAAAAATGAAGAAAAATAATAAGCTGTAGGCTTATGTCAGCATGGCTGTGTCAGCATCTGTGGTGGGTAGGGAAATGATGTGTGGTGACATAATCAGCATGACAATGGCACAGCACATCATATCTTTCCTAAAGGGACCTCTACACCCAGCCAGAATGGCAATGTCCACTTCTCTTGGGACCCCACCCTTCCTGCTGAGGTCTCAGGTAGCGGGCAAACCTGAATTTTTATTTCCATAGGTGTGTTTTCCCTTACACACACTGAATTATGATAACATTTAGTCCTGATCCATCTGGTCTGCACTGTATATAGTGTGCATTTGCTTCTCAAGAAGCCAATCAACCTTTCATGAATCCTTTGGCTGATTTGAAAAAGTGAAATTGTGGTTCTGTTGAAGCCAGTACAGAATTTCACTGTTGATTTCAGGACTTACAGCACTTCTTGAGGAACATTGAATTTTCTGTCCCAGACCAATAATTATCATCTGATAAGAATCAAGTTCTAGAAATGGTGGCAATAAAATTAATCTGAGATGAAAATAAGTGAATTTCTGATATCAAAATAAGTGATTTTCATATAATTCTTCCCATTTGTAGAATTGCTTAATAATTTATAAAGATGGCATTAAAGTATTTTAAGATGGCATTTCTAACACAATCAAATAATCAGTATCTTATTCCTTATGGAAAAATCTCATGAAATATAATTTAAATTAACCCTCTAGAGTACTATGGGAACTGAACTAAAATCTACAGATATTAGTGACATATTATCTCTCATATCAAATCCTTAAAGGCTGCCTCGCCTTACATCTTATAGAAAAGTCCTGCTTCATTTTCAAGGTTCTTGATTCAATTAAATTGGAGGTTTCCACGAGGAATAGTTATTGCCATTATAGTCCCATGAGCTGTGCTCACAACCAAGAACAAAAGTTTAAAATCAAAGAAAATCATCTTGTCAAAATAGTAACGATAAACTTAACAGAAGCCGAACTCCAGTGGCTCTGCTGTGCCTTGGCATTCATTATGATATTGTCTGAACTTGGAGAGATATTTCTGTGCTTGTAATTAGCTTTCTTATCACTTATTCCCTACATAATTAGCACAGCAGTGTAGTTATGTGGATTCAGTCAGACAAGGAGCTTGTCAGTTAATTTATTCAGTATAAACGGATCTCAGCTAAAACGGTTTTTATTTTTAATTTCCAGCACTGTGGCCGGCACACGTTTTTCAGGCGCCTGCAGTGTTCCTTCAGATAAACTAATGGACCCTAAAGGCAATAAAGGCTCCAAGCAGACGTGGTTGTGCAGACACCCAGCAGCAGATACGCAGCTGTAAGTATATATACATGTATATATAAGTATATATAGATAACTCCATAGATACCAGCCCGAGTGTCATCTGAGGAAACAGCCTCAGGATGGAGCAACCAAGGGCTAGAGCTGGGCTTAGTTTAAGCTGCAGAAATGAGTTGATTGAAGCTAACAGAAATTTTCCACTTCAGTGACAACTTCCTTCAAATATGAGTTAATTGGACGAGTTGTGCCTTCCTCCTGGCACCTCTTGGCACCAACACATCAAGCCCATTGACAGCTTGAAAATAGAGCTGCTTCTGCAAGTCCTGCATCCTCTCTTTCTTCCAGCCAAGTGCACACTGTGGGACTGGAGGAGACCCTGGTGAGGGGTCAGTCTCAGTCTGCTGTGCTGAGCTCAGCCTCCCCCACTTGAGAGCTCCTGACCCACGCTCTCAATGCCAGGCACAATCTGAAAGCCTTGATGGATGCCTAAGGAAATGTGACTTAAACAAAAGGCCTTAGCTGGGACTAATTCCTGCCTGATTCACAGAGCAGTAGGTGTCTGGGCAGCTTGGGGTCTGTGGGGATGTCCCAGCTCACAGCAGCCCCGACATCCCAACCCCTCCATGTGAGACAGCCCCTTTGCCACCTCGCTATCCAAGGAAAGCCATTCCCATGAGCTCAGCGGATGCTTTCCTGATGGAGCAGCACAGACTCCAAGCCAAGAGCAATATGTAGAACAGAGCAGCACTGAGCCATGGAGAAATGCAAAGTACTCCACGTACTAGAGCCAACACAGCTGCTGGAACCATAAGGTGCTGCTCAGTTTAAGATCATTGTGTTATGATACTATTTAAATTATATTTTTTTTCTTCTATCTAAGCACTTGGTTGATGGTATGGAGAGCTAGGAAAGGGAATTAAAAAGAGAAAAATATCAGGAACTATCTGGGTTTTGCCAACATTTTTTAGAGCTGGCTTTTTGTGGGTAGAGAAATTGCAGCTGTAATCCTATCTCTAAACATTTCTCTCATTGAGTCACTTATGGAAGAGAAAGAAGTGACCTGTTAGAAAAAGGCTTGGGTGTTTAATTTAGTGCAAATGGAAAGTAAATACATACGTGCCTCCCTTAAGCAGGAAGGGTATTCCACCTGATTGACCTGAAGACAGCATTTACTGAATAAAAGGGTAAGAATTTTCTCAGTGATATTGTCAATGTTTTCAAGTTAATAAAATAAAATAAAAAAATCCCTAAACATTTAGAAAGAGAATAATATATAAGCACAAGAATGATTTTTTCCTCCTGTATTAAGTTAGACAAAAACTATAAGCCAGCAAAAGAAAGAAAAAAGGCTTCGTTATGCATTTACTGAATAGTAAATCTGCAGGGGAGCTTTTTATTGATAATTAATGAAATTATTCTACCTAAAAACATTCCTGATACAAGAAAACTTAAAATGGAATTTTACACTCCTGGAATTTAAAATAAATTCTTCTACTCTCAGTTATTTCGTCCATAAATCTCAGCAGACTACTGTTCAGGTTATTGCTAGTCAGATTTATAGGTTTAGGGGTTTTTTTCCTCTCAAAAACCTGTCTGATATTATCAGCTGTTTTATTTTGCAGATAAAAATATGGCCTAGTTTGCTGATTTTTATGGCTTCTGCCCTTTAGTATTATTTATGTATTATATTTTCTTTTAGAATTCATTGTAACTTAAATACTGGAAAAAGTAATCACGTTGATTTGATGTCAACATGTAAAACTCTTACCCAAGTCCTCAGTACTTAGTTGCAAAGTAATTTTACAGGAATCATCCTGCCCAGGACAAGCAATGGGTACCGTGCTCAGGACAGTCAAAACATGCTCTTTGCCATCCTCTGCAATTTCTAGAGATTCTGGTAAAAACTGCAAATAAGAAAACAATTTTTAGATAATTTTGACAGGCAAGAGAGATGACAGATTAATCAGGCAACACTGACATCTATGAAGTTTTAAGTGGTTTTAAGCAATTATAAAGATATATAATTACTTGCAAAATAATAATAATCTTTATCATGATCTTCTTAATAATAATAAATTTTGCACTAATGATCTTCAACTTTATAAGGTAAAATTGCTGTTAACATAGTTTAACATTTTTTACAATTAAGAAAATGTTTGCAGTTTCCATATATAGTGTGTAATTGCTTCTCATCTCCAAATCTCAAAGCAGGCTTTTATTGAGCCTGAGAATGATACTGTAGAATTTATTAATTTTTAATATCCCGGGTTTAAAGTAGCTCCTATCCCAATGCAGTAGGAGAAATACCATGGCATAAAGTCTGGCATAACCTCATGGTTGTGGACTCTATGTTTGTAGTCGGTGCCAGGTGCAAAATAAGTGCAATTTTGGACCATTTCTCCTTCCCTGCTATGGCAGGAAGAAGAATTGCTCTGCACATAAAATATTACAGCTTTAGGGAGCCCTGCCCCAGGGAGAGAGCTCAGACCTTTTCTGTCTGTCCACTGTTCTGGAGCAAGAGCAGAAACAGCACTCAGAGCTAGTCAGAAATGGGAATTTCCATTCTCTGGAAAATTCTGATATTTCAAAAAAATCCTCAGAAACTGTTCAGATATCATACAGAAATGGGCTGCCAGATTTTTCTAACCCCATGGTTAGAAACTTAGATACACAGAAGATCCCAAAATCTCCTGGATTGCCAGGCTGACTGCCTAATCCTTGAGTGGGATTAGACCAGCTCCTCACACTCGGTGTGAATTTACCTTCAGCAAATTCTGTTTTGTAATGCCCAACCATAGCAAGATGATGGATAAAAATTCATATTTTTTCTTCATTTCATTATGGTTTAGTTACAACAAAATCCTTGCTGATTTGTAGGCATGTCTTTCCATCACACAAAGCCCCCAGAACTCTTCAGGGCAAAATTACAAGGAGAAGTAGTTTTGCTCATGCTTTGTGGCTCCTCAGTGCCCACACATGCATATGGTGCCAATGGGTGCTTCAGGGTGTTTTACAGACAAAGAAAACCATTTTCTCAAAGTGAACATCTAAGCAGCACTGCTTATGATGATCAGGACTCGTGTTTCTTCATCATGATTTTCAAATATTCCCTAGTCAGCGAATCAGGGCCATGGGCATTACCTTAATCCCAGCATAGAAACCTTTGCTGTCCTCAGGCAGTGACTGCTGCTCAGGAGTGCCCCTCCTAAAAGCTGTGACTGTGCAAAAGACCTGTAGTAAATAAATAAGTAAATAAATAAGTAAATAAATAAGTAAATAAATAAATAAATAAAGCACGTGCTGTAGCATTTCTGGAATAACATTCATATCATTATGCATCTTCCTGTTGCTCGGAGTTTTCATGCTTTCATTCTACTGCTGAAGTATATTCTGGGGATTTAGGCTTTGAGAATATTTATGTGTAAATTTTGAGGTTTGGAAGAATTTTTGATGCATTTAATGAGCAAAGAAATATGGCTTTTGTCTCAACAATTAATAACACTGAATGCTTACAATGTGTTTTCTTTTGCTGTTTTTAATCACCTTGGTTTGTGATTTTAACTCCTTTTACTGAGGGAGAATTCCATTGTTCAAAGATGTTACTGTCAGAATTCAGACATTTGCTCTTGGGATCCCAGACTCCAGTCTGTCCCCTGGATCATGTATCCTCTCTCTGTACCACGTTTGTAAGCAGTTTATTCTAAAATTTAAATCAGTTTGACAGTCATCCAGTCTCAGAAACTGTGTCAGCAATATGAGAAGCTCCTTTTTTTCCCCTTATTGCATTATAAAAGATGATGCAGATATGCCTACAGGGTTTATATTGTACTAAAAAAAAAAAAAAAGAAAATTCACCCAAACAAAGAGCTCCCCCAAACACAAGGTACCAGGACACTTATGTTGTATTCCTAGCACAGTCACACAACCTTTATCTCTGCTGAGCCCGCACACCATCTGCCAACTTAATGTTTCACTGGTTTCAGAAAAACCAGATTGCTAAAATCATTTCTAGGATCATAAGATTAAAATACAGAATTTTTCCTTAAAGCAAATGACAATAGACTCCAAAACTGTAGTTCTGAATATTTTTTTAGTCTTCTTCTTGGAAATGGAGTAACAGATTGTGACATATTAAATCAAATTCCAAATACTCAGATGACATATTTATAGCTGCTGCCTTTTTTAAGCCTCAAGTAACCCATGAGGAAGAACTGGACCAATCCAATTTATTTGCCATTGTGACAAACACCTTTGGATGGATTTTCCAGGATCACTCACTGGCCATGCGGATGCTGGTAGCTCATGCTGAGGCACGACCCTCATGACCACTACCTGCAAAACCAGGTTCTAAACCAGGATATTCCCAGATTTATGTGCTCATATGGACATGAGTTGCATAAGAGCCTGGAATATTTCTTTCAACATCCTAAAAATCCCTCTTAGTTACCATCAAGTCATGAGTTTTCTCCAACCTGACAAATCTCCTTTCCTACCTCATTTGTGCACAGTGGAAATTCCCCACCAGCAACACTGGGTCGTTTGTAGGGCTGTGGGGAAAAACAAGTGTTTTCTGTGCTCTTCAAGTGGATTATTTCCAGTTCAGCTCAGTCCTAGGCTTATGTGCCTTTTGGGATGTTTTTACCTTCACAATTTTTCTCACTCTTTTGCAGACAGCTCCAGACAGTTTGGCCCAGGGAAAATGGTGTCATTTGTTACATTAACAAGATGGAAGCCTTGAGGTTATACTGGGTGTACTGGGGGAAAAACAGACACAGATCTCACCTCACAGAGATACTTTACAGTTAAAATTCCTCAGATATTTCAGTTATCCAGTTTGCCTCTGAAGGAGAGCAAGTTGTTGTCTCCTCAAGGTAATAAGCCCCTGTTACCCCTGTTATCATTAGATATTTATTATCTCCAATCCTTCCCTAAAGGCCCGTGTTCAGCTTACAGACTTTTCAAAACAGCTCTTCTGCTGGGAAGGCAGAAAATGAGTGTTGATCATCCTCCTGCAGCTTCTCCTGCTGCTGCCACAGGGAGAGTCTGCAAAGTCAGGATCTGACAAGGCAGTGACAGCAGAGGAAGAGTTGAGATAATGCACATTCCCCCTACCAAAAAATAAATAACATTTATTTATTTATGCAGGGCTCATTGAGCAGAGCATATGCACCCACATTGCAGATGATGTATTTGCACTCACTGGGCTGTTTGCACTTTTGGCTTCTGTGCTTTGAACCAAAAATGTTCACACTGAGATTCCCTCTGAGCACATCACGAGGAGCTGCAGTGAGAGGCAGCAGGGACAGGCACAGGGATGCCCAGCACTGACAGAGGCATTGCCTAGGGATCCTCCCCAAAGTGATATTCTGGGAAATATCACAACTCAGCCTCATTCTATTTCCTTTCATATATGTTTTAGAGGTATATTTTATTGATAAAGTTCCAAACACTCAAATAAAAATTTACTCCCTAATGATACACTTAGATATCAGTAGACTATCAATCTACTGCAGCTCAATCTTCAGTGCTTTTGGAGGTGAGCACAAGCTTTAAAAATTCAAAATGTATGGACAACCATCACAACTTACATTTTATTTCTGTCTTTTATATCATTCCTCTCCTTGTAGAACCTCTTCCTTGTTAGGTGCACACTTCATAATCAGCAGAAATGTTCATCAGCTCCTGAGCTACAGGTTGACAGTTTGTCACATAATTATGACAGTTATTCTGAGGAGGGGTGTTTTTTGCCTTCAGCTAAATACTAACTCTTTTTTCTCCACTTCAGTAACCAACTTTTTCTTTCCCTTTTTCTCTTCCCCTCCCCCCCCTCCACACCCATCTCAGGATGCAGCCTTTTTAAAGCAAAGAGATAAAAGCACCACTGACAGCAGTATGCTGATGGTCGTGACAAGTTAGGAAGTATTTTTCCACAAACTCATTGGATCTGTTAAAAAAAGTCAAATTATATTTTTTCATCATCTCTTTTTAAAGGGACAGGTGCCCTTGGACAGGATGACTGGATTGCTTCTCAACACGGGATGCTTCCTTTTTCCTGTGTGCTGCCAAAACTTCCCATAGGGCAGCAAATTACTTCTAGGCACAAAACTCTTATCAAAAGAGGCTCTTTTAGCTAAGAAGTGTCTCCTTTCCTGTGTGTTGGAGCAGATTTCTCTCCTTCCATGGACTCAAGCAGAGTTATGCCCATTTTGACATGAACCCCATGAGCAGCTTCTTTAGCTAAAAACAGAATTCAGCCAGTGCTTTGGTGAGGGTCAGGGAGCTCTGGGAACGATTTGGAAGAGTAGTTTAATCCTAGGACCTGTCACCATCTCCAGAAAATTTCTTCCCCAATAACTTGCACTTTAAAATGTTGGTATTTCTCCCCCATAGCTTTCAGAATTCAAGTCTCCTCCAAATCAGTTGTTTGTACTTATTTTGATGATAATAATGTCTTCAATGTCACGTTTTCCCTTAACTGATTTTGAATGTGGGGAGTCCAGGCTGGCGCATGGAGGGGCAGATTTGCCAGCACATCCAGATAAAGCTTTGTTGGCTTTATCTCCTCTCTCACCAGCCTCTCCCCCTGTGCTCATACGAGAGGGTGAGTTAACAAAGGCCAACTTTGGGAAGCTCCCTTCTCAACCTAAGGAACCATTTAGGATTTCCTACTGTTGGCCATTCCCTGGGCAGGCAAATCTGGGTGCTGCTGGAAGGTACAAGTGCCTCATCTGGGGGTGATTATTGACTCTGGGGTTGGATTCCCCCCTCCTACAGCCACATCAGCCATGTCACAGAGCAGGCTGGGGCTGCAAGGCTCAGTCACAGGTTGCAAGTGGAGGGCTGGGCAGGGAATCACCACCCCAGGTGAAAGGTGTCTCCCGATGGCTGTCAGGGCACTGGAGCTGCCGTTGCCTGCTCCATTAAACACTAATGGGCTGGGGCTAGAAAAACTTGGAGTCACCACTCTGCCGGGAGATGGGAGTGGGTGTGGGAGGGAGCTGTGGTTTACAGCCTTGATGAAAAGAGCAAAGGATGAGCAGAACTGAAGGATGACATTTCTAGGGAAGCCGGAAGAAAAGAAAAATAGTTCTCATTAGCTCGAGAAAATGATCTGGCTGTAGGAATTTGCAGAAAGGGGTAGGAACAAAGGCTCTGGGAAGGCTTTCCAGAAGGGTTAGCAGGAAGGGGAAAGTAGGGAGAAACTGTCTTTGATTTAATTAATGAACTAGACCTTACAGCTTTAGAACACAAATCACTGGCTGTGAGGGGCTGTTGGCTGTGGAAGGGAGGGAGCAGGTGCAGCTGTGTGACCTGGCACTGTGGGAAGTCCAGCTCTGCTCACTTTGCTACTCGCTGCACAGGAAGCAGGCAGCTCTTCCCAGTTGTCAAATGGCCAAGCAATGTGTGGAAGCTGACTCCAGGTCATTATTCTGCTAAGGCAGGAAATTTTCCCAGGGTAGTAGTAAGGTGTTTTATCATCTGCAGAGTTTTGCTCATCGACTCTCTGACCCTTTCTGCTTTAAAATCTCTGTTCAAGTTCACCCAGAGTTCTGTTTCTACGGGGATGCTTCTCATTTTCTATCTGAAGGTTGAGAAAGAAATCGTAAAATTGGGTGTGACCTACAAACAGGCAAGTCTTCCTGTTCCCCTTGTGGATTTTGACAAGTCCAGTGGTTAGGAGGGGATTGGTCCTTAAGTAGGGGAAATGCCACGTTGTCATTTTGGAGTCCAGATACTGGTGCAGACCTCAGAACTGGGAAGTGACAGAGTCCGAGTCAGTGAGAGCTGAGCCGAGGGCATGGAGTGACCCCAAAGGGGAGCTGCTGAGGGTCAGTGCTGACTGGGGGTCTGTGAGCTTAGACCTCTCTATTTCTAGGAGAGGAGAGGGAGCAAATCCTCAAGATGGCCTTTTAAGTGCTTGAGTATTTACATAGGTATAGACTTAATATCATTTACATTTATGAGCCCATATGCCCTGGATTTTCTGTATAAGTGCAATAAATACAGTGGATCCATTGAGCTGCTTCTCTCCCCCAAGCTGGACTGGGACATCTCTTAGAAGTGCTGGCAATAAGACAAAAATCCTATTTCCTTGACAGATGAAGTGTAAGTGCTCTGCAAGATTTGGCTTTCTTCAGCACCAAGAAGAACAGGACAGTTAAGACCTCCTGCCTCATCACTGAAGGTGTTTTAAGGTCAGCTTGGATGTGACTTGGAGCAACCTGGTCTAGCAAAGGGTATCCCTGCCCATGGAGCAGGGGTTGGAACTGGATAATCTTCGGGGTCGCTTCCAATCCAAACTGCTCTATGAAATTTCATGCTTTCTCTTGTGAGGGAAAAATAGTTATTTTATATATTGAGGCAATAATTTACAATCTTTTTGTCTGGGGCATAATCCTCTTCTGTTGCAGAGTGCCATGCAAAGCAGCCACTTCTATCACAGAGCTCAGAAAGGGTGGTTTTGCTTAAACATTCTTATTTTGCAATGAGCACCATGGTTTATGTAGGGTGACAATTGCTCCTCACTGTGTGAACTTTTGGATTGCTGTGCTGAGCAAAATCTGCACAGTTTTCCTCTAAACACCTCTCTTTCTTAGCATAACTCATTACTCACAGTGTGCTGCTATAATTTATAGATGGCTGTGCCTCGAGGAATGAAATGACCTCTGTCACTATCACATAAATAAGGCTTAGGAATGCCAGGATTTTCATATCAGATGGAGTAGGCTTCTTTCAGAGCTTATAGAGAAATAGTGGCATGTTATAGATTTATTTAAGACTGCAATAGTTTCATGAACATTATGCTGCCAGCATTACTGTCTGAAATAACAAAATTGGAGCCCAAAGATGGGGGGAAGAAAGGACACATGATGGCTATTAAAAAATAACTGGCTGTTTAGTCAATACAAGTTCAGGAGTGTTGGCTGGTAAATCTCAACTCTCCTCTAAGGTTTGACTGCATATTAAAATATATCAATAGCTATTCCATTATGAGACTGACCTATTACCTGGAGACTTTTTTACAGACAAAGAATCAACCACCCAAAAAGTCATGTGAAAAAGAAATCATCTTGTTTGGCTGTAGTTTTTTTGTCAAGAAATGAACAGAGAAGATGCTGATTACAGAACATGAATGTGTCGAGACCAAATGCAGGGTATTGTGCAGGTAGAGATAATGAATTAAAAAGGTTGAAAAAAGCAAGCAGTTTTCAAAATGCTGTAAATTCTGTGTCCTCAGGGACAAATTCTGCCTTGAATGCCCCTTGTGCACCCTGGCAGTGCCCAGCCTTGGGGATGCCACCCTGGGCTCTGAATGGAGAAGGGGGAAAGTACTGGAAAGTTCTCCTGATTTATTGTGTTCTTGCTCATATAGCTTTTATCAGTGTGAATCTGGCCCCCCTTTAATGCTGCCTGAGACAATATTCTTCCACCTGTATCTTTCTTGGACAGGTGAGAGTTACCCATCACCTCTGTGTGGTGGAGTTTGGTGCCCAGGGTTTGACTCTCCTTTTAGTGGCATCACCTTTCCTCTGGGGTAGCCCTACAAATGCTAAATTTCTTCACATTTACACCACTGAAGGTGAGAGTCTTCTCCTTTTTGACTCCTGTTAGACACCCAGACTAGAATGGCAAACACAGTGACATGATTTTTAAAAAATCTTCATTCTGTAAAACTGAATTCTCAGCTACAGCTGAAGCTTCATTCGCTTGGTTTTCACCCGTGATGATTTATGGATAATTATAATTAGTCAAATAGGCCATGAAGACCTTTAAAGAAATCTAACAAGGAAGAGAACATTTTAGTCTCACTAAACCCACTAAATTAAACACGTAGTTTCAGCAGAGGACAAAGAAGGGCTTACTGGAAACTTAATGTAATAAAAATAGTCTTATAAAGATTTGGCAATGCTACTTGTTAACAGAACCATCTTTTCTCCTGAATCCCTCAGGATTGTTAAAACTAGATTGGAAGTGATTGCAAGTGAAATGATTTTGATGAGAATATCTCTTCATAATGCAAACTTGTCTTAAACTGGCAGAGTTCTCTGCCTCGTGTTGTAACACGTGAGGGCGTCATCGGTCAGGTTCTGAACTCGGCTAAAGAAATCGTTACCTCACTCAGCATTTCTCAGGCCACAGCTGGAACACTGTGTTCAGTTTGGATCTCCACTACACAAAAACATGGGGGCAAGCTGGAGAGGGTCCAGAGAAGGGCCACAAGGATGATCCAAGGCCTGGGAAGCTGCCACATGAGGAAAGGCTGAGAGAACTGGGTTCAAACTGGGTTTGTGGCTGAGGGGAGACCTCATCACCATGTTCCAGTTTTTAAAGAGTGGATACAAAGAAGATGGAGAGTCCTCTTTTTACAAATAGTAACATGGAAAAGATGAGGGAAAATTCTGATTAGACACAAAAAGAATTTTTTTTGCAATGAACAATCAGCCATTTGAATAATCGCAGCAGTGGTGGATTCCCCAACATTGGACACTTCAGATTCAGCAGGAAAGGGTTCTGGGCTGCCTTGTCTAGGTTGTGCTTCTGCCAAGAAAGTTTAGACCAGGTGAACCTTGAACCCTCTATTCAGGCCCGGTATTCTATGATTCCATGATCTCAAAGAAGAGCTGCAAAATTCCAAGACTATTTCCAACCTACTTTTAACAACAGGCTGTTATCCGTGTTTATTCTTTCAGTTTGCTGTAGCATCACTAATGTCCCTCTGCCTATAAAAGTTATGAACCTAATTTAACTTTAAAAGTCTTGTTTCTGTACCATAAAAGGCCATGAATTAATACATAAGTCAATTTTTTCCACATCGGTATTGGTTCCTGTTTTGTTGTTGTTGTTGAGAGTAGATCATTGTTGCTGTGAAAGCCATCAAATATACTTCTTAAAGATTGTTTTGTAATGAACTCTATCTTTCAGTATGCTATTGAACCAGGAATTTGGAATCAGAGAGGCAGAACAACGTGAAAAAAACCCATAAAATAAATCTCCCTCTATTTTAAAATGTACTATCTTATTTTTTTTTTTCTCTGTAAAGATGTTATTGCATTTCTGGTCCATGGATATAAAAATTACTGAGTGCATGCAGCTGAGCCTGCCTCTGCTGCAAAATCTCACTGCCGCAAGACACGAAAAGTACTGAGCAAAAATTGGCTCAGGCACATGTACCCACCACTTATACAAACCTCACAGCTTTAAAGGTGTAATGCAACTGCAAATATTCAATTTGCCTCTAGAATGTGGTAAAATACCTTCCAGGAACTCACTGCAAGTCAAAGAAATGTTACAGGTCCTGAACCGGGTTAATGCTATTTCATAATCTGATCGTGAAGCAGTTTCAGGTCCTTTTTGGGCAGTAGCTCTGGGCATAAGGAGTGAGGAGCAGCACTAACAGAAACACAACAACGGTTTAGGAAAAGGCTTTGGTCCCCTGTGAGTGTGTGACCCGTGCTGCTGAAGGCGGGGTGGCATTACCGTGTCTCCCAAGCGCAGATTGGCGCCGTCCATCCCCACGTAGGAAAACGGCTGTGGGGTGCTCTCGTGGTGGAGCTTCTCCCTCTTCCCAGAGCTGGAGAGGCGAGACCACAGCACCCTGTACTGCACTGGGGGCTCGGGGAAAGGGGGGCTGTAGCTGCACTTCAGGTGGACTCGGCCTTGCACGAGCTCTGGAGTGATCACTGGGTGCAAAGCCAGGCTTGTGAGCTTGTCTGGAAGAGGAAAACAAAAGAGGGATGTAGCACAAAATGTTATTTTGACATCACAGTTGTTCACCTAACAAGAAGATGTCAATGTAATTAAACATGGGAGATACGCTACGTTTTATGTTCCTGTGATTTAATTAGTAAACATGCAAGCAAGAAAGTGCATTTCATATGAAATGCAAAAATTGCTAATTGTGTACTGATTACCTATTGCTGTTATACCATCTGACCTGCTTTTTTTGTATGTGGAGTTTTTTTTTATTTTGCAGTGAGAGGAACATTATTGAAATGAAGGACTCAGATTAATACAAATTAATTACTCTGGCAAAGGCCATCAGCTTTGCATTTCCCTGAAGACAGCCTTTTGATCCAAGTTTTGCAATAAGCACAGAAGAGATATGAGAAATCATCATGTTGCAGAGGTAAACTGACTCTCAGAAAGCACCCAGGCCCTATTGCCATACTGTGAACATCCTTTCCAGGCTGTTTTAGGATGTATCTGGGCTAGGTTTGCTCAATATCGTCTCCCTCTGCCCAGAATAATGCCATTGCTCTAAAAATACATTTGCCATTGCTTTCTGTAGGCTTCAACAAGGTAATGAAGTCTGAAACCTTTCTTCCTGTTAAACTCACCCAGAAAGTAGAAACAAAAAGAGGTATAATAGTGTAGGGGGATGTTTTTCATCTCTAGAGACCCAGACTCAAACAAAACATGAAGCTGGTTCAGATGCTTTGAAAGGATAAATTAAGTAACTTTTTTGGAGGAGTATAGAAAATATAATACGTGAGAGCCCAGGAGAATAAAATATGAAGCTGTTACAGCAGAACAGAGAAGCAATGTGTTAACATCTGTCCAGGGCAAATAGCAAGAGGCAAGAAAAAGAAACAAGTTACTTAAAACATGAATAAAGACCACTTGTTTACACCCTTTTCTATTTCGTTTCTAAGAGAAGCTGCCTCAAACTGTGGCTCACATCATGAGTGTGTGCAGGAAATTATCGCAGAAGGACGAAGTGAGGTGATCAGCCCACGGGAGGATGTGAGTGGAATTGCAAGCACGAACGCTGCTTTTGCCCAGCTGTGTCCTTCCTGACAAGTTACGGAGTTTTAAATTCATTTTGTTTTGCAGCTCAGAAGTGCTGACTGGTGTCCTGCTCCTGGACCTCCAGCAGAAGGGGCTGGGCAACTGACCCCGAGACGAAGCCATGACCATGCCAGCTGGACCCAGCTGAGCCTCCTGTGGTGCAACATTTGCAGCTGAATTTAAGCCAGTGAGGTAAAAACCCACCAGTAAAAAAACTTTAGCGTTGGGTGTTTTCCATCTGATGCATGACACTGCAAAAATATCCTAAAAGCAAGTTAAAGACTTGGAAGGACTGGACTTCACTGAAAATGAGATTGGGATAAATGGGAAGGGAGAAGTTTTCTTTCATGAGAAATGCAGGTGGATTTACATCACTAAACAGATATGAATCATCAAAGTGGACAAAATTATTCACCCAAAATGTATTGGCAAAAAAATCCTTTGAACAAGAGTAGTGGAAATCTTATAGTTTATAAAAAAGCCAAGCTTAAACTGAAAAATGACTCTATTCAGTTAAAAAGTAATTTCTGAATAAGAATCAGTTTCATTTATTTTAATGGATTTTTTTTTTAAAATTTCAAATAGTGAATCAATATCACGTTCTTTGAACCTTTCTTCCTTTGTCTTCCTCAAGTGGAAATGTTAAAATATTGATAAAGATAAGAAAATAGCTATCTTTTGCTTTAAAATTTATTTAAGCTTGGCTTTTGCCCAATTGAAAAGCTGGTAACCCCAGTTCCTCAGTGTCATGTTTCTGTCCAAAAACACTGAAAGGAGAGTATAAAGGTAATTTTTTCATTTTGAGAAAGAAGCATGTTTTCTGATGAAATCTGTATGTACCTGACCATGCTGCAAAGTTCAGGAGGTTTAACTGAATGAGCAATTGCTTTCTGCTTTCCCTTTGTTTCCTAGCTACCGAACAGGGGTTACATCTCTCGTAGTAGGCTGGAAATTATTTCTGACGAGAACAATTATATAAATGTCATGAAAAAGATGTTATCAATTTAGTTTGGGGTTTTTTTTGCTTGCAGAGTTTCAGAATTACCTTTTTTGAGGGGGGACACTGGATTATTTCAGATAAGAAGAGGCCTTAGAGACAGTATCCAGGATACAGTGCCTCGGTACTGCCGAGATGCCTCTGCTCACTCGCTTTGCGACTTCAAGCCAAAGTGGAGCCAAAGACAGTGGGAAAGGTTACATGTGAGCTGTAACCAAGCAAAGAACGCTTCAGTAATACACACCAGATTACATTTTGCACTGGTAATAGGAGCTATTCTTCAGGAACACCTTGGACTGCCACTGATTTATTTTCTACACGCTCTGCGCCGTAGCGGGAGTGACGCTTGACTCGCAAGGTCACTGAGATGTACATTGCAACACCGGGGCCTTTGAACACCCAGCCTGAGAGGCACAAGCAATCTTATTGATAAATACTTTGCTGGTCCTCACCTTCTGCGCAGTAGCCCATGCACCCTGGAGTGGGCTGCAGGAGATACACAAAGAAAGCGCCGCAGTTCCTGACGGTGACGGGAATCCGGAACAGGCAGCAGTCCCTGGTGCCCCCGAAGACCTGCCAGGTAGCACAGCCTGTGAGCCTCTTGCTCTCCCCAGGAGCTGGCAGGGATTCAGACTTCAGTGACAGCCACACTGGAGCTTGTGTCCCACATTTGTTCATCTGAGGGTGCACACAAAAGAAACCGTTTACAGCAAGCGTAGTAAGACCCCGTGGAGAATCACTAAAACCCAAGAACCTGAGTGTGGTGAACCTGGAGGGTCAGTGAAAAAGCTGTGTAGGTGGGGATGAAAATGTCTTGCTCGGTTTTGAGAGGTGGCTTTACACAGATAAAACTCTTAAAGACCACAATAACAGGATTCCAAAGTATTTTCCTCTGGTTTTGGTTGGTTTGTATGAAGAAGATGAAAGCATGTGAGCCGGCTAGATCACCTGCCTGCAAAACAGCTGCCCTGCTCCTGACAGTTCCTGCCTTTCCAACACACACTGGACATGTTTGTGGGGTCTGAACCTCTCCCTCGTTCTTGAAGTGAGACACATATGAAGGATGTACAAAATTTGTGTGCGGGATATGCATGGCTTAATCACATTTTAATTTTTTTTTTAAATTTTTACTTTCAGGCTTTTATCTATTAACAAATACCTTGAACACAGGAAATCCCAAAGCAGCAAGTATTCATCCTAAATAGTTTCAATGACAGCATTTTGGGTCACGGCGGGGACAGACTGATTTCCATTTCCCAACGTAGGGATGTGTGTTCAGGAATCTCAGATCTGAGCTGCCCTCTGTACCTGTCAGGCTCTCTCCTCTGACTAAAGGAACATGGTTCTCTAAAGCTGCCTTTAATTTAAGCACCTCGGTGAGGAGATTAGGTGTAATCAGGGCCTTATTAAATATACAAAGCCAATTACAATGGTGACTCATTATTCTGCACCATTACCTAGCATTTGCCAGTATGCAAAGCACACAGATACTTGAGCTGAGGTTTGGAAATTATTACCAAATGCTGACAATAATTTGCTTTTAGAGATCAGTCATATTCAGCAGAGTGTGACTGCTGCCGTCGCTTTGCGTTTCTTCAGCCAGTGACAGTGAACCATTTCTGCTAGTCCAGCTTGGGGAACGTGATTCCTCCCAGTGTGAGTGTTTGGCTATAAATCACATTGGGAAAAAAAAAAAAACCCAAACCAAAACCCACCATTTTTCCCATTGGCCCAGGTTTGCTGCTTCACTTTCAAGATTGAAAGTTATTTGTGACAGCAGGGGAAGCTGTGAAAGTCAAAGGATAAATTTATTAAGTCACGCACCAGTGCCCTCCTGCAGTTTGAGTTGTACCTGGGAACTATTCAAGCCAGAAAGCAGGAGCAGGGGAGAAGGGGTCTACACCCAGGAAAAGGAGAGTAGTTGAAAAAAATCAAGAATGTGACATGACACAGTCTGATTCCCATTTGGAGCTAGTTATTGCCAAGCTTCTGAAAACAAGGATTCCAGAGAGACACCACTGAAATTGTCCAAGGTTTGTTTTTTTCCCCTGGAAAGTGGCAGCAGCCAAGCAGAGGGGCTGACTCAGCCCTCCTGTTTGGTGTCCTGGGGGTCTTGCAGAAGGCACTGGAGCTCACACAATGCAGCAGCTCCCTGGGGAGGAGCAATGTTCCAGCATTGTGCTAGCAAAGGACAAGAGGGGATCAACAAGAAAATACTTCTAGGTGGAATTTTAGACCAATACCTTCACTTCCTTTCTTTAAAAGCCACCGTGTGTGTAACTTTTTCAAGAGGTTTGTTCCATTTATTTTTTTACGGCTTTAAGGGACAGGGATGTTTTCTGTGCTGGGAAAAACACAGATGAAGGAATTTGTTGCATCCTGGTGAACTTCTGACCTAGAGTGCGAGATGTGGTGTGAAGTAGCGTGTTTCCAAAGCATGTTTATGAGCATACACTCGCAATGACCTGGGAGAGTGGAATAAACAACATCCAGAGAAGCAGTGTGGGAGCAGAGAGAAGGATGGAAACTGGAGCTCAGGGATCTCTGCTTCCTACTCAACTTCTGGATGAGATACCTGCACCTTGAATTTCCTCCTGCTCAAGGAAACTGCAAACTTCAGTGCCTCTGCATGTGTGAGCAAAGATTGCTGGACTGCAACATTCTTTTTGAAATCACACTAAAATGCAGGTACTAGTGAGTGCACCCTGGTGGTGTCTGGAACCACACAAGCTGGGAATAATTAGAGTTATGGGGAGGAGAGCAGCAGGGATGAGCGAGCACTGGAGCCCAGTAGATGTGTGCAAGCTCAGAGAGTCTTGAAGGAAATGATTTGGTGAACACAGCCTACCCATCCCAACTGAAAAAATAGTCTTACAATTTTCTGTAACAGTACTTTTGCTGCTTAAAATGAGCTGTTGCATCCATCTGATGCTGCCTTTACCAATGTAACTGGTGCCAACACGTCAGTGCTGCTGCACTGGGAGTGCAACTGCTGGGCTGCCTCTGGCCAGGCACACGCGGTGCCTCAGTTTCTCTGGCTGCTGCCTGACCTTGGGCAAATAACAAATCACTAAATCTCTGTGAACCTCACTTTCTTATCTTTCAAGCGGAGGTGGAGGTGGCTGAGGTGGTAATAGCACTTGGGTGCCTTGCAGCAGTGCTGGGAAGGTAATTCATTAGTGAGACACCCATCTCTCTGCTGTGCTGGGGGCCATGTAGATAAACAGACAGATGCCAGTGCATTCTGGCTGTGAAATAAGACAGAAGGGGATCCATACATAAAAGTGGGCCTGGATCCCTTGTTAACACAGGGAGGGGAAAAAATGAAATGCTGGAATAAGAGGACGATTATTTTCTCTCTCTGTTTTTATCCTCACCAGAAGTCCGTGAGCCATTTCAGTGCTGGAGACAGTGTGGATTAGCATCACTGATGTCAGCTTGCAGCTTTCTGATAGCCCCCCACTGGGATCTCCTGCATTTGCCCTGGCCAATCCTGCACTGAACCCCCTTGAGTGAGACGGTTTGTTATGTAATTTGCACAAATTGCAAACGATGACCAACTCTTATGAGGGGTTTTGCACCCAGGAAAAGTCAGACTATGAGAGAGCAAGTTATGGTAACAAACTGTAATACAGGATTACAGGCTGGCCAAGGTAGGATTTTGGTATAAATCAAGTATTTCTGTTTTCCTGGCAGCTCCATGACACACATGAATTTATTTTCTGCTATGAGCTGCATGTGGTCCTTCTGAGTCAGGCAAGTTGCTGCACAGTAGCCAAAAGGATTTGCTGCATGAGGCCTCTGTGAATTAGAAGACAGACCTGGGAAGGCAAGGGCAAATGTATATTCATGTGTTCAACCAGCAGTAGAGATAAGAACAGAAAAAAAACCCCAAAACAAAACAAAAACCCAAAGAAACTTAGAAAAACAGCCTAGGAGAAGAGGCTTCAAAGAGCCAAATTTTTCAAGTCCCCACTGTGGCATAATTTGCATTGAATTTTGTGGCTGTCATCTGGGAGAGTAACCAGAAAATTGAATACAGAGGTAGCAGATGATTGGCGTTTAAGACAGAGCATTTACCTGCAATGCCTCCAGTCACTGCTGCTCTAAGGATATTGTAGAGACGTGGGAGTCTCACACCACCATTCAGCAGCACTTCCAGAAGGAAAAAGAGGAATTACAGGGCTGCCTCTACAGAAGAACAAACTCCACAAGTTTAGGCTGTCCAGTGACACAGCTTGCACAAAGGAGAACTTCTCCAACACAAAAAGGACACTTCAGGCTGCTGCCAGCCTTCTTCACTATCCTTCCACGCTTTATCCAACCATAATTAAGTGGTGCTTTTAATCTTCAAAGCATTTTATAAACCTTACCTAATTAATCTCTGCAACACCTCTATTAGGTATTCATTAAGTATTTTTGATTCCTAATTAGGCATCAGATAATTGTTTAAATAATCCAGTTTAGAAAACCTGAATAATAAAATAAAATCTGTTCCCCCTTTGCCAAAACAAGGGAACAAGTCATTATTGCTTAATCCAATGGTGTCTGATTCCATTTGCTTGGGGTTTGGAGTATCAACCAGTCTGATTGATTGAACACTGTGGTTCTTCATAACTGCACAAAGAAATCAGGCTCGATTGTTCTTGTCACTTGGGTATTGCTGAAATTATGCTGTTAAAAATAAGTAGCACCATATGTGAGGAATGCATTGTTTTAGTTGGATGGAGATGGAAGGCTTTTTGGTGTGCTGCTGGTTGGCAGTTACAGCATTGTGATTTTGCATCTGTTATCCACACAAAACTTTACTTTAGCTTATTTTTTTTTTTTAATTTTCTTTGTAGTTAGTTAAAGTAAATAAGTTTGTTGGTTTTTTGTTTTTTATTTTTTTAATTTCAGTTGGAGGCCAAACTCCACAGAAATCAGTTTACGTCAGGAATATCTGTAGTAGCAATTAAACCAGTGCCTGTCTTGTTTTTCTTTTAAGCACACGCTTCTGAACAACAGAGGCTGTAATTGTAATTTCTACAGAAGGGTTTTTGTATGCCTGAAAAACAAACAAGAAAAAGAAAGGCTCTTCATACCTACCATTATGATTTGGAACATTCACACATGTGTGCAAGAAAGAATTACAGTTGAAATAATACCTTGAAAGTGCCACTTGCTTTTAACTTCATAGAAAAATTGCAAATAAAATTGGGGCCAGATTCAGAGCAAAATAAAAATTGAAATCAAATAATAAATTAATGGTGTGCAGGCGAGATACTGTGCTTTGATCGTGAGTATAAAATGTTCTACAAGAGGTTAAAGAGGAGGGAATGGAACTGAGTATGGAAAAATAAATCTTCTCCTTCTCCAGGGACTGACATAGTAAACATCATGGGCAGGTTAGATTTGACACACCTTAACATGACCGTGTTTTATACACCAAGGATTAACATTTAAGCCTATGTTTGATCCTAGTATATATGTAAAAAAGTGAACTTATATTGCTAAAAATGAAACCGCTGAGAAAACACCAACCCTTACTGCATAACATGCCCTTCAGCCTGCACATTTACAGTTGTACATGAATTTAGAGCATACACAGATTTGGAGAGGCTTTTGCTCATTTAGAGGATGAAATTTCTGAAGAAGGGTGTTGGAAGTAATCTTGATACACCATCACAGGCAGGTATTACTGGGCATTTCCCAGAGTCTCATATCCATAAGTAGCCTGTAGAAATCTCTCTACAGAATTGTGTATGCCAAAAAATTGCAGTTACAGGGTTGGCTCATGGGAGAGAAATGAATTTATATCACAGAATCTGTGGTGTTGGAAGGGACCCACAAGGATCATCAAGTCCAGATCCTGACCCTGCACAGGACAACCCCAAGAGTCACACCCTGGGCCTGAGAGTGTTGTTCAAACACTTCTTGAGCTCTGCCAGGCTTGGAGCTGTGGTCACTTCCCTGGGGAGCCCGTTCCAGTGCCCGACCACCCTCTGGGGGGAGAACCTTTTTCTAATATCCAACCTAAACCTCCCCTGACACAACTTCAGGCTATTCCCTCGGGTTCTGTCACTGTCACCACAGAGAACAGATCTGCTCCTCCTCTTGCCCTCACAAGAAAATTGAACAACCCCTGTCTGAACCCAAAAGTCCCTGAACCAGGGGTTGCTGGAGATTGTTAATGTGCAAAGATGGAATTGTTCCCCTTTCCTGCCATTCCCACCAGACAAAGACATTCAACTTCTGGTGAGGACAAACACCTGGGGCCAGTGGAACTTCTCCAGGGGAAGAAGTGAATTTTCAGCCCATTTCTGGCTTCTCTGTGAGCGTGGTGTGGCATTTGAATTTGCATTACAGGCAGCAGCGTGCACTGCTCTGCTGTAATCCACAGACTGATCTTTTATCTGACTGTGGAGCAGATCCTCAATAACATTAGCGTGTCATGTTCCCTCACGTTTCTTTTTAATGTTTATACCCCCCATGGGGCTTGCCCATATGTACATGTACCCAGATGTATGCATAGACCCTGTATTGTTTTAATTCAGAAGCTGGAATTTCTGTAATTGATGTATGTTTTCCCCATATTGCCTGTTAAGTACTTCTCTGTATTTTTAATAGATTTTCTGTTGAGCTTTAATTTTTCCACCTTTTGTTCTTCCTCTGAAGGTCATTTTACTGTGATCTGGCCACATCTGTGCATAGTTTCTTACTTCTTAGTACACTGCCTTAATCTTAGTAAAAGCTTCCCTATACTTTTTTTCATTTACTGTTTTTGCCTTTGACAGAAAATTTGGCAGTTCTTGAAGAACAAATCATCATCTGTAGCAGTAGCCTCAATACGTGAGGATCCAAAATTTGCAAATTTGTGTTGGATTTCTACTAGGATATATTTTTGGATAGGGAAGTGGCTGTGGCCAGGAGTGCATGTGCAGGACCCAGTAATTGCTGTGCCTCCTTTGGGAGCACGGGGGGAAAGGCAAGGAAGAAATAGAGGGAGGAAGGTCAGGATCATTTGTTACCTGCCCTGAGAAATTCAGCAGGCAAAGCCTAAATTGGAAAGCTGTTTCAGTCAAAAACATTTTGCCACTGGAGGAATAATTTTATGGACAGCAGTTGGATATAAGGGATGGTGAGTTCAGGAATGCAATTAATATTTTCACTTCCTTTGACATAAAAGCTTTTGGGCTTTTCTTCTGTCTTTTCTCCCTTCCCCCCCCCC
>VZTJ01003580.1:1104085-1135410 GCA_013397795.1 Orthonyx spaldingii
CCCCCATTTTTAAAATTAAATTAGTGCATGATAAGCAGCTCCTTAAGAGCTGTTACTCATTTTTCATTGCAAAGTTTGCTGTTCCTCTTAGCTGTGACACAGTTGCAGTCTGGGGCTCTCACAACCCCTGTGTGACCTGGGTCTCCTCTCTGGTGAATTTAAGCCTCCCTATGGCTATGAAGCCATATTCAGACAGGGCCACATTTTTATTGTGGAGGAGTTTTTCACAGCAAGATTCAGAACACAGGCATTGAGAGGCTGTCTGGAGGAGTCAGGCTCTGGGAGCTCCCCTCCCTCATGTCCCTCAGCAGGTGCCATTTGTCCTCCCACACATCTCCCCCACGCTGGGCAGGACCTCTAAATCTCCATTATGGCTTAAATCCCTCCTGAGCTCAATTGGGTGACAGGAATCCTTCCCTACCAGCACTTTGAATTAAGAAGTTAATCTTATCCATTGATAAGCAGCTAATTGTATCTGGCCAGTATCAACAGGATATCACCAAGCATATATTTTACAAGGTGCTGGAGTAATGTACTTTTTAATTCTGCAGCCGTATTGTCAGGCTTTATTTGGTCTCTTTCCTCTTCTGTCTATTCAGGGTTTTGTCTTTGACTTTTTTAATTAAAATCAGCTCGCTCCAGCCAGACTGGAATGTCCAATAATAACTGCTTATTAAGGAGTGGAAGCTGTGCAGTTATTAATTTAAATAATTTTGTTCCAGAGGTTTTGATGAAATTAAATGGAAAACCAAATCAAACAATGATTTAATTAAGTGGAAGAGATAGAATGTGGAGGCAGATTTAGAAGGTGAAGATCTAAAAGAAGTGTATTCTTCCAGTTGTGACATCTAACAGATGTAATCCTTCATCAGCATGGTGAAGCAGAGATTTACTGTCATTCAGAGGATAATGAAGAAACCAATGGCAAGAATTATGTTACAAGATAAGAAACTAAACTAATGAATATACCTCCACAAACCTGAATGAAAAACTCCAGAGAAGAGATTAAAAGAAACAAAGTATGTATTGTTAGAAAGCAATCTCATACAGTTGAGCATTGCTGCATACTCAAAATTGCTAAAATATAATGAGAAATTGAATAATACTATAGAATATGTATGTACACTTACAGAGCAACCTGCAAAACTTCATAGCGCATTGGGATATTCAAGGGTGGCCTGCCATGAAATTAATATTTCAATAATAATCCTGACAATTGTTAATGTTAATGAGATTTATAGTTCATATATGCAAAGTGTTAGAAATTCTACAGAAATAACAACTGTCTCTTAACATTTCATTAAATATTAGGTTATTAAGATATACTTCAGTTGTGACGAGTTCATGGGTCCAGTTTGAGTGGATATAAAATTTTTGCTGATTTTGAGAGGGTTCTCCAGCTAGAGTAGAATCACCTGATACCAAACATCCTGGCACTCTTGGTTGAATATTTCATCTTTTAAGTAATTTATGGTAATTAGTTTATTATTTTCTGAATAATTTTGTTTAACTTTATGTTTGAAATTATTCTAACCTCCTGCAGCTGGGATATTTGAGGTGGCAATGACTTTAGTGAGAGCCTCAAGTTGCTCTGGCAACAATGATTGCAAGTTAAACATTATTGTCATACATATTAAACACACATAAAACCAGATAATTATTGTTTCGTCTCTTTTATAGGGTAGTCCTATGTGGTGGAGGGTTTTTTGCTCCAGAAAGCCATTAGCATACTTATGAAACTAAAGAATGCAAGAAATGATAATAGCAGGAAAAGATTCAGCTTTAGCTTTTCCTTCAGTTTCCCCAAAGATTGCTTTGAATATTAATTTTTCTGATTTCTCCCTTCTGATTTCATCATCAGAAGAAATCCCTAACTCATAGTAGTTTATGTGGGAAAAGAGTCAGGTTGCAGAATCCATTCTTAGAGCCATACAGTTGCTTGGAAAAATTACAGCTTGAGGTGACACAGGCGGGTTACTAAAAATCTCTGTAGCGTTGAAAACCACCTGTTGGAATGTTGGAATTATGTTGGAATATTGGCTATTCCATAGGGATCTTGGTCTGTGACTAAAGCCTTTGGGTATGACAGTGGTACTGTTGGTTTTGATGGTGGTGGCGGTGGTTTTGTTGCTGTTGGTTTTGTTGTTGCCATTTTTGTTGTAATTATTATTATTATAATTATTATAATCATCATGCAAGTTGTTTTCCCATTACCACCCACTTATCCCCACTGGACACACAATCTAGGAGAGCACAGAGACAGATAGGGGAGGAAAACTCCCCGAGAGGGTTTATCCCAGGTTCTCCTGACCTCGACACACGTGGTGGGCATCTCGGCGGGCCGGTGGCCGAGCATGAGGCGGTACCATGCCGGGGGCAGGGAGTGGTCACACACCAGCTCCTGGCTGGCCCCTCGCTGCAGCTCCAGGGAGTCGAAGCCGGGGCTCCGGCGGGGGCTGCGGAGGATGCGGTGTCCCCCCGGCCGGCACTCGGGAGCTGGGGAGGCTGCAAAAAGGCAGTAAGTTAATCACTTTAATTCCACTGGACACTGCCCAAATCCTATATCCTTTCTGTTCCCATTCATTTCAGGATTGGGCTAATCATCAAGGCAAACAAATCCAGAATAAAATATATAAAAACGCAAGCTTAGTAACATAAATATTTTAGTTTTCTAGATTTTCATCTTATGTGAATCAGGACCAAAACCCTTCACCTTTTAACGTGATTTCAGCCTAATTTTAGGGATTAACATCTGAGTCACTCCTCCTCAGAAATCAAGTAGTGTTTCGAGGTTCCAAAGCCTTGTGACCTTTGAAAATATGTGGGGTTTTAATTTAGTTTGCTACATGCATGAGCATTTTAATCACAATATAAATTGATGCTCGAGTATAAAGTGCACTTCACATGCTTTTAAATATGTGCTGAGAAGAACTAGAACAAGAAATGTTTAAAAAACAACAGAAAAGAAATGGTGTAAAAGCAGCAGCAAAGGGTTTTGAGAAATCAGCTCAAGTTAGTCTTGCAAATACTTCAGCCACAGGTCAGGCTCACTTGAGGCATAAAGCCAAACACATCAGGGCTTGTGTGTGTGCATCTCAAAGTCTGAATCAAACCTGCTGCCCCTTGATGCGTGTTTGTTTGCTTGCCTGCCCTGTTTATTTTCATACATCTCTTGACTTTTTTTACAGAATATTCAGTTCTTTTCTTCTCACTTGATGAAAAGAAGCCCTGCGGTGATTCTTTTAGACGTTGTTTATCTCCAAAGAGCTGATCATGTAGCAGAAATGGCCTTTTCTTGGTTATCTGAGCCATTTCTTGATGAGGCCCAATCCCTTTTCACCACGTCAGCACTGCAGAGTGGTCACAGGAGGGGACCGAGGTGGAGCTGCTCTGCTCTGAGCCTCAGCAACAGAAGGCTCAGCTAATTTCTTGCTGCAGTAATCTTTAATTGCTAATGATGATGTAAGAGGCAGAGGCCACATCACAGGAACTGCACAACCTGGCAGTTAACAAAAATCACCACTTTTCACTGTAAATAGAGCTTATTTATGTGGCATCGTTGACAGAGAATAAGGCCCCTCCCCTGTCCATAATATAATTTTTCAAATGTCACTTTTCAGATTGTGGCTCTGCTTTAATATTACGTCAGTGGCACTCTGAAACACATTTATCATTTTTATTTTATTGACAAGATACTCAGAAGGTCAAAGTCAATCCATTTATGGGAGTATTTTTAAAGATTATTTTGATAGTGCCAAAGGCAAGGCAATGGTATCCATGACAAATGGGGACAAAATGTAGCATAACGAAGCCTCTATTGCAATTTTCAGGGAACTAAACTGTCAAAGCCATTGCAATTCCGATGCAAAATTCAGCTGAATTAATACAATTGCATTTTTAAATAAAAGAGAAGTGCCCTAAGCTTTTCTTTTCTATAGGTAAGAGACATTTCAGAGAGGGAACACTTGCAAATACTGTACCTCTAATTAAATCTGGGATCACATTCCTTCCCTCAGAAGTCCTTTCTGGAGACCACATGGAGACTGTCCTTTGCTAATTCCCAGCCCAAGGGAAGAAGTGACATTTCAGCAGACCAACTATTTTCCACAAATGAAAAGTTTACTCTATATTTAAAATGCCTTAAAAAAATGCAGACCCTTGGTGACCCCTCCAGTACCACTCAGGGCTTCAGGAGTGTTAATGGGAAGAGAATCTTGGCTTGTGATGCCTTTTGCTTGCCTGAATTGGCTCCTTTCTGAACAAAAGAAAAAGGAATCTAAAAGCAAACAGCTCTTTGAACGGTACTGCCACAGGAATCCTGCAAGGACATTGTCAAATAATGAATTGCGTTCACTTTGTCAATAATAATAATAATAATAATAATATCAAATTGTGCCTTTAGATGTAACTAATAGCCTTCTGCTCAGTATGTATTAGTTATAATCCAAATTCACACCACATGTTGTGGTCTTACCAGTGATTAACTGCTCTGTCTAAACAATACAAATACATTAGACACTGACACACGGCTAATTGTTTTTCATCCCTCGCACGGTTTTGTTTGCAGTAGTTTAGAAAAGGCTCTCTCATATTAGCACCAGAGGAGCTGAACGCTGCAGATGGGCCTGGCAAAGGCCAGGGAGGGACTTGGAGGAGCACATGGGGGAGATATGCAGGGTCCCTAAGGAGAGGGGTGTCCATCCAGTAAATTTAATGGGATTTGGGACAAAAGTCGTGTGTTTGCTCCCGAAGGATCCCCGGCTCAAACAGGCGCCTCTAAAGGTGTATTCTGCCCCGAATTCACTGTCAGAGTGTGTTTATGTACCTGTGCCTGGGTTTAGTTATGCTTGCTGGCTGTCACGGGGGAGGCAGGATGGCAAATTGATCCTCTGTCAGCTCCCCTGGAGCCAACCTGACGGATTTTGTTCCCTCCCTGACACAGATCAGACCAAGGCACGCGGAGCCGATGGCACAAAAGTTCTTCACCCAGGTTTTGCAGCGAGCCATGAGCCAAACAAACCCTCAATTACTGAGTTCCCCTTGTAAAATGGTGCTTATTATGGCCCTGTGACAGGATGATTGTAAACTTTAACATGCAAATTGCAGGCTGTGGTGCAAGTTAATTACCACTGGCTTCCCTGCAGAAATAAATGAATAAAGGCATCACTGTAATCAGACTTTATTATAAAAATGTTATTAAAAAAAACCACTAAAAAACCCCAAGAAGGCACAGCTGAGCCCTGTTGGTTCCTCATTTGAGAAATGCCCACTCGTACCTTACGGAGGCTGCAGCTACATTCAAATCAGACAAAACCTTCCTGTAAATTTTTTAATTCAGGTGCAGGTGCCAAGCTTGTGGACAGTTATGAAGTGCTCAATATCCCAGTTGTCCCTCTTCATGTCCACATCCATGTCTAGTACAGAGTCACTGCTACTCTGGGCTATGCAGATTAGGTGGCCTTTAAAAGGAAACACTTATTTTCTTACATAAAAGAAAACTACAGAGTTAATTTAATCCAGCTCTATTTCTATTATTGTATTAAAGGGACCCATGAAAAAAAAAGCTGGCTTTTTGGGGAGCTGGTCATTATGACCACTGAGGTTTCCTTCAGGAAGAAATTAAACTCTGCAGTGTGATTTTGTGGCTTTCTGTCCAGAGTTGTTGGAATTAAATGCTGGATGTAACTGGTGCTTCAGTCTCCTGCAAAGAGCTGCTTCTTGAACCACCACCAAACTCAATAAAGGCAAGGAGCTGTTGCTAAGACAAAAGGATTTGTTTGCTTTACTAGATTTAAAAGCTTTTTTTTTTTTTTAATGTAACAATTTTCTGGCAGCAAGTTGTGGCAAAGAGACACTGAGTAGCTCCTTTTTGACACTAAAAGCAAACAAATAATAATACTTGCTGTATCTGCTAAGTGAAAATGACATTTGAGCAACTCTGGTGGTGTGACAGAGCAGGTTCCTCGGGGAAAAACCTGTCTCCAATGAAGCCATGAGGAATGTTGCTGTTAATGCCTGGGTGTTAAGAGTCATCTGATGTTAATGTGTGGGAAAGGAAGGGCAGCCTGTGGGCTTGTTGGGAAGAGAAGAGCCTCCTGCAGCAGGCAGAGGCATCCAGAAATATCCCATGGAAAATGAGCAGGAGGTGGATATCTGAACTGAATATGCTGCTGTGGATGGGGGGTTTGACTCTCGGCTTAAGGAAATATTGATGTGACTGCAGCTGGAGGAAGACGCTCGTGTCAGCAGGTCCTGGGGACAGCCTGGAATCCCATTCTCGTGCTGGCCAGGATTGTACTGGGGGGCAGTGAGGCTCCACAGGGCTGTACAGGGACCAGCCAAACAAGAGTCTGGAAAGGTGTTTTTAGGGCATCACTCTGGGCTACTCCCACGCTGGGATACTCTCCCTATGCACACATTTAACACCCGGAACACCCGCTGGTATTTCAAGCAGGTTGGTAGCAGGATGCTCTGCAAACAGCCGAGTCCCCTGTACATTTCTTGGGCAGAGTTATTGGTGGAAAAAATGCTGCTTTGGGAGCACCAGGCATCTGCTGGGGATCTGTCCCTCCTGGATGGTGCTCATGGCCACGGGAAGAAGCATCAGCCACATCACAGACAAAGCCAGGAACCTTAAGAGTGGCAGGCTGAAAAATCGTAAGGAAATAATTTGCTAAACCTTTTATTTCATTTCTAAAGACAGGTGAGTACAAGTGTAATAGAGCTTTACCTGTCCCTCTTGCTCCCAGCAAATATCAGTGGCTTACGTGGAGGAAGGTTTAAGAAGTTGTGAGATTTTGTTTGTTTGTTTTGAATAGCGGCTGCAAATCAAATAATATCAATAGGTGATGGCAGCCAGGAAAGCCTGAAAGAAATATAGTCCACAAGTCTGAGGTGCTTGTTTGCTTTGGGCAAAGCCACACAACATATCTAAAGGGCATTCTAAAGCCTTGGGAAATAGCTGGCAACTTGTAAAATAACTTTTGTGTGGAGGGTGAAAGAAAAGCCAGTGACTGATACAGGCAATGCCAACCAACAGCAGCATTTGGTGACGGGCTGTGATTGCTCTGTGACAGGAAAGATGTGACCCCACATGCAGATTTCCTTGTTGCCATCATCTCCCACATTGTGGGAACACATCTGGAGCTTTCCCCAGAACTGCAGTGAACACAGGGGCTGGGGAAGGAGGGCTGCCTGACACCTTTCACATGGCTTCGCTCTAAGGCAGAGAGAGGAGGTGCCAGGGAAGTTGTGGGTCTGACATTTGACAGCATACACATGTAGGTGTATGTATGTAACCATATGTGTATATTAAAATAGATATTTTTTCAAATTATGCATGAGTACTCATATTTTTGACATTTGTATGGCATACAACAAATTTTTGAGGTTCCCCACTCCCTGGCAGATTTTCACATTTCCGCTTTTTGTTTCATACAATCCACAGTGGAACAAAACCTTTCCCAGCATGTTTGACTTTCTCTTCACAGGAAAATGATGAAAGATTTTCATTTGGAAAAATCAGTCTGAAATGCTGAGGCTAATAAGCCATAACTCCAAATTAATTGCAGACAAAGGATGTGTTCCCTTTCTTTTTCTGCTTTACAAACAGAAGGAAATGTTTTAATCACCAGCCACTTTCGTGGCCAGGGGCTGCATTTCAGTGACGTAGAAAAGCTCAGGTAAGAGTTTCTGAAGCTTTCAGCATGTCAGTGCCATCACTTCCCCATATTATGATTTACCACACATCAAAAGAGAGTTTACATAGAGAACGAAAGGCAGATGTTGGGAAAGGGAAATTCTTTCCAAGCTCTTAATGGATATGTTCAAAATAAGAGTAGAATCCAACTGATCTGACAACATTTAAAAATTCCTTCTGGTGGATGCAGATTCCAAGCATCTATTAATAGGTAAGATATTTGTAGCTAAGGAACATCTGAAATTTTATTGAAGATAAAAGTTCCTGCCTTATTTCACCAATACTTACCAAAATCTTACTTCAATTATTCTGCCTGCTGATGACAAACATTTTCATTCTTAACAATATTCAGAGGCAGAAATTTGTTGTGAATGTGACAGTGATCACTGCATTAAAATGTTTGAACCATGAGTGCTCCTCTGTTAGATAAAACATAATAATTGTATTAAAAAACCTCAACAGCTAATAAATAAAACTATTTTCAGAGATTTCAGAAGCAGAGGAACCTCCTACTGAACTGAAATGATAAGGAAGCCCATTGTACAAACACCACATACGCATAATGGCCAGGTCTTGAACAAGTCACAAAGCATTCATAAGGCAAACTTGATAAACATAAATGAACCATTGTGCAAAATGAATGTAATTATAGAAATTTTGACCCAGGAAGAGGTAAGAGCCTGAGCACCTGCTGAAAAGAATATGACATTTAATACATGTTATTTGTACTGAATAACAGGCAGATTTGGGGGAAAAAAGCCCTCCTACAATCTGAAGGTGTTTTCTTTATGATGCATCTGAATTTCATTTGTCTGGGAACAAAGTCACTTATGATCCTGGTCTTCTATGGAGTAAAGCAATAAACTATCGACAAACCAAGGGCCAACGTTCAGTTCCAGAGCAAACAATTATTTATTCATGCTCATATCTCTTATCTTGCCTTGCATTTCTATTTTTAACTTGTGGTTTAGAAAGGAGGAATTGATTATGTGAGACTTTTCTTCTAGTCTGTGTATCCCCTGAATAATTTGCAGAATAATGAGCTGCATACAGCTCACACAGGAGGATGCAGAGACAGGCAGAGAATGATTTTTTTGTGGGGTCAGAAGAGGTGTCAAGAGGGGTTGACCAAATAGGTGAAAACAAGGGGTCCCTGTGAGGACTGTGAGCAAAGTCTGAGGAGCTTCCTGTAAGGTTACAGTGGAGTTTGGAGAACTGCCACAGCAGATGGGATGGAAAGCACTTTCTTCAGTGCTCCATAAATAGAGAAGAGGAAGGAGCTGTTTATTTTCAGGGACAATGCACGTGTGGCCGACTGAGGTGAACAAGCCAAGGAGTGTCCAGCAGAAGTGTTGTCCTTTAAAAGATTTCAGTCTCCAAGAATCACCGTCTAGCATCTCTCATCAAGGTGAAAATTGCTCATGGATAATGTGGTGGACACAAAAAGGACAGAATGCATCACATGGATAAAAAGCAGTGGGCAGTTGTACAGGCCAGGTGAAATCAGTAGATATTCTGCTTTGTAAAATGCAGCCTCATCTGTTGAATGTGTCACTTAGAAAAAAGAGAAAAGCCAAATCGTGTCAATAGCTCTATTATATTTTACCAAGTCTCCTCCTTATTCATTCTGGCTCAGCCCTACAGCCAAGCAAGCTGAGAATCTGAATATAGAAATCACTTACTATTGTTGTGTCACAGCAGAATTCAAAAACTCATAAATTTCCTCAAGTTATCTCTAAGTTAATGATGATGCCTTTAAGGGTTTCTGAGCAATCAATAAAAAGAAAATTATAATTATTGTTATTGATTGGTCTATTTTGCTCTCATCCCTCAGAATTAAAAAGTGAAATCAAATGAAAAGGGTCTTTCTTACCTCCTAATCTCAGTTGAACACACAGTCACAAAGGTAGCTTTCCTAAATAGAAGCAGCAAAAACAAACTCACATGTTTTGATTTTAGAAGCCACTGGGCTCTATTCAGATGGAAATTTGATTTCTATGGTTTGCCCCTTTGAGAGCTGGAGTTGTTTCTATGCCTCAGCCACGACGCTGGCTAATTACCATTTGCGAGCCACACATTTTTCCAGACTGCTCCCGTGGATAATGCTGAATTCTGGCCACATTTTCCTGCACTTCCTCAATGCAGTTCTGTGTGTGGATGATATCATGCTGGGGGAAGTGTCCCTTGCTGTCAGTGCTTCCAGGATGCAGCAGAGACTGGTGGGCAGATAAGGGGGCTCTGAATGCAGGCAGCTTAGCGCTGCCAAGAGCCGGATCCGCACGCGTGTCCCGGGTGTGATTCAGTTCCTAATGGATGCGGGGTGACGAGGCGATTTTTCCTGCTATTGTTTTGCTGTTATTCGTTGCTGTTATTCATCCCATTCACTGGCACAACGGCGGCTTTGGCAGCCACACGCTCTTCACGTGTTTGTAATGGGCTTTTCTGTCAGGGCCCTGACATTTAGGATGAATGGCCTGGTTCCCCCTTGCCTTTGGAGTGAGGCTTTATTTGTTACAGTGCTGCAATAATGTACACAGGCATGCTCCACGTCCCAGCTAATGCACAAACCTGAAAGCACCTCACCACCATCCTACCAAAATTTAAGTTTTCTTTCACCCTGTCTTTCATCTCCTTGTGGGCTCTCCGCTGTGTGAAGCTTGGAGAGAGTTGATACGGAACAGGCTCGAGCACACAGCAGCTCCTGCTGTGGATGCAAAAAGTTCTTCTCATGCATTATAGCACTCTGGATGGATTTAAAAAATATTGAAATAAAAGGTCATGAGCTAGAAATAGCCAGCAGCCTGCCTGGCCACTGTGATAAGATAAAGCTGTGTACTCCCAACCGTGGAATTGCGACATTAAGCCTAATAGATTTCTAAAATCCAAATTTATCAGCAATCCTCACTGTTTGTTTCTTCAACTTTCGAAAGGCACAGATTCTGTGCATAGAGTCATAGTATCTTCAAAATTAAAATAAATCAGTGCCTTCCTCCCATAGAAACAGGATTGTATCAATTCCAGCCAGCATTTTCCCTCAGCCATGATGGTATTCCAGGGAATCTCACACACCTGGTTGTGTGTCTAGCACCTGACAGAGGCCTGGTGACACCTATTCATGAGAGACCAAGGCTTTCAGTTCCTATACACAACAATTATCAGATAAATGCATCTGGTACTTTTATTTAGTTGAATTTAGTTCCCAAATCCCAGTTCTAACAGGCACTAATTTTCCTTTTTGTTTAGGGTCATCTCTGCTTTGGTTTCTCCACAGATCTCTGCTTATTTTTAACCAGGAGTAGTAGGAGCATCAATAAAAACAGCAAGGTTTCGGGAACCTAGACGGCCTTCAGCTATAAGTTGCTTTTTGATGTAAAAGAAAATGCAGCTCAGCTGGTGTCAGCTGACTCTTCACCACGTTTGCAGCTGCTACCTGTGCAACATTTTAGGATGTGATTACCACAGCAAGAAAAAACATCTCCATAATTATGTATATGTGAAGCCAAACACCTTTCTGCGGCCATCCAGCCAGAGCTGCAGGTACAGATCCGCACATTCACGGGGGACTCGGGGGATTAGGGAAGCACGGGAATAAACAGGATTCAGTTGTTGCCCCATAGGGTGCGTGTTAGAGGCAGATGTGCTGTGATCAGGATCAGCCATGCAGAAGGCAAACCTACTGATTTCTTCTCATTTACACTGAATTAACTTTGATCACTGTGCAGTCTTGTGTGTTTTAAAGCTTCTGCTCGCTCAGAAATGTATTGGGAAGATCTGTGTCCTCAGAAAGTCCTCAGAGGCAGAAATGAGCTCTGTCCCTCAGTGGCTGATTGGGATGTGGGAAGGCTTCCCATGCAGGGATGGGTTGGAATGGGATGGGGATTTCTTCCACCATGTGGTGCCAGTGCTTCTTACATGAGATATAGTACAGGCACTTTCTAGGTCTTAGGAAAGAAAATAAAAGATCAGATTGCGAGATGGAGTTCTCTCAATGGGAACCACTCTCCTCCTCAGACACCGATAACACAGCACAGTTTCTTCTCACCAGATGAGATGAATCCCAGCAATTTTTTATTTCCATGGCGCCATGTCCATGCTGAGTTTTCAATTCTACTCTTCCACCTCCTTCTTGCCTGATAACAGTGAGAGTATGCTTTTAGATTTTAAAATAAAGTTATACCTTTTAGTGAAAAACATGGTCTAAAAAATAGCATTACTGAACTGCAGGAGGAAGCAACCAGATCTCAATTCTTTTGCTAGGGAATAATTCAACTGAAAATGTTTTCTCTGTATCTCCATCCATAGGTAAAACAAGGTGATTATAGGCAGACAGGCAGTATTTCAGATTTTCTTCCATCTTTCTGTTGTCAAAACAAGACTCAGTTTTGCATTCTTAGTTGGTAATTGGCTAATAACTGTAATTTTCATCCTGAGAAAATAGGCCAGAAACCAGTGTTCAGAAAAACCTTACAATATGACAATTGATCAATTCTTCATTAGACTTGATGCGTTCAGGCTACCACAGTCATTTCATTTGCAATTTGAGCTAAAAATAAAAACAATTGGCAAAAATCTAGTCAAGCAATTTCAGACTGGAAAGCCATAACACGAATTAGTGCACAAAGAAACAGCAGGCAATCAATTTATCATTTGCTACTTTATCCTTTAGCAATTTGCAGTCATTGCTGAGTTGCTTTTGAAACTTGTAAAATTTGATTATGTGAAACCTGGTGAGTGTCAGGCTTTGGTCATTTCTGGGTAGTGTTTTATGAGTTGTTTTATGACAAAAGGATGTAACCTCAAGCTGTGCCAGGGGAGGTTCAAGTTGGACATCAGAAAAATTTATTCACTGAAAGGGTTGTTAAGCATTGGAATGGACTTCCCAGGGAAATGGTGGAGTCACCACCCCTGGAGGTGTTCAAGAATTGACTGGATGTGGCACCTGGTGCTCTGGTCTTGTTGAAAAGGTGGTGTTTGGTCAAAGTTTGGACTCAACCATCTTGGAGGTTTTTTCCAACCTTAATGATTCAGTGATTTAGTGATTCTGTGATTCTGTGATTGTGTTCTAGGAGTCAGTTGGAGAACAGAGGGTTTGTGTAGGTAGATCTGTCTGACATCCGTTGATATCCTGCACAAGTACACATAACTAAAACTTAGCCTGGAAGTCCTGTCAGCTCTATTTCTGTCATTTTCTACAGTTAACCCAGTTCAGAGAAGGTTCAGTTACCCCTAAAACTTCAAATGCCACTTTAAAAGCCACAGTGTGGAGCTACAACTGCAAACAGTGCAGGAGTCAGCTGTGGTTCCGTGGGCAAGAGTGGCTATTGCCTCTCCCACTGTGTCCACAGCATGGGTAGGGTAGTACAGAAATGTGATGATGTTTTGAACCCTGGGGTTTGGACAACTTTTCTGTCAGCCCATGAATAAAAAGGGCTTTGCCTGTAGTAGACTGAGAAGTGGTGGTGCCCATGCTGCTGTGCAGCCCTTACACCTTTCACATTTATCCACGGGTGACCTCAGGAACGCTTTCTCATTTTTTTATACCCCATGCTCACCTTTCTGCATAGAGAAATGAGGATACCATTAACCCTTTTTAGCCCTGGTGATGAACTGAGCTGTATAAATGTTGTTTGCAAACAGTGGGAGTGCTCCAAGAGGCACTGGGTGTGTTGCTGCCCTCCTGCCTCTCTGGTCCACAGGCTCTGCAGGACAGAAAATTGCTCCTCGTGGGCCATCAAATGGATCAGGGCATTTACTTGTTTTAGAGATCAGGGCACTTACTTGTTTTAGAGATGGGCCAGGTACTTTATTCTGCACTGCAATATGGGTAAGTGTCCTTACTGGACTCTCATTCTCACCCCACGGTATTTAAGCGACCTTACCCTTCCGCCAGGAACTGCAGCTCTCTGTGATGACCTCTCAACTCTCCCTCAATGATCCTTGTGGGTCCCTTCCAATCCAGGCTACTCTGGAATTCTATTTTTAATCCACAAAGACTTTCAAATGTGGTGTGGAAGAAAAGCCAGGGTCCAAATTTACCATGAAGATCTTTGCTAGATATTCCTTAACCTCTCATTCCTCCTCTGTCATGCCACAGTAACACTGTAGGCTAAAGTCAAGTTCCATTTCATCCTTTCTATTATTTTCTGAAAGAAGGGTCTGGTGCAAAGCAAGGCACTCAAATCTAGGTTATTCCCTTACAGAACATGTAGATTCAGCAGCTTGATATTAACAACATCTGAATGGCTAAATCCCTGCAAAGTGGGGTAAAAGTTTGCTGCTAGGGATCCAGCAAACACACTTAAACCACTGAATTATCTCAATTCTAAAATAGCCTTCCAGCAGCACCACAGGGCCAGGATACGCTTCTGGGTTATTTTGCTGTATCTGGAATTTTGAGGCTATTCCAGCGACATGAAGGCACAATGAAAAGCAGAGTTGGACAAACATGTGAAGGCTTGAGATATAAAAGGATTAACAGATGCTAATGTTCTACATTTTTTTGCTGCAATAATATAAGTACAGACAGCACCCAGGGCGAAGCGGAAAGTGAAAGATTGCATGTGGGAGGGACAGAAAGACATGGCTATCATGGTGTGCTGCTGTAAATTTTGAAAAAAGGCAACTGTTGAACAGATGTTACCAGCACACGGAAGATTTAGTGTGTAGATGATTTGCAATTCACTGGTCCGCTGAGGAAGAGTTACTTATTTCAATCTAAAGTAAAATCTTTCCATTTTCCCAGAGAAATAAAATCTTTAAAATCACAAAGAATGATTGATAATATTGAAATTCAAGCTAAACTCCTCTTCAACCTAAAATTAAATATCTTGGAAGCAGGAGGCATTGAGGCATTTCATTTGCAAAGACATTGAAATGAAAAAAAAATTTAAACTTTCAGAAAAATATAGCTCTTTTTCTCTAGGCTAAATAGCTTGTCAGATTCAAAATGAAATTGTGGTAGATCTTGCTGATGTGCAGAAAAGTGTTGCCAATGCCATTTTAACCCCCTGCTAACCCAAAACACACTCCCAAGGGCGCTCACAGTGTTGGGTTTACTCCAAGGAGCATTATCTTTGTGCTTTTGTTTTCCTTATCTCCATTTCCTTCATTCACATGAACTGCTCTGTAGGATGAGCTCTTTTCTGAATTTTTTTTTTTTTTTTATTTTTTTTTTTTATTCTGGCTGTGGGACGGCCAGGTCCAAAATGCAAATCACCTCAAGCAAGGATGTCTAATTCTAATTTATCTCCCATACTATAGTGATCAACCACCCAAATGAATACCTCCCCTGAATACTCCTGCAAGATTTTTACATATTTGTTCAACAGCAAGACAGAGTCTTCATCCATCCTGAGAGACAGCTGCCCTTACTACGATTTTGGACATTTTGGGTTGCAATTCTTCATGGTCACAATGGAAATTTGTTCATGTTGCCAGCCAGTCTGATCCGCTATCGGGGTCTCAGTCACTGAGATGGAAATGCAGGCCAGGTCTGACTCTAGCTGGCCAAGTGAACCAGTTAATTTCTGTATTTCTCTCAAGCTCATTTCTTGGTGTTTGTTCCTTATTCATTGTGACTCCTGACTGCAGAGAGCACATCAAAGTGGAATTTTTCTCTTTAATCAGGGACCAAAAACATTATCACTCTGATCATAGGATTGCAGTCTTCATATTTTCCTCTCAGACCTATTCTTGGAATGTGTCCCACCATTGAAAATCTTCTTTTAAGGTAGGAAAAATTACCTTTTCTCTTTCAAGGCAAACCTTTTCTTAGGATATGGGCTTCATGGGTATATGCCAAGAATTACATAGACTTTTATACAGACTAAATCTTATTTGCAATAATAATTTGCAGTATTTTCGCTTCACCGAAGTCCTTTCCAAGATTTCTTACAACAGCAGGTTATTTTGGCTGTGATTCCATGAGAAATGACAGTCCAGCTCTTTGCAAAAGCCTCTGCAAATAGTCATTAAGCTAAATCTCCTTTCCCCTGAGAGTGGGATGTAAAGAACTGATGTGTGATCATATGTGTGTGCACGTGAAACGTGCAGAAGAGACTCTTGTTCACTAAAATGAGAGTTGATGTTTTTCTGCCAGATCAAGCAGAAGTTGGACCTGTTAACAAACAATGTCAAGATTAAAGAGAATAAACAGAGCAATTAACCACTTCTTCTGGCCCAAGCAAAATTAACACTACAGCTGAGTTAGCACCTCTTACACTGGCAGAAGGGAAAAATCCCTGTCTACATGGCAAAACCTTGCTAGAAGGAGGAACAGAGGGATGCCCTGGTGAAACCAGACTGCCTGCCCCTGCTGTCCTGAGCTCCAAGATGAGCCAGAAACAAGGAACTATAGGACACTTGGGCACTGCAATGGCAGGTCAGAGCAAACAGGCAAGGAAAGGACTGGGGGAGGTCATTTAATCCCCCTGCATCCAACAACTCACCCCGGGGGTTGCACAGTCCCATTTGTCCCACGTGGGATAACATTTGGGAGCTTTAGGGATGCTAAATTGCCTGGTGGGTGCTCTTAGCAGAGAGTGTTGCTTTCTCACAGGACTTGTCGCTCTGAGCAGCTCCCAGAAATTCCCTGAGAAACTTTGCAAACTCACTTCCTCAGGGCCTGCAGTGCTGTCCTGGGGGAATATCTGCAGGTCCCTCTGAGGGGAGGACTCCAAGCAGCCCCTGTTGGTCAACAACAGGGGGAGTTTGTTCACACCCTGGCGTGTTTAGGTCTTGGCATGGATTTCACATGCTTGTTTTACTCTCTCCCTGCTAACAACTTGCCCCTGAGTATTTGGATTCAGTAGAAAGTAAATAGAGGGAGATACCATATGTTAATTCCAGTATGCTTTTTGGCTGATAAAAGTGAAAAGTATAAGCTGTTTGGGAGATGATTGCATATCAATAGGCTAAGGCAATGGGCATGGAGAACCCAGCCAAGCAGTAGCCCCACCATTAAGATTTTATCTAAGTGATCAAATGTTATGAAGGAAGAAAAAAGCAGTAGAAGGCTGGGTATCAGGATGAAACTACCTGAAAATCTGATTTCTGGTTGTGTAGAGGTTTTGAATGTTGAGCTTTTTAGTATGTCTGAGAGGTGCTCAGGCTGTGGTGGTGCATCAGAACAGTTAATCTCTTGCTGGGGTGAATGTGTACATTTTGCTCGAGCAAACAAATATAAGTGGCGAGGGGAAGGGATGTTGTTTTTGACGTAGTTGTTCTCCTGACACTTCACACTATGAAATACACTCCAACTTCCCAGTAGAAAGAAACTGAAATTATGAAGAATCAGATTGACTGAAATGGATGACAGTGTTTAAAAAATGTTAGCTAGTATTGATGTCTTGGAGGAAAAAAATTGCTCCAGGAGTGCTGCCCCGAGGAGGTGATGGATAGGGCTGCCACGGGGGCCTGTGTCATGCTGGGTAAGTCACTCCAGCCGTGTCAGGGGTGATCATTACTCCTGTGCTCCTTGTTTTCTGGGTGCCTGACTGACGACCCCGATATGCAGAAATATGAGGCACTTAGAGCTTAGCTGCCTCCGAAATCTTGATGTTGGAGCTGGCTGTGAGCTTTCTGATGAAAATCTTTTTTTTTCTGTTAGAAAATGTTGACTCGCCACAGCTGAGATTTTCACAGAGTGTGTTTTTCCATTGAAGTTCTTGTTGTGTGATTTTTAGTACAGAATTGCTGGAGGGGAAAAAGGGAGAAAAGCAAAGGGAGAAAGCTCTGCACTTTGGTGTAATCAAAGCACATGAGAAACCACCAAATGAGAGGCTTGGGCTCTGCTCTGGGTCTGCCTGAGCAAAACTTCCCAAATTAATGTCACTATCTCCTGGGCTGATGGCTACTAGGGGGTTGTGGGTGTGGGGAAAGGGGAGGCAAAGATGCTCCTTCTCCCTTTCCCTCTCTTTCTATGTGCTCTTACTAAACATTTCAAAGGAATTTTGTTTCATTTCAGTGTGAGAGATTGAAAAAAAACCGTGTCTGTACTTTTAATGAAAGGGAAGAGCAGCTCTGTGCCTGGCTGTGCTTTGGGCAGCTCTGGGTTCAGAGATCAGTCACCTCAGCAGATGGGACACACTCAGCCTCATTTCCCTGTGTCTGCAAACATTAACTTGTCCTGGAGATGCTGGTGAAGGCAGCACCCCACACCTCACACTTGCCTCTTACTAGAGCAGCAATGCTGTAAGAGAAGAGAATTGGCTCACGTGGTGCTGTTGGCTCTTAATAATCCACACCAGCTTTTGCCTCATTTCCCTGTTTTTTCAGGGAGGATTTGAGGTTGCTAAGCCATGCACCTGTGGGGTTTGCCTATCGCCCTTTTAGTTCCAGGTGAAGGGAGTTTTGTGAACACTGATTTCCCAGACAGGGTGTCTGACCACTTAAAGCATGGCTAAGGTGGTTCCAGCCCTGCTCAGGCTGCTCTCCCTCTTTCTCCTCCATCTGTGGCTGTGAGGAATAGCCAACTGTTGCCTCTCTGCTTCACGTGTTAGAAGAATAAACACAGCCCCCTTCAGTGCTCCCTTCTCTAAGGTAAGCCTATTTCTTTTTCACTCTCCTTTCAGGTCACATTTCCAGGTCCCTTGTTAGCATTGCTGCCCCCTTTCTGAACTGCCTCTAATTTGTCCAGCTTTATTTCAGTGGGATGATCAAAATTAGTCACAGTAGTCCAGCTGTGGCCTCTCCAATCCATGTGCACAGGTCTAATGAGTTGCTGTGTTTTATGTGCATCATGCTCAGTAACAAATTCCATTCTTAATTTTTCCTAATAAGTCTGCAAGGTGCAAGTCATTAGGAAGCTGCATGGAAGGCAGTCTGGCTGGTTTGTAGCTTCTCAAACCATCCTTTTTTTCACTTTTTTTGTTTTGTTAAGCACTGAATTTTTGCCTCTGTTTTTGCCCTTTGGATGTCAGAAGTTCTGTGTTCATTTTTGAAGGCAATTTTTGATTCAAAGAATGATTTGGTTTTTACTCAAGGTGGGATACCCATTTTTAGCTCTTTCTTTTCTGTGCCTTGTATTATTAACATCTTGAAACAAACTGCTAAATATCTGATTGTAATGAATGTCTCTGAGAAAAACAAAGCTAAAAACATTTTTGAATGCATTTATGTTCACTTTGTATTACCTGCTCTTCTTCCCTATTAATGGATCTGCCCTACTTCCCTTTGCCTTTAACATTGATATTTGGCCTTCACCCCACAAAGGCTATGAAAGTAAATTAATGACTGCAAATTAAGCACTCAGTTAGTATAAAAAAGAAGGAAAAAGCCTGTCTGGAAATGAATGGCATTTCCAAGATGGGTTTTGCTGCTTTGGGCTATACATGCACTAAAGCCATGTGCTCACAAGTAAGAGTGACATGAAATGCTGGCTCACTGCTCTGCCATGGAGTGTCATCTGTTCTGGGCACTGCAGGAAGCACCAGTCCTCGAGGAAATCAGGGCATGGTGATGCCACAGGCACTGAATCACAACTTACCAGCACCAGGAGGAAATTGCAGAGGCGCAAACAGCTGCAGTTTTAGGGTTTCCTGGTTGGTGAGCACTCCCCACCATCACTTTGTGTGTTGATAGATGAAAGGGGAATTATTTGCTCTGCCCTGGTGCTGGGTACTGTCCTGTCAGGTTCTTCAAGGCACTGAGTGCTTCCTTGCCTTGGAAGGAGTCGGATTTTGCACTTCTGCCTGAGATTGTAGCTTACATTTCTTACTGTTCTACGCTTTTGTAGTTCCTCATCCACTGGAAAAGGACAGAATAATAAATATACTCTTAGTGAGCACATACATTTGCAGAAATTTCCACTGCTGGAGTGTGTGATGAGTGTATGACTGCACCAGGCAGTGCTGCTGATTTCAGTGCTGGTGCCCTGCTTGGCCCATGACTCCCACGAGCCTCTGTTTTGTGACTTGTACCTGCACTGTTCTACCCAGAGGGAACCAATTAACGTAGGCTACGTTGTCTCTGAAGTGACCAGGATTTCCTGCAATAAAGCTATTCTTACACAGGGGCCTGCAGCAAAATTAAGACCTTTTTTTCTGCTGAAGAGGTGTGAACAATCACCAGAGTGAGTCCAGACTTGACCTTGCTTTTCTCCCAAATACTTTTTTTTATTATTATTTTTTTATTTCTTGTACTTATTTTTTTCTGCTCTTGTCCAATCTGGCTGCTGGGGATTTTACTCACAGGCTGTCATCTGACCTTTCTGCCCATGACTGTAAAATTAATTAAACGTGCCTCTCTCCATGCATGTTCACTAAACAGACTGTCCATTCCAGCACTGGTTAGTACAGAGTTCCCATCAATTTTAACAGGAAATATCTGCATACAGGGCGTGAAAATTGTACACTCTGCCTGCTGCACAAACCAGCTCACTGTACATCCTCTCCATGTCCCATATGTGTAGCCTTTTGCCTCCCGTGTCCTTTTGACTTAATTTTAGTTTGCCCTCTGCTTTCCCCTCCATCACTGTGTTGTACATGGGCTGTTGGCTGTGTGACTTAATCACATGGGTCTCCTCCCGCTGTGTTACCTCAATCATCTCCAACCTTTCTCCACTGAACTGACAAAGGTACTTTCTCCTGTGCCGTGGAAAGCATGATCTAAACCAATATGACAGTGCTGGAGTTCTGCATGCATAATTTCAATAACGTCCCATGTAACCAGCCACTGGGCTGAGCTCTTTTTAATGAAATCACCCTTGTTATCAGCCTGTTTTCATTCAGTTCTCACAGAAGGATTGCTCACAGCATGAGCCAAGCCAGACATTTCTGTGTCTCTCTCAGGGAAACAGTAAAGATAATAAAAAGGGGTAAAAGCAGAAAAACATTTGGAAATACAACATTTAGGAGCAGTGATGCTGCTGGTAATTTTCAGCCATTTTGAAGAATATTAAGGGGGAAAAAAATCAAATGGTAAAAGTGACATTTTATTCATTAATTTTTTTTATTATTTCTGGGCTTGCTTGCATCATGGTGCAACTCTAAAGTTCCAGCTTCTTTTCATTTTAAGGTCTTCTGCTCTCAGAACTTTCTTCTCCACAGAGTAATAGAAATCTCAGCAGGGCAGGCAGAGACACTCAGTTAATCATGTAGGGTTGGGGCTGAGCCCCTGCCATGGAAGCAGTGAGGTGGTGCTGAAGAGAAATGTGCCCTCCTGCTGCCACCCTTAGGGTGGACACTGTCCCACTGTCCCTCTGGCAAGGGAGGTGCTTTCTGATCTCAATCCCCTCCTGTCTAAACAGGAAAGAGATCACACCACACACACAAGTGTACACTGAGATCATCTCCTGGGTTTTTTTGTGTATGTTTTCCTCCTGAAAAGTCCACTTTCTTTTTTTTTTTTTTNGCTTTCTGATCTCAATCCCCTCCTGTCTAAACAGGAAAGAGATCACATCATTATGAACCTTTCCTGGCACTGCATCTGCTGATTGATGGCTGTGAAAATGCAACATATTTCATTTTCTTTTCCTAGATGTGAAGCCAGCTGCTAACGGTTTTCCCAGGGTGAAGCTGGCAGCTGCAGGATCAGGTCTCCAGGCTCTGAAATGTATATTTGCAGGAGAGCCACCTGGGCTTTTGGCTGTTTCATTAGTGGTCATTACTGCTTGTAAAAAAAGGATCTAAGCAAAGTGGGTGCTGAGCCTGGCTGTAAATTCTGGGGTTTAATTTGGGAAACCACAGTCATTAGTGTCGGATGGAAGTGATCTCAATGATCTCAAAATCTTTCTGTCTGCAATTAAAACTTCCATCTCCTGTTTCCAAAACCATATTAAGTCCCATGGTCTAACAGTTCACATGTATTTAGTTTTATTCATCTGCCTCTTCAAACCAAATACAGAAACTAATGCATAAGTAGCACCCTTTTCATGTTAATTGTGAGTGCTGGCTGAGGACTGAAGTGAAGTGTGAATGCCAGAACATCATTAAGATGAAACTGTAGCTCTCTACAGACACCAGACAGCAATAAGTAATCTTCTCCTACAGGTCTTGGATAAAATTATTACCTAATTCACTCTAGAAAAGAAGTGTTTTTATTTCAGCATGTCTGTATTTTGTCTGACTTTCCTGTATTATATACACAGGAAGGGAAGAGGGACTGTGGTGGCCTCCAAGGCCTTCAGGGCTATGGGATTGTTGTTCTGCTGCTTCAAGCCTCAGGTAGCACCTCCTGCTGTCATAAAACCCCTCTTTGACTATGAAGAAAAAGAGATTGGTCCCTCCTGGACGTGTGGATGGCATGGGGGCTGGAGGCAGGCAAACTACTCGGGCTTTGGTGGGGCTCTGTGTTGCTCCCTAAGCTGACTTTTAACAAAGCAGGCACGATGTTTTGTCTTTCCTAGAGAAAAGCTCACCAGGTTGCCTGGGGAGGGGTGGAAATAAAATAAAGCAGAGCTATGAAGAGATCCCCCATCAGTTTTGTAAGCTGCTGTCAGGCAGGAAGCAGGAGGATCTGCATTTGCATTTACATTTTGTGGAGTGTTTCACAGAAACTTAAATGGGAAAGAACAAAGCAGGAATGATTGCTTGTGCTGCAGTTTCTGAGAGCAGCAAGAGGATTTCATAATCACACAAAATCACACAAGCACAAATTTTGCATTGTTGGTCCCTGACAGGAAATTGACCTTGACATACACTTGAACGATCTTAAATGGCAGAAAGAGACAGAAATACTGTAAATCAGAATTTCCTTCCAGGTAGGAAAGTCCTGTTTGCTTGATTTCTAGTCTGACTGATCAACAGAAAGCATTCATAATTGTTCAGTGGTTGAAAAGTGGGCCCAGAGTGTACATCCCTCTCTCCTGTGAGGCTCCGTGGGCTGAATTCTCTCTCCTCAGTGAGTGCCACAGAGGCTTTAGATAAGGAACCTGTGAAGAATAGCTGAACAGTGAAAGCTATTATCCTTAAAGACTGATATTTACTGGATTCCTGCTTTTTACCTTTCTAGCTGAGTCACAGAATTTCCTTTGTTGCTGCACATTTATTTTCCTCCTTCCTCTCGCAAATACCATTGAATTGAGGAGGCACATGTCTTATACACCGTTATCTGGAGTCATCTCCAAAAACCCTTTTAAGTCCTGTTCACATACAAATGAGACTTGAGCACTTCCAGGGCAGAGCAGTACATTAGCAAGCCTGAGACTTAACAATGGAGTTGGGTCAATAAAAGAAGGGTATCCTGTCTGATCACGAGGTGACTCTTTCCACTGCGATATGAAAAGCTGCTTTCAGTGCTGGCAATACAGTAGAGCAACAGTTAAATTAGTGCCACTCTACAGAGCTCATTTGGATCCCTGCCTGCTTGTTCTGATTTGCACAAGCAGTGGGAAAGGCTGTTAGGATAATCAGGAGAATGAAGAGCTTGCTTTTAAAGTATAGGTTGAAATTAATTTGCTTAGCCTAGCAAAAGGGAAAACGAGGATGTGTTTTGTGTTGCTGATATGTGCATGGCAGGGAGGGGAACTCCGGGCTGAGGGAGAATGTTGTGAAAACATCTGCTTTAAGAGCAACATCTGTGAACATATTTCAGGTGGAAAATAGGGAATTTCTACCTTTTGAAAGGTAAAGATGCAGGTGAATTGAGCAAGATATCTTTTTTCCAAGATGGGTTTGTCCCTTGCCTCTATAGCAATGGACTTGGACTGAACAAGAGACACGGCATGGTTGGTTCAGGAGGGGCTTTTATCGTGTCACTGAGGGAGCTCTGTGTGGTGCCATTTGCCAAACCCTCTCTTTTCTCTCTTCCCAGAACATGGGTGTGACCAGAACAAGTCCCTCCCTGTGGGGCAGGCAAAAAACCAGAGATATCCCCAGCCACACTGACTGGACAGACAGGTCTCTCCTACCACCTCCTTTCTCTTGTGGATATAATGCCTGAAAAACTTTCTGGAGACCAAAAATGAGCATGAAGCATAGAATCTTCCTCCCCAGGTTACTTGGGTATATTTGATGAAAGGAAAATGTCTGCATATTACTGCAGACACTGAAGCAGTGGAGCTGGATGATTCTGGATCAGGGGATCAGAGAGCTCTGAAAGTTTTGAAATTATGTTCTTGCCCTCACCCACTGCAGGTTCGATTGAATGCTTACAAGCCAGGTTATTGTTTACAATATTTCACTCTCCTGATGCAAGAATTTTGAAACCCGTTATCTATTTTGTTATTTTATCATCAATTATCGAATTATTGTTGGGGGAGGTTTATACATTCACCATCTTACCGTAAATATCCTGGAATATAAAAATATCTGATTTTTACGCTCTCACTATGAATAAATTAAGTTGGATTTATGAGACTTATGGCCTGCTCTTCCTCTGTTCTTTGGAGGGCTTTGTGAATGCGCAATGAGAGCTCTTATTTCTTATTATGGAATTTTATAGCCACCATGTAACTGGGTTAATATAAGAAGTATAAATAAGGATATGCATTTGCCTATGAGATGTTTTAATATGGAGAAGAGCATCTGAAGTTCAAAAAATATGAACTGAAGCACAGACTATATATCTTGCTCTGTAAATAGGAAGAGAAACTGTTTCAAGTGCTGAAAAAAGAATGAAGTGTGTGGGAATTGTCCCCTAGGAAAGGCAAAAAAACCATTGGGTTTTTTTTTTTTTTGTTAAGCCATTGTGCTCTACTCTACAACTACGTTTTAGCAAACATCCTCAGATGCTGTAGTTGTTCCCTCTCACTTGCTGATCTCCTGCACAGAGTTTTACACAGTTAAAGAAAAGGCACTGAAAGCAAGAGAAGCTGGAAAGGCCTAACAGCCAGGATGCTTTGCCTTCTAATAGTTCCTCTTCGGTCTCCAGGAACTTGGGTGATGTTAGTTCATGTAGGCTGAGACCCAGACAATAACCACATCCTACTTTTAAAAGAAAAAATAAATAGAGACACACAAAACACTCTTTTTGTTAAAGAATACAGGCTCAATCCTGTCATTCTCTCTCCTGTGCCTGAGCAAAAATAATCCTCATTCATCCCTGTGCTGTGGTCTAATCCTTTCCACAGTTCAGTGCTGCTTTAACAGCAGCAGCTCCAGAAGGATGCTGGCCATGGCCATGCACATAAAGGAAGGGAAGGCAGGAGGGGTGGGATGGAGCCAGCACAGCTGTGCCTGAGGAGATAGCAGCTGGAAAAAGGACTGAGGTGGCCACCAAAAGGGACAACAGCTGGAAAACAAAAAAAAAAAAATGGTTTTAAAGGAGGCACAGACAAGCTGGCTTAACTTAGAGGAGCAGGTGCTGGGCCTGGAGAGGCGAGATTGTCTCATAGGCTGGGGGGACCCCGGGAAAGGAGCAGGAATGGGAGATGGGAAGGAGAAAAGAGAGTTTGTGCTTCACACAGGTTGGGGGAAGAGCATTCCAGCATTCCAGCAGCTCTTTGGGCTGTAGCAGTGAAAGGCCATGGGGAAGGGGTTTGGCACAAGAGACTCTTTTGGTTTCCCTTCAAAGCACAAAGTCGGGCTGGAGAGCAGCACGAGGCTGCTGCTGCTCCCAAAGAGCCGCTGCTGCTCTCAGCCCTCCTGGGCAGATTTCCTTCTGCTGCCAGCAGGGTTGGCTGTGGTTTTCTGTGGGAGTGGGGTAGCCACAAGTTCATGGCCGGGCTGACTGTAAAGCTCAGTATTTTGGAGTAGGGGTTCACTGCTCCGTGTGCAGTAGTGTAGATGAGAACCTTTGTTCTCTTTTTCACGGTTAAAAGACCCATTTTCCTTTGGCCCTAAATGTGAGTGCAACACGTGTTCTAAGCATAATGGGCGTTTTATTTAAAAGGTTAAAATTCACGCTATGAAGCGAAATGGTGATTCCCCACTGTGCCTCACTGCTGTACCCATCTTTGCTCTTCTGAGGTATCAGAGGGAGAGCCAGGCAATTGTGCTGTATTCTGCTCTGCTGTGAAATCCAGCCAGATTAATGAATTTGGGGTCTCTCGAGATTTACATAATTTATATCGATGACTTGCTGTTTAAAGGGTTCTACAAAATCAGGAAATAAATTGTAGGTTTTATAAAAATATCATAATTAAAAATTGACTTTTACTAACTGTTGGTTCCAAGAACACGGATGAAGTTCAAGTATGATGGATTGTTTTGCTCACTGAAAACTATAGAAAACCAGGAGATACTTATGATGATAAAAAGTTGGTTTTTTAGGTGGTTACATTATCAATCTTTATATTGAGCCAAATGCTGCTTGCATTTCTTCTGTGCATATTTTATTGACTTCATTGTGACCCATTGGGGAAGGACAGCAATATTTGTATTACAGTGAAGAAATATTGTCACATACAAAATCAAAACGTGTTCTTTAACCAAGTATAAAACTTCAGAAGGCAGAAATGTCTTTAATATGACTTAATCACTCCAGATCCTAGCAAGCTGCAATAAATTTTCTGCTATAAAAACAGAAGGGGAATTTTCTTGCCTTCCTTTGCGCTAGTAATACAAATATTAAGATGATGAATGTTATTTTTTCAATAGTTTGATTTAGGAGAAAAAATGTAAAACTATGCAAAGGGGAATCTGTGGCATGTAAGGCTGGTCTCAATGTTTTTTTAATGAAAATGAGTTTGAAGACAGCTGTTACAATGCAGAAATGAGCCAAACTCTGCTCACTGTATGGCTGTTTGTTCCCAGTGAAAATCAGTGGAGCTGGACAGGACCAACAGCCTTGAATTTAACGTGGTATTGCAGGGTTCATACCACGAGTTTGAAATTAGCCACACATTTCCATTTTTATTTGGTATCAAACCAAGGCTCAACTGTTTGAGCAGGGTACTGAAAATGCAAAAGAACTGCTAAAAACGTAAAGTTCTTGTTGCTGTGATTAGAGATAAGTAAGAAATGCTTTCTTACCCTTTTCCCCTGGAACAAGGGTTCTGGGAGAGGCAAAATGTCCAAGGAAAAGACTATGCAGGAGCTGGAAAACAGCAAGTGGGATGAAGCAGAGTCCTTGGACAGGGATAGGAGGCACAACAGCACCAAAACCCTTTGCTAAAGCTCCCCTTAGAATCCTTGGCTAAAGCAGAATGACTCAGGCATACGAATTCTCTTATTTGTATGGGCCAGAGAGTGAGGCTGCAGGAGCAGGGCAGAGCTGGTTGGAGGCTCGTGCTCTCATCCAGCCCTTTCCTGGAATGCAGCAGTGTGGGCACAGCAAGGAGCTCTCTCTCAAGTTGGGTTTCCATGTTCAACAAGCTCTGCCTCGCAGCCATGGAAGAGAACGGTCAGGCGGACAGGGAGAGAGGCAGCCTTCTGATGCACCCTCATGAAACGGGTTTGAAATAAGTTCTGATCTCTGTGCCAGGTATCTGTGATAATAAAAATGAAATTCTATTTAATGGCTGCTTTTCCTCCCACTTTTGCTGCCCAATTCTTGTTTGCTTCACTGTCCTACCTCACTGAGAGCCCTGAGAGGAGCCGAACCGGGATGGGAGTTTCTTTGAATAACAAAACTGAGAAAAGAAGGTGAAAAGGCAAACTTGTGAGAGATGTGTGAAGCTTCTTGATGATAAAGCACATCATGTAAGGAGTACCTTAAAGCCAAGAGACTGATTTTAGGCAGTGGCTGTCCTACAAATGCTGTTCTGCTGCTTGGTGCTGTCTCTTACTGCCAGCTCACGTTCCTGCACAGCTCCACTTGGGTTACAAATCAACAATCACACACTGATAAGTTTTCTGGGCCTTTATTTTCCAGTTCCCTGAATTATGGACTAGTGCAAAATCACACAGATAAATCTTCCAGATGCCTTATCTGTGTTTCAGAAATAAATAACTTGTTGGGTTTACTCTTGAACTCTCTCACAAAATGCATCACTAGGGGTCACCAGAAAGAAGCAAAACTTTGTTATTTAACCTAGAATGCTTATGAATTTATACAGTGTTTTTCAGCTAATCTTTTAGAGAGGGTAATTTAGTTTTCAAAAAGCAAGACAAATTATTTTTCTACAGACAACAGGTATTTCCTGCTAATGAAAATGCCATTATAGAACTCCTGTATTAGAAAAAAAAAAAAAAAAGAAAAGGCGTGTGTGCAATTCCTCACTCCCATAATTGCATGCTGATACTGAATAGACACCGTGATTTGAAATTTTAGTCCAAGCTAAAATTAGATGCTTGTCTTTCTGGTTTGGTAACCTGTGTAAAGCAGCAATGATTTGGTTCTGATAAAAACTTACTGCAATATCTTTAAGTTCATAATTGTAGAAATACAGATCACAGCTTTTCAGAATTTGCTCCAGTTCTTTGCTTGCGAATCTTAGAAAACACATCACGTGAGGTGATGAGGATTTTATCCAAGGACAGTCTGCTCAGGTAGAAGGCAGAATATTTTGGTGTATTTTGGGAGAAAAGAGTGAAGATAACATGGGTGGAGTTCAGTGGGGATTTGAGAAAGAATGAAGAAAAGAATAAAATAGTGTCGAGACAAATTCTTGGTGATGAGCAAAGGCAAAGTTGACTTGTGAGTATTGAGCCAATGGTCAGCTTGGATTCAACAAAAACTGAGAATGAGTCAAAAAACCCATCACTTTCCAAAACACATATATTTCTGCATTTTTCCATTGGCTTGATGCCAGGAGAGGCCAGTGTCTGTAGGGGTGTTTGGGTGTAGTGAGAGCAGAGATCTGCCCGTGCCCAGCAAGGTGCACGGTCTGGGCTCCCATCAGTGAACATTTATGCAAGTTCTCCCATGCTTTGTCTTGCCCTCCTTCAGTTTGGGTAGGAATGACATTCTTTCCTCCTCCCTCCTTGAATGCATATATTTTATATCTAATGAAAAAGCTCAGGAAATATAACTGTCCCTCGTATTGATTTTGCTTTTATGTAGTGCCTTTCCCCCAAATGGATGCCAGAAGGCACTCTTAAAATCAAACTATATAGAACAATAATTTCTACCAGAATGGAAAAACATGGCAGCAGCTTAACAGAGCACTTTAGTGCTAGGCAACACTTTAGGAAATGAAGAAAGAGCAGGAATAAGCTCGTGGCCTTGAAGAAGTTATTGGATATGAATAAAGGCAAGATCAAGAACAGCCTCTGTAATCCACAGCTGCCCGCACTGGGTGCAGGGAATATATTGCCAGCCCCTTGCTCAGACCCTCTGATATTAGAGAATGGGTGTTCCCAAGCATATCTTATAGGCTGAAATATTATTGAAGTTATGAGGGCTCTAAAGATGTCAGATTTCAGTTCATGCAAGAAATTGCCCAATAGCCCCCAGCCCTTCAGACAGAATTTGCTCCAATACATCCCTGTCTGCTCTGTGCCAGTGGGCACCTGCTGCCCCAGCTCCAGGGCCCTTCCAGACCCTCACAAATTAAGGAGTCCTGTACCCTTAGCAAAATTATGCTCTTTGTAAAGCAGAAATTAAGTTCACTTTATCCCTTTTTCTTTATGCTAAATATCTGGTTGCCTTGTGCTTTCCCTTAAGCATAAACCAATAGGGGGTACAGGGTACTCCACGGCTTTCTTTTGGCAGAAAAAGACTTTTGATTAAAAAAAAACCAAAACAAAACCAATTGAAAATTGGTGCGTTAAAGCATTGCTTCCCAAGAACAAATGAACATAAATCACTCCTTTCTGCATTGCTGGGGACTCACAAACAACTATCATTACTAATATTGAAATTTATTGCCCCTTTTATTCAGCTTGTTCACTCTTCTAAAAGAAAAAATGTGTGCTTTGGTTAGAGCTGGTCAGGAATTTTAAGTGTTGTTTATTTATAAGCTGTTAATGAAACTTTTCATAGAAATTTGAATGCAAGTTTCTTTGTTGGTGCAGGTTTTGTGTTAGGAAGGGAGGAATGCGGAGGCTCGTGCACTTGGGCATAAGGTTTTGACTAAAATAGTGTGTATTGGTCAATGGATGATTAGTCCATCTACTCATCTAGCTGTGCTGGAATTGCTTTACTATTATTTTTTATAAATAACATATATACATTATGCCATAGAATGATTGAAGCTGCTGTCCATCACAGGTGTTTATACCTTTACTGAACACGTGGGAGACTGACACCAAAACCCTTGTTTCAGGATGTATTTAATTACTAATAGAAAGTGAAACAGTTCAGATAAGATATTCTCTCCGGCACAATCGATGGAGCAGTTCTGAGGACACCTGTCTGTGACAGAAGAGATTGATCCAGTTCCTGTATCCTAAAACACAACATCATTCCTGTCAGTAGTGATCAACAAAATATCACAGTATCAGTTAACACTTTGGGTTTTTCCTGGTTATATCTCAGTGGAAAATAAATTTTTAAATGTTTGTAGTTGTTAAAGCAATCAGACAGAAGAAAGCCTTTCTATGTGGCCCTACAGCAGTTACTCAAGCTGAAGTAGGATATCTTTGGGAAATCACGTAGTCTGTAAGGTGTTCTGTAGATAATCACAGTGAGGAGTTGGGCTATAATAGCAGTGATGGAATTCAGAGGAAAAACACCCCTTTAATGGGTGGGTTTGTGAGGTGTATTTTTTGTGACCACAACTATTCTCACAGCATTTCTGCAGCACTAATTTCTGTGAGGATTACATGAGGCAGGGATAACTCTGGTGGCCAAGGGGATGTTTCCTGTGCTTAGGTCCCCACGTGGCCACCTGTGTCACCTTTGTCAGGACTGCAGTGTTTTACTTCTATACTCAATTTACCCCCATTGAAAACAACATAAAGTTGTCCACTAAAGGTCTTAAAAAATAAAACCTGGTGCTACCACAGACCCCAGACTTTGGGAGACAGCCCATTTTCCAACTAATCACCCTGTATACAAGTAGTATTTAGAGTCTCTGCCACCAGCCTGAGTGGTGAAGAAGCTCCTTCCTGTTTCTAGCAGAGGTTTTGGCCCTTGTGTGTTTTATTTTTTGTGCCAGGGTCTTTGGGAGCAATGTGGGGTTGACCAAGGATGGCTCTCCAGGCCCCCTCACATCATTCCAGCACCTAATGGGGATGCTTGGTATGCTCAGGAGGAAAGCTGCAAGCTCAGATCTAAGACAGAAGATGAAGTTGTTTGCAAACAGCAGATGAATAACACTGTCAGAGGTGTATTAATGAGAGAAAGTGCCTCCACACCCATGCAGAGTAGAGGTAACAGCAAACAGAACAAGAAATCTTAGTGGATAACAGACATTAGGAAGCAGCAGGAATAACTGTGGGGGATTTTCATGATTAAGATATCCGTTATTGGGGAAACGCGAAGAAGCAGCGAGGGACTGGGGTGGGCAGCAGATTCATGATTTATGTCAGAGCTGTTTGTACTGCAAGGCAGCAATCATGCCAAGAAGAGAAAAGAGTTGTAAAATTCCTCTGGGAGATGTATGGGTTGTGCTGGGATCGTCTGCAACCCCAACCCAGCTGTCCTGAAGTGCATCAGTGCCTTTGAGCCTGATGCCCTCACACAAGCACGCACCAGGGACAGGGACTAAGTCAAACCTCATCCCTCCACATCCAAGCCTGAGAACTCACACAGGCTCCTGGTCTTTGGCTCTGACACCTTGAGGGAATACCAAAGCTTCCTTCCTCTGGGGTGTGAGAATGGGCAGGACTGTGCTGCTGCTGAGGGGCACAAATGGGTCCTGTCTGGGAGATGCTGAACCCACAGGTCGTGGCAGGGCAGGTCCTGTCCCTGAACAGGTACC
>VZTJ01003580.1:1135783-1403086 GCA_013397795.1 Orthonyx spaldingii
GTACCCACACCCAGGGAGGGGAGGATGGACCAAATGCATCTTTGCTCCAAACTGGGAATGCTGCAAGGTACTTTCCCAGGGAATTTCTGTTGCAGGATCAATTAAAGCAACTAAACCTGGCAAAAGACTGAAAATTATCTGAGACTGGAGGCTTTATACATTTAACAATTATGAGTGAGACTTATAAAGGATAGCATAGGAGAAAAGAAGCCCAAGGGCTTCAGGAAGGGATGTGGGTGTCTGAATCCACTGGCACCCACAAGATTGTTGGAGGCGAAAACTTCTGGGATGGTTCTGGGCTAGCTAAGGGAAAAGGAAAGATTTCTTTGACCTTTATTCTGCTTTATACACATTCAGAAAATCAAATGCCCATGTATTTTAGCATTTGAAGAGTGAGTTGCAGATACATTGGGGTAGGAAATAGCCTCCTCTTCATTTTCCTTGTATTTCTTGCAAAAGAAACCCAAGGAATTAATTAGATTTCACCCTGTTTATGTCTTTGTTGCTAGCTTTAATCTTAACATCTAATAGAAAAACAGAGCAAACAGTTCTGTGAATTTTATTTTTTTTTTGTCTAGTCCATTAAGAAAACAACAGAGCTGATGATAAGGTAGCCTGAGTGAATCAAAGTATCTGTGCTGTGTTGTTGAGGGAGGCTGAGTCACAGACAACTGGTTTTATAGCATGCCCATGGTTGATTATAAAGTAAATAATTGGAGGAAAGGGATAAAGATGACTTTAATCTCTGAAAGATGTTCGTGAATTGGTCTGTTCTGGTACCAGGACGAGATCAACAAACAACACATCTGATGGATGCAGGGAAGTCTAATAAAGCTAATTCTAAAGAAATTTTTAATTAGGAAGTCATGAATAACAAAACATTAGTTTAGATGTTAAATAAGCCACTGAATTTTACCATCCCTTGCTCTTCACATATGTCTGTAGAAAATCAGGGAGATAAAATTCCATGGAAAGTTTGCGTGACGGTCAAACATCAGCAAAATACAATTTCAAATGGAGATGAGAAGGAAGAAAGTGTTGACACAAGACAGACTCCTTTCTGTAAGGGAATTGTCTAGCTCAGATCCCAAGAAATTTTTCATATTTATCATATTAGAGAGCTCATTCAGGAACTTCTGAGAACCCTCTTGTCTTTGGATCATCTTCTAGATTTCTTTTTTTCCCCCAGAGATTTTTGCCTTCTGAGACAATTTAACATCAATTGATCAGCCATTTAAAAAATGGAGGGAAGGTAAGGCTGGGGGATGTTATGCCTTTTCCTATTAGCATGAGGGAGAGAAAAAGTTGGGATAGCCACCAGTTGGGGGGAAGTGCAGGAGCTGCTGAAATGATTAGCAAATACTGCAGGAGGGGGCACTTACTGAAACAGTCAGCACACAAAGCTGCCAAGGGACAGCTGAGTTGTAAAACACTTCAGCTACCACAGGAGATGCATCACATTATTGTGGTATGCAGATAATTTGCTATCCAGCTCGTGGCAGCTGCTTTGTGGGGGAAAAAAAAAAATAGGGGAATAAGCAAACTCGTTCTCAATCGATGAATTAATATAAAACCAGCAAAAGGAGCAGAGCAGACTACTACAATCCCTCAGCTATATTAGGCAATCAATTTTTTTTTTTTTTTTTTTTTTTTTTTTTTTTTTTTTTTTTTTTTTTTTTTCCCTTCCAATATGTAGAATATTCCCTCGCGGCTCCCCGTGGATGCCATGCAGTGTGAACACAGCAATCAAAGTAACAGACGTCAGAATAATCAAAATAAGATGTGTCAGAAAGAGGCAAATGAGTACATACTCTCATTAAGTAAACCTCCTAAGAGCTTAGCGTACAAAACTCTTCCCAGAAAAGCTGTACAAACAACTGCCTGCACTAACACGTGGCTTTATTGGTGTTTCAAAGGCAGAGAGAAATATTCTTCAATCTAATCCACGTTTTTCAGATTTCACTGTAAATAATCTCTGCCTGAGGCAAAACACATAATGTAGCTGCCACAGTGACATTAACAAAGGTCATAACTGAAGGTAAAATGCACTACTTTGAAGAAAATTCCAAAATCATTAAACAAGCAATGTGCTGCAAACCATGTTAAAAACAATATGCATTTCTGCAGTGGACTGGCAATGTCCCTCTGTTAGGTGACAAGACACTTCATCCAGGAAGAAAACAGCAAAAAAGTCAGTACAGATCTTCCAGGGAAACAAATTTGTTGACAAAATCAGTAATCTGGCTGTCTTGAGGACTTTTCCCAGCAAACTATTCAGAGGTGCAGTACAAACCCAATGAAAAATCAACAAAATGGCGCTTCCACAATATTCCCAACTTCTGAGGCAGCAAGCCTATGTCACAGAAAAAAAAAAAAAAAAAGGAAGGAAATATATTGGGAGGAAAGAGCCAGTTCCAAAGCCAAAAATATCTTATTAGGCTACAGAAGTGGTCTAGGAGGAAGTAGGAACAATTGGAATAGAAATTCTGTTTCTAATGAAGCTCATTCAGGATTGACTTTGCCTTCTGTTCTCCTACTATATTTGTATGATAAAGCATTTTGGAAGGTAAACGAATCATTTCTCATTGAAAACAAAGTGAATTTGGGGGGAATTTCAAGTACTGGCCACTTAAAACATGTTAAGCAGTCTAAAACCTGCCAGAAATACTTTGTGTCCCCTTGAGCTTGTGTGTGGCCGTTTGACTTCAGAGTTTACAGGGAAGATGGTGAGAGGCTGAGGGTTTTTATTGCACTCCAATTTACTGTATTGGCTTTTGTGCCAGTTCTGAGCCGTGCCAGAGCTAATGGGGCTGGGTGGTGACTCCTGGGGCCCCGGCACAGATCTCAGCCTCACCAAAGGATTTGCTTCATGACCTTGAGCCACTCCACGTCCCCAAACCATCTGTAAAGCAGAGTGATGATGCTCCCTCTCCGCAGCGATCTGTCTTGTCAGTTTAGGAGCAAACACTGATTTGTCTCGACTCCTCGCGGCTCCTATCGATTGCCAGGGAAGTTGGATGTGCACAATCCTTCTTCAGATTTGGCATTCAGAGACAAAATAACTTTGAGGAACTGGACCATTAAAGGAAACATTTTGGCCATGAATGTCCTATACTGTTATGAGCAGTGTCTAATAAATTGATTCTCAATTTTAGCACAGTGCAGAGTAGTAAATAGCTGTTAAGGGGTTTAAACAGTTTACATGTTTGACAGGTCAGTGGGAAATAGGTAAATCCTTGGGAGGTGCAGCTGAAAGGCAACCCTCTCACACCAAACACATTTTTAAGCCTGTATAACTTTGAAAACAAACATTAATTTTCATCAGAAGATTGAAAGGCAAAAAATTATGTGCAAAAAATTATTTCTCTGAAAATTTCAAAGTTCTGAAATCCAATAGTCACATACTAATACAGGTCAGGAGAGTCAAAAACTAAGGTGAAAGATGTTCCCTCACCCCTGGACTGCAGCAGTGCCCAATTTTGCATTTCTTGTGAATGAACTTTTCCTGCCGTGGCACAACACTTGTCCTTCAGGTAAAAAGGAGTGGAACAAAAAAGTTATCAGCAATCAGAAATCATTGTACACCCCCTCCTTGGTTTTGACAGAACAAAATCAGATAAATTCAGATTTCAGTCTTTGTTTAAAAAGTACAAACTGGCTTCATTTGGGCCAGCGATCTGGTCTGGTGGGTGGCACCTCTGCCCATGCCAGGGGAGGTGGAATAAGGTGATCTTTAAGGTCCTTTCCAACCCAAACTCTTCTGGGATTCCATGATAATTCCAGACAGTGAGGCTACTGGGTACTTGATATTTTCAAAATTTCATAAAAGGGAAATAAAATATTAGCCTGTAAATGACTTTTGATGATTAAAAATAATGTTGGGAGAGAAACACACTGTAAAGGTTGTTCCTCTCCCTTTAGGAGTAGGTGCTATTTCTTTGCCATGGCCAGGAGTCTTGGCTTTACTTCCATAGGAAAGCATTCAGTGGGTTATTGCTTGTTTGTAAATATCTGTTGTGCTTTCCACGGAGCCAGATTTATCCCGGTGTTATTTCCAAAGGCATGGGAATGTCCCTGACCAAACCCATTCACGGCCTGAGAGCTTGATCCCTGTAAGCTGTTCTAGGCCTGGGATTCCAGATACTGGGGATTCCCTGGGTGGTCACACCCCTCTTTGCTCGGGGACCCTGAGGGTGGAAGAAGCCCTGTGGCTCCAGGGGGTGCTGGAGACCTGTGTGGCAGGTTTGAGCTCTGACCAAGGAATGGGAGAATTTGTCATCTATGGCAGATACTTGAAGCAAATGGGGAAAGTCCTGAATAGTTTGAATAGTTTCTTTTGAAATACTCGTGGAGAAAGGCTTTCTCAGTTCCAGCAGATTTTTCCTTCCAGAATGGACAGTCCCGAGCACTTGGGTTTTACAGCAGAAACTCACAGTGAGAGCATGGATTGCTTGTGGGTAGAACACAAAGCAAATTACATACTCTGACTTTCACTTTATTTTTCTGTGGAAAGCAAGACTAGGGCTCGTATAATTGCAAAGCATACTGAGTGATTTTTGCCATGCTAGACTATTCCCCTGTACTTTCTTAAATCAAATTAGACCACCTGGGTCATTGGAGAATGCACCATCTTTCCACACTGGCTGTAGGCACCTCACCTTCCCCTGACATCATCCTCTCTCTTCCCTTTCTTCACCTCTGGATATGCTCAGATTTTTTCTTATGTGTTTCAGAGCTGAGGGAAACCCACAGGAGTGAGCTTGCAAACAATTAATTGTATCTGAGTTTACTACATGTGTAACACCTTGCAGTAAAGCCCCAGCGGGTTTTGTGAGCTTCAAGGGTGCCTTTGCAGGAAACTCACATCCAAATTAAAAACTTTCTCAGTTGCACATTATGAAAAGGCTCCAGAGGGGATGGGGAGAAATTCCATCTCGTGGTTTTACAAGCAACTATCTATTTTAAGATAAATGGTTTTTTCTGTGAAATACCGCTGTAAAACATCTATTGTCTTCTTTTTCTTTTGATTGACTTATTTACTGAATTTCATCCCAGAAAAGTCTGACAAGCTCTGTGTTGTGTCAGCCCTCCCACATCTATGATTCACTGACTTGCTTTTGTCCCTGATGCTTTACTTGGTCTTGTACCAGAGAGCAGGTATGGGTGTTGTTGGTAACCCTTTTGTGTTTCTCAGTCATGGGAAATGATGTAAAAACCCCAAAAATTGTGAATTCCCTCAGTCACTGGGAGCTTCATTACCTAAAATAAGACTGTAGAAGATGCTAAAGTTCTTCCTTGGTCTTTAAAGGACTTTTTCATCTTCTCTCTTTTAACAAGGCATCTGCAAAGAGCTCTTTGGTCAGATTTTCCTTATTCACCATTACATTCTTATGGGATTAGTAGTTTTGTTAGAGTACAAAAGTAAACAGCATATGGCTCTGTTAATATCCTTATAATGTCACAACGCAATCTGTCAGAATGTAAACTTTTTTTGAGCAGTTTCATTTACTTCAAGTTCACTCCATGAAAAAAAAAAACAAACCACAATGAGCCTTATGAATCCTTCTGTACCACCTAAGAGAGAGCACAATACTTAATTCCTGTTTTGTGTTCCCAGTTTAATAAGTATGTCTATCCATATTACCTTCAGTAAGAAAAATACAGTGGCAAATACAGTTACTAGGAGTTAAAAGGTCGTTTCTCCCTGATGAAAAGCTTGTTCTATCAGATAAGTAGCTGCTACACTCCATAAAACTGGCAACCCTTCAAAAGGTTTCAGAAATTAAAGGCATTGTTTGAAGATAAAGGCGATAAGGTCATTTTCTTTGTGTTTCGTCCTGCAAAACTTTCTGGGTGACCCTTTGGTATTCAAGTGAAGAGGGCTTTAAATTGTTTTATCTTCATAGAGCTAATGAGTGCTGGCTGACAGTCACTGCTAAGACCAGTTGGAACTCTACTGGAATTAAATTTTGTAAAATATCACAACACATTTCCTTTAAGGGGGAGTGCCTCCGCAGAGTCTGAATCCATAATCACTCTCAGCACTGCACTCTCGTCTGGCTGCTGTTCTCAGTTTCTTTCATTAACTCAGTTTTCACTAGTTGAATAAAATCTAACACGATTCTCAATGTATTTCTGTGTTCAATTAATAAAGCTGTATAAGTAAGCCACATATGTAAAATCTATGTCCCCTTCAAACTCTGGGCTAGAGTGAAACAAGACTCACATTTAATGTGTACAGTAGTAGAGGAATTACTCAAGAACTTTTTATTGCCAGAGGCTGTGTAGCTGTGTATGATTATTATATGTGTAATTAACTAATCTACAATGTTTCTCTGATATATGGTACACATAATTCTTTCCTAGAGGAATAAAAAAAGCCTTTTTTCTTTTATGGTTCATTTCATATATTCCATTTATAGGAAAACGTTATGTATATCCGTTAAATCATTTGACTTTATTTTTCTAATAGGCAGTAAGGATTTTCACAGGTTTTAAATTTTTTTTTGTTAAAAAAAATGTGAAAAAGGAAAGGGAATGTCCTGTAATGATCAATATATATCACGTGCTGTAAGTGTGCTTGGCTTTCACTGTGACCTTCTTCATTACTTTAGTTGTGTATTTTAACCTTACTTCCATCCTATTTTGGGGGTTCTCTAATAATAACCCTCTGTCACTCTAACCCACATTCAAAAGTAAACATAAACTAGATCATCTCAGTGTCAAATACACATGAACTCTATCCCCCAAACAACCATCAAGTAATTAAAAAGCACAAAATCCTTACCTAATGCCGCTGACTCAGTGCTAATGGCCAGCAAGGGAATCCAACAGAGACAGGCAACAAGTTGGAGATGCTGATGGAAAGGAAAGGGCTGCTGCATAGTGTCCAAGGCAGCTTTTATCCATGCATCTGCAGTTGCTTACAAGTTAACTTTTGAAGTCCTAAACTTTGCAGGAAAAGCCATCAGCCTGCCTGCCTGTTTCAATTTTGGTTTTTTCCCCCCCCCTTTCTTTCGTTCTTTTCAATCCACTCTCTTGGAGAGGGCTTAATGTGTCATTAATCCCAGAATTTCCAAGAGGGAAGTCCTCCAGCCACACACAAGGCACACTCCCTCTCCCTCCCACACACACACAGAGCACAGAGTCCCTGCAGCTGCTGCAGCCGCTGGGTTTGCGCACCCGGGGACACACCCGGGGCTCAGGACAGCCCCTGCCGAGCTGGTGGGAGCTGCTCCTGCAGGAATTGGGGTACAAAGCTGCCTGCTCACAGGGGTTTGGGGCTGCAGATCACTGCAGTCATATCTGGCGTTGTGTGGACGTGTGAGGGGCCTGAAAAATGAGAGGAGCTTTTCAGAGTGTCTCTCACCAGCCAGAGCAACAGGATAGAACACAGAAGCAGAGGATTCTATCACACAATCACATTTTTCTGAAGTTGGGTCTCCCAAAGCGCCCTGTTTCTGCCACATGGTTCCTACTTTTACTGAGTGTGAACAGAGTTTGTTGTGTGACAATGCATGTTGCCACCTTAATGCAAAACAAGAAGAATTTGCTGTTAAATCACATCTTATACCCTGATATCCATGGTGTTTTATTTAGAAAATAAAACCCCACTCATTGTTTCAGTGTTTTCCATACCTGCTAGCACTCCTTTTCTTTGACTTGTCAAGTTTGATTATCTTGTGTCTGCTCGTTTAAGTGAGGATATTGTGAATTATCTGTAAGAGAATATTATGCAAGACTGTAAACATTCCACACAAATCACTGTGAGGAACATTTCATAGCAAAGCACACATCAAGCCATTAAAAATAGTTTGCAGTACAGCCAAGGAATTACAAAAGTTGTTCGTTTGGCTTAACTACATCGCTCAAGGAGTTTTACCACTGGATTCCTTGAGGCAAATATAAGTTATTTAAGAAGAAACTTCTAAATCTTTGTTCTTAATTTTGATTTTGGATTTTGATGTTGCAAAATCACTGCTTTTACTGTTCTCACTGGATTAGCCATCTCATAGGCCTGACTTGTAGCCCTTTGGGAGGCTTTGGAAGCCTTTCCATTGATTTCACTGATGTTTAGATTATATTCCTTCAAGATCGTTAAGACTCCAAGTCCAGTACTTCTGATATTTTTTGTAAGAGATCTCTGTCCATTTCTTGAGTATAAAGATGTTGGAAATGAAAAGAATTTGCTTTTAACAGTACACAATTTTTACTTTTATATGGCTTTCTCAGCTAATGTTTGAATTTATTTGTGGCAGTTTCTATGCACTGGTAGGGGTCCAGTGTGGATTTTGACTCTTAAGTTTTGGCCTAAAAAGCACAGCTCTGAAATCTGTTGAGGGTTCAGACTTGTCCTTGCCAAAATATTGGTAATCAAAGCCAATTTCCAACAAAGAAAGAGAGTTTTCCACAATCAATCCAGCCTTTGTTAGTCTTCTGTTTACAGAAAACAAAAGTACCCGGGAAAACAAAATGTGAGTGGAAGGTATTCGAGGCAACAGGAGAAAAGGGAGAGTTTTGGAGACTTTCTTAGCCCCTTACCTGTGTTCTCCCTAGACATGTTTTAATCAAAGAGAGCCTTTGAGGGTGGTAAAGATGAAATTGAAGTAAGTAAGAAGTTTCCCTGGGCTGGATATGGCTCCCTTCATTTTGGGATTTTGGGAAGACAGACAATACCAGGTCAGAGAGTGAGGCATTTCCCATTCTCCCACCCCATAACAACACCTCACAGAATTCAGCAAAAAAGAGTAACACTGCCTTCTCCCTCCCCCCAAACATCATTCTAAAAAAAAAAAAAAAAGTGAAATTAAAACCATTGATAACCTGCATAAAAATATTGGAAAATATTCTCAGTTTCCACAGTTATTAACCTGAAGAAGTGGAGAACCTGAAACTCCACAGAAAGTTGGTGTAGTCAAGTGTGGGTAGTGAACGCTTGAAACAATTCTCTGCACTGTGAACCACACAACACTGAATCCCTGACACCAGTCCTTCTAGTATTAAATTAATTTTCAGGGTAGGGATGGATACTGGGAGCTAAAACAAGCCAAAAGGCACAGCTGGAAGCTGGCAGCAGCATTTCAGACTCAGCCAGAAATTGCCTGATGGATACGCACGTTGGGTATTCAGATGTCTTCACTTTACAAGAAAGAGACAGTGTTTGCCTGAATATCCCTCCTGGCACGTCAGGGCTGGGGTGCAGGGAGGGGCTGCAGGAGCTGGGCTGGTGCTGCAGGGGAGGATGGAGCAGCCTGGGAGGTGAGCAGAGGCAATAGGAAAGCTGTAGGAAGAGTATTAACAACAACCTTTGCCTTTTTCTTCAGACACAGAACTACATGTCAGGATGGAACTGAAAGATAACACAAGGATAAAAATGCAAACACAAAAGGCCTCCAAAGATGTGACTATTTGACACTTTTGCTCCAAGTATGACATGCTCAGGCTCCAGAGTCAGAGGTTTGACGGTCCCCCTCAGAAGGCCTGGGCTGCAGTGGAATTTTGAGTGGTGAATTCCATCACTCACATGTTTTCTGAAGGTCAGGTAGAAGTATCCTTCTACTTGGGTACCCCCAGGAAGGAAAGGAGAGGGGTGTTTCATGTTCTGCTTCTCAATGAGTGTAGCCAGCAGTTTCCTTTTGCACTCGAGCCAGCAGGGAGCTGTACAATCCTTTATTTCCTTCTGCTTCCGGAGAGGAATGCCCATAACATGAGGCTGTCCCCTGGAGTGGGTTTCTAGGCAGAGAAGAGATTTGTTATTCACAGGTGGCACAGAGAGCATGACTCTGCCTGTGCACACACTTTCCTGGTAGGACAGTGTCCTTCAGAGGGAAAAGGTGTCTTCACTATAAAGGACTTCACTATAAAGGGGTTTTTTTGCAAGTCTGAATTGACACATTTCACATGATAAAACCCTCCTCTGTCCATTTTTGTTTGTGGTTTTTTGGTGGTTTTTTTTTTCATCTGACTGAAAATACCTGCCAAGTCCAGTGACAAGGAATAAACCCACTGTGCTCCCAGGGCAGTCCCCTCTCTGTTGGTATGGGCTGGCTGTGTCCTCTGCTTCTTCCAGTCCTTTCTGCAGCTTCTGAGCAGGGGGAAAGTTTGGCATAATGGATTTTAACTGAGTCCCAGCAATCTCCAGTAAGGACCCTTCCCACCAAGGGATTTTCCTAACAGGGATAGGAAGAGGATCAGTTCTGGGACTCGCTCTCCTTATTTCTTTTAGTCATCTTTGTCCATGTGTTTTAGAGAGATGTCAAAAACCTTAGTGTCACCAAAGCACAGTATTCACACACCTTGTTAGCCCAAACAACCGCCCCTTATCTCTCATCTCAGGACTGCATAGATGACATTGAAAGGGAAAAATTTCATCTCAGCTTATTTACAGCTCACTTTGGGGAAATAAACAGGGGGCATACAATGATTAGAGCTTGTGTTTTCCTCTGTTTTGTGTGCTTGTGTACAGAACAGAGCATTGCTGGTTCTTCAAAAAATAATGCAAGAAGTACCATATGTAATTTAGAGGACCAAGCTCTTCATTTAAGTGAGAACTAGTTGTGATTTTTAGGGTAATAACTCATTATACATAAGCATGTCCCCCTTTTCAGAGCTCTGGGATTGCAGAGAATGATTTCTACGTTAGATCATTTGCTGTGTTTATCTTTCAGCCCCTAATTCCCTTGTGAGAGGGAGAACTCTTAGAGAATCACTCCTCATTAGCAGCAAATAAAAATATGAGACTTCAAACCCTAAAGCAGAGATAAAATGCAGGAACCTAATGATTATCTCCAGGTTTTCTCAGGGTAGCAGGAACATGAGTGCCTGGGCTCTGAGACAGCATAAGTGCACCCATTAGAGGCAATAAATCAGTTCCTTGTAACTGCAGTGCCCCTTGGCATGGATCAAGGCAGGGTGGGATCCCTGACCTGACTTGGAGCACTCTCATCTCTGGCTGAGCAGGGCAGGAGCCTCTGCTTTGCTCTCTTCACTGTTTTGCTGTGTGTGTTTTGCTGTGACCACCTGAACTCTAGCTGGGCACAGCGTGCCCTTATTAAATTTGCAGAGTGGCCCCTCAGTGCCCTCCTTGGATGGCACCTCTGCCAGGTGCCAGGGCACAGGCATGACCGATGGGTGAATTATTCGTATCAGCTCCTTATTTAATGGAAAACCCCAAATTGTTGCAGAGATGTCAAAATAAATCACATTGCAATTTGCCTCTGCTCCAGAGTGCCCCAAGACATGTCTGAGAATGGTTGCTGCTGCTCAGCAGCCCAAACCCAAAAATGATTATTCTATGTGAAGAGATTGGCAATTACCAAATATTCATAAAGAGGACACTCATGTATAAACTATGTATATTGGAACTGGCTGGTGATTCCCCATCAGAATCCATTTTCAGAAAAGCATATGATTCCCACAAAATCTGTATGAAAGAGAAATTTTTTTTAGAAATCTTTTTTTTTTTTTTCCGGCCTAGATCAGCTCAGTATTTATTTCACTTTTGTGAGCTGCTCTGGCTGTCTGAATTCTTTCTACAAGGAATTGCTTCAGCCTCTGCAAACATCATTTATTGTGCAACTTAAGTGAAATGGATACATGATTAAAAAACCAAACAAACTGCATTTTGATAATTCTTCTGCACAATTAATATTAATGAATTTACACGTTATGAAACACTTATTTGCCTCTCCTCCCTAAGTCTTGACTTATTTTGTCTCGATAGTAAAAGGAAGAGTAAGAGAAATGGTTACTCATAGCCTTCATGCAATCACTATTGCTCAGGAAATTCTCAGACTGAATTTTCCCATGGAGTGAACTTTCCATTTAGGAAAGAATTTCTATTGAAAAGGCAGCAGAAAGACATTCCACAGGGGGTTTCCATCAGCATTAGCAGCAGAAAGGCATGAAGTGGAAAGGTGTTGCCCATCCCTTGAACCATTTCATGCAGCCTTTTCCTGGAGCCTTTCTTTTTCTGAAGAAATCAAAACCCTAAAGGGCAGCCAGCCCAGAGCCAATCCCCTCCTAGGTGTTCCAGGCAGGAGTAATAACGAGAGTCAGAGCAGAACATCAGCTTTAGAGACAAAAGGTGGGAATTTGGCTTGGATTGAAAACAGGGAAAAAACCAGCACAGGCACTGAGTATCCATATATCTGTCATCTCTTCTTTCATCCTTCTTTCCCATCCTGGCTGCTCTGGTTTGATCCTGTAGGAGAGGCTGTGTGAGCAGATGTTGTGTTCAAAGAGAGCTCAGTTCCTGCACGTGGCCCTGGCAGGCTCCTCTCGGGCAGGCCTGGCCCTTGCTTCCTCTTCTTCCACACAGATGTTGCCTCTTCCAGGCTTTCAGAGTGCCAAACAGCCCAGGGATGCTGGGAGTAAATAAAAAACCATCAGAGTTGTATTGCAAATATTATATGAATGCTGTGAGATGTAAAATATGGCAAAGCTATTGGGTGGGGAGGAAAATAAGTGGCAGAGAAATGTGAGTATTGCAGTGTAGATGGCTCCCCTGATTTGATTCAATTGCCTTCCCACATTCATTCTAAACAGGAAAATGCTGCAAATATAATTTCTTCTCAGAGATGATGGGTTAATGTAAATATTAATGGGAATATTCATCACTCTCAGGTTAACTCTAAAGCCCTAAGAGACAGGCATCCCAGCAGGTTTAAGAGGACAGTTAGATTCCTCCACAGGATGCTGACCATAAGGTATTGTTTAGGATCTCTGGGAAATCCCCTGGAGAATCCTCACTGCATCACTGTACAGGAAACCAAGGCATCCAAGTGAGTTTTTAAAACTCCCCCCTCTTCTTCCAGACTGTGTCATACACAAATAGGAAAGGAGATTTAACAATTTTGTTAAAACATTTGCAATTACAAATAAGAATTTCATGTCAAGCCCCCAGTGACATATGTTTCACTCTAGAACCGTATCACAGAGTAGATTGCTTTGGAAAAGATTTATTCTGAAACATTTTTCTTACATCTCTTTATAGTTCTTTTGATGATTTTAAGTGTTTGTGCTATTGGTACTTACACACAGTAAATGATAAATGATATATTATAACAACAACTCCATGAAGCTGAATTGCTTTTTTTACAGAATTTAGCAAATTTACTGCCTTGAAAGGTAACAGATTGATAGCACCAGTGAATTAAATCCTCTCTTTATCTCCAGAAAAAGTATAATATGGGCATTGTAAATGTTTTCCAGGCCTATAAATCAGCCATGGCACCTCAGCTGTCATCCACAGGGACTTGCTTCTCCCTGCTTTTCTCTTGCTTTTTTTTTCTGAAGATTCTTTAGGGATTTCACAGAACACATCAGTTTTAAGAAGAAAGGGGTGGTGGAATACCTCGTAAGCCTCTGATTTATGTATTAAAAATTATTAAATTGTAAACTATTAGGAAAGCTATGGAGGGAATATATGGTTTGGTGGTTAGTGGTGCCTTGGAAAGTGGAACAGGAGCTGCTGAAATACAGATCATAAACACCTAATTCAGCCATGGATGGGAAACTCTACCTCTTACAGACACTGTTTTCAAAATCTCTGCTTTTTTACTGCTAACACTGTCATAAACCTCCAAGTGGCCACTTTGAAAACACCAGAAACCAGAGAAATGTTGTGAATACAGTGCTGTATTCTCTCAAATATATTTACTTCATTGCTCTCAGTGAAGTTAATCTGATTTATACACATCACCCCACAGGAAAAGCAAGTTTCCAACAGAGCTCAGAAAGACCTCATGGGAGTTAAGGGTCAATTTCTAGCCAGCCCAATAATTTATTTTCCACAAGGCTTCCTCCATTCAGTATTCTCAACCATGCATTTTGCAAAATCCAGATTTTCATCTTTTGAGACGGGGAAAAATCAATTCATTACTGAATTTTTCTGAAGAAAATTGTGTGGGGGGAAAAAGCAGGTGTTAAATAAAAACAGAGGCACTCCAAACACATTATTTCAGCTCTTATAAATAACAGTCGTCTCTTAAATTCATCTCTTGTAAAGAGATCTCATCTAATTCACCTGCCTTTGAAAACCCAGTAATATAAAACTAATGGAATAATATTTATTGTTATAGACCAGCAGCATTTTAGAGGGAATGAAGGGCCTAGGATAGGTTTTATTTCATGTGGGGTTTTTTTCACCAAGGCAAGTATTCATTCCAAATATCACATAAATTGGACTCATAACTCTGTGTTACAAACCTGTGTGGCTTTTTGGGCAGTGGATAATGGGCTGCTCTTAAATAATTGCCTTGCTGTCTCTCACTGCACACAGACCTCCCTCAGGCTTGTTTCTGAGTGATTCCTTTCTTTCTGCCCAACTTTTCTGTTGTTGTCCATTTCGACAGTTTTATGACCTCATTTTGGATTAGCTGTTTTTGCCACCTTTCAAGGGACATTTCACCTCCAGCGCAATGGCCCTTGGCTTCTAATATTCATAAAATTCAGATCTTGCCTGCAGCCACTTATTCCTGTTGTTCCCTTCTCCAGTTCTTTTCTATCCTTTCAGTTTGATTGGCAACACGAGATTTGCTATGAACCACCCCAAAATTCTGCAGTTGCTGCTTCTGGAGGTTCATGACAACAATACAAATGCAGCAGAGATAATTTTTGTGTTTTCAGCTTTATTTTTTACTGTGGCTCAAACCAATGCAATGCAGGTACATGAAGTTTGTGGTGTATCACAGCAGATCTTATAAAAGCATTCTTGTATTTATTTATATAAAACCAAGGAAAACATTTTTACTTTATTAGGAACTTCAATAACATTTACCTGTTTGGATTTTACAGCCTCAGTGTCACATGATGGGTTTTGCACAGCTGACTGCTTGTTAATTGAATACTCTAATTCAGCCTCTAATCCTGCCTTTTAATGGTTGAAAGGCCATTAAAGCAGCTATTTCTCTAATAGCTGTGTGGAAAAGGTGATTTTTGTTGTTTCATCCCAACCAACTCTCCCCCTCACCTTTGGCTGAGTGGTTTGATGGGGCTGACCAGACCCTTTTGGTTCAAGCTTGGTGCCAGAGCAGCTCAAAGCACATTTTTTGAATTATCTCACAATGCAAATAAGACAGATCTGCTCTGTGTGTGTTATCCACCATAAAACACTCAGATCAGTGTCTCCTGTTAGCACATATTATTTATTAGCCTAAAATAATGGTCTGCAGAACTCCTTTCAAAAATCCAGCCAGAAATTGAATTCTATCCAGCTAGAAAACCTGGACGAAGCCAAATAAGTCCTCAGAAAATTGCACAGGAGGAAGGAAAGCTTGGTTGTTTTTTTTTCCCCCAGCACGCCCAGAATTTTATAAAATTCTGGTCGAAGTTGAAGCACACTGGGTTACAGGACACTTCTCTGCAGCTATAAAAAAAGAAGCAGATGTTTGCACCTGCCAGATTTGCTTCTGCCTCCCATGCTGTGAGCGTGTAATCACTGCAGGTAGTGGCATCTTGCTGAAGAGTTGACTCAATAAGTTGCATTAAGGGACATGGAGCTTATGACTCATTTTGTTGCACATTTAGTAAAACCGACTCAATACCAGTGGCTAAATTATGACTAAATACCATTGGCTAAGCTATCAAGGTATCTGATTTTATAACTCCATCTAAGTGTGCTTTGCTCTTTTTTGGGCTTGCTAACGTATTGCAAATTGTCAGTTTTTAAAAATATTCTAGAAAATGTCAGCTCACATCGTCGCTTGGCCTAAAGTCAAACGTAACAAATGCTTTGTTAAATAATTGGTGTAAGACTGGAGAACGCACTCATCCATCACCAAGTCACAGGTTTTGTTTTGTTTCCAATAAGTTCTTTCAGTGCAATTTCCTTTGGTAATAAATCTTGAACCTGTGATATTCAATAGCATTGCACAACACTGAATTTTCGCTGTGTGTTTAATGTAGGCTAAACACCAATATGAAAACCAAGAGCTTACGCAGACCTTTCACAGCATTTTTGAGTGTATAATGTACATAAAATATTTAAGATATGAGCCAGCTACTGTTCAGCTGAAGAGGAAACTTCTGTTATTCCCCCAGCGCTCATTATCAAGTTTGCTGAACTTTCCTCAGGAGCAGCTGGTGCTGGGCAATGCCTGGTAAAATGAACAGTCTGGCTTGTCACATCACAAATGCTTCCTCGACTTTGGAGTGGGTCACAGAGTGGAAATTGGCTGTTTCATGGAGTAGGACCTGTTGCATCAGCCACATTTTCAGCCATTGGATAAACCCCACCTCAGTGCCCCTGAGGAAGGATCCTCCTGGCCCCGAAGAGCAAGGCACCATCAAGAGATGAGCATTTGGAGAATAAGGCACAGCAGTGATGCAAAGGAATCTCAACAGCCAGTTTGGAAAGCCATGATCCCCTTTGCAGTGTGAATCAGTAAATCTAAGAATCTAATTCCCATTATATCAACCTCCTCTATTGCTCTGGGGTTTTTCTTTAAAATTTATTTAAATTGTTTGGAAGGCAGATCACTTAGTAAAAGATTCAGTTGTACAAGCTCGCAGAGACATGAGGATCTAAGTGATTCATTAAATCAAAGAATAAATATAAATACATTTGGGTAAGTTCTTGCTTTCTGTGTGTTTTAGAATCTTAGTCAAAATGGTACCAAAAGACAATAGAATTTGGTCCATTTCGTTGGTTGAAATTATTGAGAATTTTACTGATTGTATAAGATTTTTGGATGAATTATGAAGACCATTTTGTCACAAGTTTCTCTGAGACTGTGTTACCAAGACAGTCCAGGTTTAGCTGGAAAAAACTTGTAATTTTCCCCCCTAAAATAGCAATAAGAACCCATTTTCTGTTGGCCTGGATTCCACTACCTGTTCTACCAGGATGTGCTAAAGCAGAGATTAAACTCCAGAGAAATACATGTCCACCAGATCCATGGATGAGTCTACAGGCAGCTTCAAGGCTCTCATGAGGTTTGCTGTTATTTTGTAAGGTGAAGACAAGACGTACGTGGTGTTTTAACGTTTGCACAATATCCAACAACACGTCAAGGGCAGGATGGAAGCAGGATGGCCTCTCTGAAAGACTTGTGAGGAATTTCTGGGACACCTGCAGCATTTCAGCAGTGCTTACAAATTGCTAATGTCGTTTTGTGACAGACTGCAAATAATTAAAAATGGCTAAATATGCTGCTTGTAGATGGGCTTGTTGAAAACTTTGATCACAGACAGCAAGGAATTCTTTTAAAAACCTACTGTTAACAGTAGGTAAAAAGTTAATGAGAAACATGTAAATAATTAATTCTTCCTCTGGAGCCAGAAAAGATTTGTTGTTGCTGTTAATGGACTCACAATACGTGTTGTATTGTCTTTCCTGAACTAAGCACTGAATTACCTGATCTCCATACCAAAGAAAATAATTTATTGCACCAATAGCTTTATTAGTGTTTGCATTCCCAGAAAACACTGCTTTCCTGGGTTAACTACAGCAGCGTGCCTTGATGATAATACACAGCATGGCACAGCTAAACTGACACTTCAAAAATAAACAGGGTACTTTAAATCAAAAAACTGGAGAAGGAAAATATGAAAAAAACCCGAAAAACTGGCACTTGGTATTTGCAAGAAAGCTATTGCAAAGCACCCAGAACTGTTTCAGGTGACCCAGTTGTAATACTGCATTAAATATATCTTCTTCCTCCACATGATGTTCTCTGAAAGAGCTGCACCAGGAGAAGCAGCACCCTGACTTGATTAACAAATATAATGAGCAGAGTCATCACAGCCTGAAGGTCATTCAGGTCAAAAATACTCACAGGATTGTTCAGGTGTGGTCATTCCACAGCTGAACTGAAAATATCCTCTCCCCACTCTATTTGGTAAATATTTTGGCAAGGTTACAGTAATCTCTCCCATAATTTGACATTATGCTATTAAGTAATGTGATTGCTCTGAGTTGTCTTATTGAAAGTAATTCCTTGATAGTTTTGATGAACTCTTAAGTTTCATTCAACTTTTCTGACCGAATTCTCTGCATTGTTTTAGAAACTGTGCTGAAGCAGGTGCGTCTCATGGACTGTGATATCTTGGCATGGACCAGAGGATAGCTGGGGGATAGGTACCAGGTTTACAAAACCACATAAAATTGTCAGCCAGGTCCTTTCTGGATAAGAGAGTCAGCTCCTGGTACAGCTTCATTCCTGTGTGACAGACACCAATGGTATTTAATCATTATAAATGCACAGGACCTACTGCTACTCCTGCTGCTGATGGAAAAGTTGCACCTTGGCTATCTGATGCTATTCATTTTCATTTATAAGTAAATCTAAGTGAATGAAGTGAATAAATATATTAGAAGGAAGGATTTTATTTTTTTTTTATGAGAGGCAAATGAAGTTCCTGAGGCAAGGGATTTACCAACAGCTGCAAAGATATAAATTAACACTAAACAGAATCTAATCTAAAAGCCAGACAGAAGAAAACTCCAAAATTTAATATCCCCAGGGAGCCTTTTTTCTACGATCATGCCAGGAGGAAGCCCTGGCAAGGTCCCCAGCAGGGCTGCTGCAGCCACACCCATGCCCACACTGCTGTAGGACCTGACCTGAACTTGTGCCTTCCCTCAGCCTTTGCATCATCACATATTCCCCCAATCTCCATGTATTCCATCAAAAAAACAGCCAAGTCCTTCATCCAGCCTCACCATCCTCACCCAGCAGTGTTTCACTGCATGTGGCACTCTCCTGCCTCCAGGCAAACCTTTGCAGCTCAGGTAGCACATTGCGTCTCCTCTGGGCATCTCTTTCCAAAAAGGGAAGCATTTTAAATTTCAGTAGCACCCAGCAGGAGTTTTAGGAGGTTGAATTACTTCATCCTATTTTTCTTTTTCCCCGTGGGGGTCTGAAACAGCTGGAGGTGTCACAGCTTTTATAACTTTGTAAAAAATCAAAAAGCTGATGGCGTGGGGGCAGGTTTTGCGTAACTCCAGCAATTCCTCCACTGCAGAAGGAGGAAATCTCACTGACTTTTCACACGAGGGCTGCCACTCATCTTCATTCGAGGCACCCCAGCAGATTGTCTCCCCACATTAACAGGCACATGCTTTAGCCTTTTTTCTGGTTCCTGTGAAAGATTTTCTCTACTGATCCAACTGTTAGCAAGCCTTTGGTCATTTGGTGGGGCGGGGGAAAAGCTTCATGCAGTACCAGCCACATCATCCCTGTTTGTGCCTTAGGCTACAGAAGATGATGAGCCTTTCCCACGTTAGCTGAGCTGGCAGGCCTGTGGCTTCTCAGCTCGTTGGTGCAGAATGCCACCTCTGTGTCACAGACACCTCACGTCCTCGCTGGAAAATGCTTATGTCAGAAATCAGCCTGCGTGGAGGCTGCAGTAAGTCTGATACATCCAACAGCAAGTGATCCTGCTGCATTTATAATTCCTGCAAGAATAATTCCTGGGTCTTTGTGAGGTGCTGTTCCCCACATCTGGCCGTGGCAGGCATCTCAACTTGTCAGTGGACGTTGCTATTTCTGGATTTCTGCTTCCCAGGCTTGATGTGAGCAGCTGCGTGTGACCTAGCAACAGATCCGGGAGAGCAAGTGATATCAGTCCTGATGGGAATTAAATTCGTGTATCTTTTACAGGGCACAGTTGCTGTAGGGGTGCTGCTCCCCACACAGAAATACTGTGAAAAATGTTCCCCGGTTCCCTCCTTACGCCATGCAAGGCAGACAGGTTGTGTTGTGTATCTATTTCGCTGTGTCTTACATAGAAAGCAGCCCGGGAAAGCATCAGGAGGCATTAATAACAGAAATAATTAAGAATTACGTGATGAGGGCTTACCAGATACGTTCTAGTGTTTACCAGAGAAGCAGTGGCTGGGAGTCACACACACTTTCGTCTCCAAAGGAGCTCTCCACTCCCTGAATTATCCAGCTGCCCAGCAGATGGTGGTATTATTTCAACTACTTTGCTCCGAGCTCCCTGGGAAGCAGCCAGGCTGCACGGAGCAACTCTGGGAAAAGTTGCTTCAGGATTTCACAGCTCACACTATTGCATGTACAGGCAGGGTCCTGCAGCACCCTGATATTCCTTCTTGTAGAAATAAATGTTACTGATCTATATCAGCCCCCTGGTACCCAAAGGGGGCTTACAAGAATGCTGGAGAGGGACTTTTTTCAAGGGCAGGGAGGGACAGGACAAGAGGGAATGGCTTCAGACTGATGGAGGGCAGGGTTAGATTGGATATTAGGAAAAAATTCTTCTTTGTGAGGGTGGGGAGGCCCTGGCACAGGGTGCCCAGAGAAGCTGTGGCTGCCCCATCCCTGGAAGTGCCCAAGGCCAGGCTGGATGAGGTTTTAAGAAACCTGGTCTAGAGGAAGGCGCCCCTGCCCATGGCAGAGGCATTGGAACAATGATCTATGATATATTAAATTCAGCATTCTTACAATTGTCTTGAATAAAATGCTGGTGACAGGAGGAATATCCTCTTCTCACAATCAGAAAGAAATAATTCTGTGGAAGATCTCTTTTCCAGAAATTTCAATCAGCTCCAAGCTGCATAGCAGCCATGATCTTGTGGTGTCATTACCTCCTGGAATTTCCAGCCTTTTCCACAGCTTATGTGGGATAACCTGATTAGTCATCCTCTTTACCAGCAATAAGCTGTTCCTTTCTTTTTCAGTTCTTGTAACGTTTTTTTCTGCTCTGGTGTTGCCCCTCCTGAGCAGATACTTCATTAGATTTGCTGACTCTCTTCCATCTCTTTTTTGCAGTCTGTACTGTGTCCTTTTCCCTCTTAAGCTGCTGGCACACCTACAAACATCAGCTCATCTCCTGGCAGTTTGGCTGCCTTGGAGTGAGATCCCCCAAGGGAGTAGTAAACCCCAGCACAGATCTGATGGTGGTTTGTGCCTTTGGATGGGAGCTAGAGAGGAGAAATAGCACTTTTAGGGTGGAGTTTCTCTCTACAAGCACTAGATGAAGTTGTACTTAATCTTTTGATTACTTTAAAGTCTGTTATAATCCACTGAAGCCTGACAGGGTCAGGCACCAGCTGGGAATGATCATCCAAAGGTGGTTGGAAAAATTTGTTTGCTGAATTGATAATATTCAATCAGTTGTGGCCTGACCAAAATCTGGAGGCTTTCCAGATATGTGAGGAATGGCATGTTTCAGTGCAGGCTTTGTGAGCTGCTGCACGTATTTAGTTAGCTGGTGTGTATCTTCATGAATACTTTCTATGAACCCCAAGTCTGAAACACGATGCAGGTGATTTTTCTGATGCCAGCAGGAGCAGAAATTTGTCACACCTGTTTAGGTCTCAGTGACTCTGTATTAGAGTGCTAAGAAAGCAATAACTGATTACGAGTATTGAATATTATGTACAAAATGTTCAGGATCAAACCTTTTTTTTTTAATATTGCTCTGTGTCAGAGATATTGCTCACCTGCACCTTGCTTTCCCTGAGCTCCATCATTTAACCAGCAGCCAGGTTGCAGAGAGCTGGCAGAACACTGAAACCTCTGGCATTCTGGCCCTGGTGGAAACTCTCAGAAATATCAGAATTTTGAGGCACCCACAGTGCAGATGCAGCTGAAATTTGAGGGTGGGACCCAAAAATCTGTTTCAAGTGTGTTTGCTCAAACAGCCCAGCCCATGCTCGAGCAAGGTTGGTTCTGCAGAGCTGAGGCTTGGGTTGCAGTTATCCCACCCACTCAGCCCTGCACAGAAAGGTATCCAAATGTGAGAGACATGAGAAGGAGACTGCTCGAAAATTACAAAGTGTAATTTTGTAATATAAGGCAATTTATATGTAAAATATCTGCAATCAAAAAAAAAAGTGCCTTAAATACAATATTGAAAATTCAGCAATAAAAATCCTGTATCTGACAATGACAAATCAGTGCATTAAAAACATGTCAGTCAGAGAGCAGGGGCTTTTAGTGGGGGAAACAGGGTTTGTAATATGGAGTTAAAATAGTGGTGACATGAGCAGGATCAGTCTTGCACTGCTGATCCCTGTCCCCAGCAGTGCCAGGAAGGGAGCTGAGGAGGTGCAGAAATACCTCACATTTCAGAATGTTGCTGTGGGCACCAGGACTCCTCACTGGGGCTGCCAGGACTATGGGTTTGTAGGGTTGGGCCCTATAGTAATAGGAACTAGTTGCTGGTCAAATGGTAAATTCTTTAAATTGGCTCAAATAGGAGTAGTCCAGCAATTTCTTTCTTCTTTGTGTTCCAGGACCCAAACCACTTCATTTTCAAACAGTCAAAAATAACTCATAAACTAATAAAATCCTACCCAACCATCCTGGTGCACACCAGTACGAATATTACCTTTGAATCTTGCATGTCCCTGGTCTTTCAGATGACTTTTCACTGCACTTGATCTCTACACAGATGATGAGAAGCAGCTTTCCTTGTAACCCAAGGACAGACAAACTAAAGAGATCTCTCAAAGTAGAAAATATAAGCAGTTGCCTTAGAGTAAAGGCAGCCAAAAAAATTCACCACAGAGAGTGGAATTATGCATACCCTACATCCCTGAAATGAACTTTAGACAGCTGTAGAGGAACGGGGACTTTTCAGTTGTACAGTACCAAGAACGGGGTCACAAGCTAACTTTCATGGGAATTAGACCTTTGTATATCTTGGCTGTGCTTGATTAGAGCAGTGGGAAGAAGTGCAAGAAATTTTCTAGTATTTTCTCCTCTCTCTCTCTCTTTCTCTCTTTCTGTCTCTCACTGTTTTTTTCCTCAGTTAAATCTATTTCCAAAGCACTGAGATGGAAGGTTTAGATGTTGAAAACCAACTATGCCATCAAGCAGCCTCAGTCACAGAAGACATAAACATGTAACACAGTGTGCAATTTAACAGGATTATCAGAAAGCAACACTCAAGGTTTTGTTCCACTAAATGTTCACCCATCTTTTGTCAAGTATTTCTAATTACCAGGATTTTAATGGTAATGTTTAACAGCCCCAGAACTCCAGGGTCTTTTAATATCTGCCACAACTGAGTTTTCAATTATCATAATGCTGTCCTTAATTTCCATCATCATAATTATCCTTCATTACAGCAACATTCTTAAATCAGACTCATCAAAGCAAAATTTTTCCTTGTTTAACTTGACTTGCAACTCAGACTGGGATTTAACCTCTCAAACTGTCATTTCACTCTATAGTTTCAATAAATGGAAAAAAACCCAACCCACTTTTCTGGTTTTCCACATGCAACTCTTGTGTCAGTGTAGGGGACACACCATGCTTTTTGTCAAAACTAAGAGTCAAGGGTTGAGTATTTATACAATTCTTATAACAATAACAGGAACAGTAAAAGATAGAACTCTGTGATATTTGCAACAGTCACTCACATCACAGCATGGTTGACCTTCAGAAAACCCAGCACATAACAAAGGACTGTTTGTAGTGGATAACAGCCATCTCTCTGATAATTCACCTATCTTAGAAGAGCAATCCATTTGATATGCTATTAATTACATTAAAAAATGCTAGAATACCAGCAAGCTACAGCTCTTAACTTATTTAAATTTCTCATACGCAATTCATTTCCAAAGTGCCTCAATGTTTGCGTATGAAAAATGTGATCAGCCTACAAAGGAATTTAGATGTTCCCAGTGTCAGATCTTCCAGCCTCCACTGGCTCTGTCTGACCTCAGTTTGATGGCAAAGCAGGATGGAGTCTGTCTGCCTCAAAAAGTGGCTTTCAAGCCCACTGAAACAGGTCACTGGAGCCAGTGGTGCACTGCTGCATCGAGTCATTCCCGACCTCACCCTGAGCTCATTGAAGTCAATTTCATTGCTGATTTTGTGGGAACAGACTCCGGCTCTCCATCTCTTTGTCAGTGTGCTTTCAAAATCCCTTCTGCAGTGATTCATCCAAGAACTCAATTTCACAAATTCAGATCAGGAAGACTGCAAAACAAATGTGGCTGTGGCAAGCAGGTCATGATAAAGGGTTGGGTACTGTTTATTACTTTGAGTATTTCTGTGGTATTTCCTCTCTTCAGGCTGTGCAGCAGCCTCAGCTTAGAAGGTTTCTAAATTAAAACTTGAATATAAGAAATACTACATCATAGCGAAAAATAACTGGCAACCTCACTGTATTTGATGGAGGAAAATAACTGGCAATCTCATTATCCTCTTCTGTCATTGCCCTGTGGGATGCTGTGTGGTGCAAGGAGATTGTGTGGTGCAAGCAAGCCCTGGTACCCAGCTGAGCCTTGGAGTGCCTCTGGAATTTTGGACCAGTCACTTGACCTTCTTCTGTTTCCTTCAAGCAAGCTGGAAAATTAGAGTCAACACAGACCCTGAGTGAAACTGGACATTGCTTACAGCAGTATTTTCTAGAAAGGTGAATTGCAAAGCACAATTTTGGAAGAGCAGTTTGGTTCAGCACTGTAATGTGTGTGGTACATGCAAGGAGCAATTCTATACATACACAGAGTGCAATATAAATTTATGAGATTTATAGATGCGTGTCTTTGCTTTATGGCTGTGTGCTGTGCACTAGAGAGATCTTCTTGCAACTGCCTAAAATCTACAGATAATAAAAGTGTAGTCCGTACTCAATTGCTAATTAATCTAAGATCTTCTCTTTACATTTTTATTAATTTTAATGCAGCTGATTAGTGGGCAAAAGACATGATTTATATAAAGGCTGCACTTAGCTCATTGCAAGAGGCTTAAACCCTCAGCTGTAACCAAACAGGGAAGGAGGCTGGAAACATTTTCTTTCTCCTATCTTCATCCTTGCTCTTAGCAACCCAGTGTGGACTGCATAGTCTGGCCAGGAGGACATAGAATCATTCCTGTTCTTGGCCATACCTGATTTTGGTCATAATCCTGCACACTCCTGTTATTTCTGGTCTTGGTGATCATCCTGCTTCAAGCAGGTTGGAGTAGATGACTTCCAGATGTTCCTCCAAAAGATGTTCCTGGATTCCCCTGGTCCTGCCTGCTCAGGGGTACAAAATCAGCTCAGGCACGATGGCATCATCTCTGAGCAGGGGCAACAGCAGGGTCTGAGGTGCCTTATTAAATTTTTTAAGAGATTATCTTAGGAATCTCGAAATTCTCAAGAGTTCATTTTGATTCATGTTTGCCTGGGAACCCTTCTGGGAGTGCAGATCTGGATCTGGGTCTTACTCTTATCCCCCTCTAAGCACCTTTGATCTAAAACCTGCAATTGATGTAAATGGGAGATGGTAGAAGATGCTAATACAAAACAAACAAACAAACAAACAAAAATAATATAGAATATATTGAAGATGATACTTGACTTTTAAACAAAATTTTCTGTTTCAGATAGCAGTTCCTGAGCTGCTGGCAATTCCAGAGTAGCAGCCTGAGAGCAGTTTTGTTCTTTCTTTGTGGTAAAACTCTTGCAGTTGTCACAAGTGCAGCAGTAGGATAATAGTAGCACTGAAATCTACCTGTGTCAGATCAACATGATTGGATTTATAGTCTATATGTAACTATTTAATTCATAGCTATTTAAATGAACATTTTTTTTTTAATTGAATACCGCAAATAAATATGTCAGAGCGGGAATAAGATGGTTTACGGAAATATCAATAATGCCACCTGTATGTGTGTGACACCAAAGAAATAAGCAATTACAAGGCATGGCTTAAATATTACTGCTGTAGTGGGACAGCAGTGCCCTTGTTACACTGCAATCTGAAGTAAGGATGAGGATCTTTATTTCCTGATGGCATTTTGAGAGCCAGCCCCCATACAAGATCCTTAACTCAATGCTGTTTAGAACTGTCAAGATTAAAGTAAATTTATGCACATGGAGGGGTAAATAAATGCATATGCTTGATCTTACCTGCTTGTTTTCATGCAGTCCCCATGTAACTGCTCCTTACATCCACAAAGCTAATCAACATCATGACTTGATTGTTGTCCATTTGAATCTTTAGAAATTATTGGCTGGCTTAAATAATGAGAGGATGAAATGTCATTTGCTTCTAGCCGGTCTTTGGACCAGATTTGTGTTGCAGTGCTTGCAATGTACAGGAATGTATAATTAAAAATTATCTACTATGCTTTAAAAATATTCACTAAAATACTTTTACTCACGCAATGTTACCTATTCCTCTTCACCCTGGGTTTCTAGTGCAAACATGTTGAATTTCAGGGGTGATCAAGAGAGAAAATGGAAAGCACTGTCCCAAGCTCAAGTAAATTTATAACCAAGTTCTGTCTGGAGGCATTAGCTCTTGCTAAGCATTGCAACACATTGCTCTGGGCATGGCCCATCTGCCACTTCAGCACATTCTACCCAACATCTTCTGTAGGATGGAAGCAAAAAAAATGTCATTCTTTGCTTAACCTCTGCTTGGAGCAGAATCTGTGTCTCAAAAATGTTGGGCCCTGTATGGGGGAAGCATCTGAGCTCTCTCAGAGTCAGCTGTGTTGGGAGAGGCTTGCATTGCAGGAGTCCTTCACAGCTGGGATTCCGATTTCACCTCCAGTGCATTTTATCCAAGCAATAATCCAAGCCCCCAGAAGAGGCAGGCAGGCAAATTCTACCAGAAAATCAAAATTTGGCTGCACATGGAGAGTTGACTCTGGCTTGAGTTACCTTTACGAACACAAGTGTGTATTTCAAACTCTGCAAGCACATATGGTAATGGCTGGCAATTAGGCATCCCCTGACAAGGTTATTTGTCTTCAAAGTCAACAAATACAGTATGATCAACCTTTGCCTAGGTAAAGAACAAAAATATTAAAGTTCCTTATTTAAAATTATTTACTTTGTTTATCATACATACAAGTCTAATCACACCATCATTTAATAAAATAATATTGAAAGAGCCAGCAAAATCTCAACAAGAAATTTAATCTGTCCTTTGACTACAATAACTTACAGGCCAAGCAGAAAACTGCTAAAGAAAATGAAAAACATTTATCCTGTTCATTTTTCTATTAGCACAGGATTGTTTTACTTTTTGTTTCATCAGTGTCTTGTCTAGTCTGGTCTCCAGTGTTCTTGACTATGCAACTTCTGAAATAATTTAGCAATAAAATTGATATGTATTGGCATTTGTCAGACATTTCACTCTTCTTTGATTAAGAAGAAGTGGATAAATGTAAAGCTTAACCAATGGGGTTTTTTGCAGGGCTTTTTCATTATATGCAATGAAAACAAAGATTTTTTTTTTAAGTCATACTAAAATTAGGATTTAGTTATGATCATGATTGATAAAATTTAACAAGTTGCATTTAAAACCTTTGAGTTAATGTCCTGTCTAATGAATCATATTTTTGTGTTCTTTTTATCACATTTCTGTCATTGATAAGAAGTAGCTGCCCTATAGTGCTTGCAATCAAATCTGTTATTCATAGGCATGTTTTCAGTTGAAGCTGTAATAAAAAAATGTTTTCAATGGAGCTTCCTTTAACAAAATATTAAATGCATTTTTGTAAATTAAATCAAATATAAAAGAAATCATTATAAAGGCAAATATGTCAACAGTCACAGGCTCTGCAGTCCTGCCCTTGACTGACTGAGGGAAAGCTTTTCTGCTTTGGTAAATACTAAGAGTAGAATCTGAAAAACACTAATGAATGTGCACGGCCCCTATTGACTCTCGGAAAGATATGACTTTCAAGGTCACTTATCCATTTTCAATTATTCCATCTTCAGGCTTTAACAGGAGACTCACATCACCATGGTGTTCAAGAAAAAATGATGTGTCATGTATCAGGAGCTAATCTAATGAGCGAAAAAGCTAAATCCACTTTATTTAACAATTTAAAACCTTCCATTAGAGGAGACTTGTCTGGAGTTTGAATGGGGATCCAAGAATTCCTCCGATGATGGGGAGAAAAAAGTGTCATAGTTCCCTCTGATAATGAATGCAGAACAGCTCATCTTCCTCTGACTCCAGAACACTTTTGCCTGGGCCCAAAGTGAACCATCATTGGAAAAAAAAAAATCATAAATAAAATGTGATTTAACTATATACAGCAAAGAACATATATAATGCTTCAGTAGCCAGGGCAGACTGAATGACTGCTTGTAGAGAAGTGCTGTTGTTATGATCAACATCAGATTAAAAATTAGTGTACCAGACTGGATTCCTTATTGAATGTAAAAAACCTGTCCTTCCCTGGGGAACTGAAGGTTGGTTGGTTGTTTTTAAGGGCAAAAGCCAAGAGACAAAAAAGGCAATAAAGAGGAATCATACAATCTGCCAGCAAGGCAAACAGAGAAATCTGGGTATGTGCATCCCATATACCTTGTATCCTGACAACTGATATGAGAAATACCACCAGACCACACCTCTGTCCTCCCACTGCTCATCCTAATCTTGCCTAAAAAAAAAAAAAAATGGAGTCTAATTATAAGAATACAGAGATTCCTATCCTGAAGCACGGGGGAGTCAGTGATGAAGGGAAATACTGAGATAAAAGTAGGATTTCATAAATAAGGAATATTTATATTATAATTAGCATAAGAAGAAAAATGGGTTATGTGAGTAGCAGGAGGCATATTTTGTCCCGTGATATCAACATTTCGATTCACCTCTATGCTGAGGCTTACAAAATCCTGAGGTGAAAACCTGTTAAAACAAACCAGTCCATTTCCAACTCTGGCACCAGCACCACTGTGACGCAGGGCAAGCCACCCACTCCTCCTCTGCCTCAGCTTCCAGCTCTGAAAATCAGATTAATAACACCTATCTCACAGAGAAGTTGTGAGCTTGCATTTTTTAGCCAGATTGGAGACAGCCAGGAAACACGTTGAGGTAATTGTCTGATAGTTGCAAAGCACTTTGAATGTAAATATCCAGTAGCCTGACTTTATTCGGGATTTCTTATCTTTAATTTCCCATTTACAAACATGTGGCAAGCTTTTTAGTTGCAAAAGGCATTTTTTAAGGGAGCTTACAAGCGGTAGCATATCAGAAGATCTGAACAGGGTGGATTTGTTGTGCTTCTTTCAGGTTAACTGTTTGTAGCTTTTACCACAGAAATTTCAAAAGTGCAAGAGAACAAATCTAAATGCCTATTTAGCTTTAAAAGCATTAGAAGACTGATAGCATGATGGTTGTCTTCCCAACATTTTGGTGACTTTTCTTCTTGCCATTTCTGTCTTAATCTTGTGCTTTTATCCTTTTTAATTTTTTCACCTTGTGTTTGATTTCTTCCCAGGCGCCTCCAGAAAGAGGGCGAAAAGCGGTACCCGAATCTGCCAGCACCAACGGCGGCTCCTGCCACACTGAAATGCTCCCAGGCAACATCTGCTCCTCCTCATGGATTTACAGAGGTGGGTTCCTCCTCTTCTTCCTCCCTTTCCTTTAGTCAAATACTGATCCACGTGCTGTTTCTCCTGGATAAGCATCACACGGTCGTGATTATAGTTATACAACAAGACCAAGAGGTGTTGATCAAGCCCATTTCCTTTCTAGAGGCTGCTGTGTGTTTTGAAGGATGAAACAGTCCCTTTGGATGATCTAGGACAAACTTCTAGGGTTTTCATGAAGAGACCATGAAGGCTTTAATAGAATCAAAGACCATTTTAAATACCACATGCTTTTGTGGTTCTGACTCACACACCTAAGGAAAGACCAATCAGCTGGAATAACATCCTTTGCCACACTGAAGTGCATTGAGTCTTCATCTAAACTCCCATTCTCCATTGTATTTCCAAGCTCTGGAAGTTCTATCCAAATCTGAACTTCTATCAATAGGCAACACAAGTATTTAGCTTTTGATTTCAAAATGTGATGTTACTTTTGTTAAACGGGAGTACTTTTGAGACAACTGTGTTCCTGCTCCAATAATCTCTGTAGCTGCTTGCTTCCATCAAGCTTTTCCTCTGTGCTGGAGTGATTGCAGTATCTTCCAGTTCAGGAGCACTGTTAAGACAGACAGGTCTGAACTATCTCTGGCGTGCATGAAATTCTGATTCTTGCTTCTGCATGTTGCTAATCATCTGATTTGGGCTTTAAGATGAGGGGTCGTTGTGCAGCGTTGCTCCAGAAGGCTTCAAAGTCTTCGATCAAGAAATATGAATCCATCACTGTGTGTGATTGGGTGTGAACTGTCTTCATCCCACAACTGGCACTTTTGCAACATCAGAAGAGGTGCACTATTAATGAAATAGTCATCATAGCAGGACCCTCTGTCTTGCTCATGCAGCTTCTACTAACTGAGAGTGCAGAAGAGAACTTGAAATTGCTGCTTAAAACAGCTGGGAGCAACCTCTGCGCCTGTTGCACGGGCTCTCATGGCACTGCAAGTCTTCTTTGGCATTTAAGTACTTGAATTTATGGTCCTAGTGTTGAGTAGCCAAGTTCTCCCCAAATCAAAATCACTGCACAGCAGTATCCAGAGCTGTCAACAGGAGAGTTTTCAAAAGGGTCTCAGTGAAGGCCTAGCTGCTGTTAGTCCCATCACAGTGGGCGAAAAAATATTTGAGCCAACCAACTGCTGGGAGGAAGGAGGCTGCTGTGACAGGGACATTAGGTAGGAATTTGAAGTGGCTTCTTGAGCAGGAAGTGTTCCTGGTTTTCTGAGAAGTCCTGATACACTCTTTTTTTTTTTTTTTCTGTACAAATTTTAATCTGTTGTTTGACCTTAGACATCCATTAGAAGTTCAGATGCTTGTCTCACACTTAACTCCCTCTTATGCGCCCCATTCTGCTGTGCTGTCTGCAGATAATGAGGGTAACCAGTGTGTAAACTCATATTATTCCCACTCTTTATTCCCCTTCTTTATCTCTTCTCTCTTTGCTTGTGAGAGTTGCAGAGGAGGGTTTGTATTTCTGAAGCATGAAGAGATCATCACACTCTTAGGTAGCGCTACCAAAAAAATTAGAGAGAGTAAAAATGGAACGGAGATTGTTTTCAAAATACCTCATTGTACTTTATATACAAGCACAATAAATCCTTCAGTCAACAGGACATGCATGAGGAAATCATGCCCACAGATGACATCAGAAACAGGAACATACTTTTGCTTTCTAACCCAAGAGATTTTATCAATATTTGATGTTACTTTCACTTGGCCTGTGTTTTTTTAAATGTACCCTGAAATCTTTTGTAATGTGAATCCAGTCAAGTAAGTGTAAAGACTGTTCCTTTCTCTGTATTTCTCATTATTGCTTTGGACAAAATATTTCCAAAAAAGCTCTGGCAGTGCATGGCAGGCTTCATATAACAGAGGTTTGCAATGGATTTGCTGATGGGCTCTTAGTGCAGCACTAGCCACCAGAGCTATGATAAAGAGCTTTATCTGGGATTAAAGCTTCTGGAATTACTCATTAATTGGATTAATGAACTGTAATTCATCATGCATGTCAATTCTACTTTACTGTAACTTCTTCTTCCACCCTCCTTGTAACATTCATCCAAAGGAAGACCTCTGTTCTGGGAAAGTCAAAAACAATGTTAAGACTTCCATGATTCATTTTAAATCCCTAATGTGATCAAAAATCCCTTTATTCCTTCCCTGAGCACCTCTGTAACTTTTTGCTATATAATATGTAGAGCATTTCTTTAAAACCCCACATTTCAGAGCTTAGGTCTGTCTGAGGGGTTTTTTTTAGCTTTCAAGGCTGTAGAAGCATCTTCATTTTATTTATTTTTTATTTTAGGAAATTGAAATACTTCAAGTGCTTGACTTATATTTGTTTGTGTGTGTTGTGATGCACTCCATTAAAATATTTACCTAAGTACAGTCAGAAAAAAACAGAGCTTAAAAATTCCAGTAGACTGTGGTTAAAGAAACTTTGGAAAATACGGCCTACCTTTCTTTTCCTCACATTTTTTTTCCTGTGTGCTGATAAATGATCTAAAATATTAGCATTTTTTTTAGCTTTTTGCCTCAGATAAGCTGTTTCATTTGCACCTTCAAAGGACCCTTCATTGAATATACAGAATATACATTTCTCTGGCGATGACACTCTGAAAGAGTAACATTAGCCCTGCTCAGCTGTCAAAAGCTGAAAAACAGATTCTGCAGATATCACTCCTCCAGAGCTGCTAATAAATTGCCTCGGAGTCTGCTTACAGAAGAACATGTGCATGGCAGGAAGTCAGAATTTGAAATGAAAATGTTTCTGAAGTTTGGAAGTCACCTAATCACACATCTTCCCGTTTGCTCTGTGTGGGTCGAAGCCCTGCGGCCTGAAACTCGGAAGGGTAAGGAGCTCTCGACTTTCATATCTTGGTGGGGAGAAAGGGACGTTTCATCTGCATATCCCAGCAATTCTGAATTTTCAGCAGCCAGCAGCTCCTGAGGGAAAGGAGCTATCTACTCCCATTTATTTGCAGAGTGAAAGTCAACCATGGTCACAGAAAGGGTTTAATGTACCTGTACTTTCTGTACAGAGCACTGGCAGTAAAACGACAGGACTCGCCCTGCCTAGAGAAGTCAGAATAGACTGAGGAGTGGAGTAAAAAGAGATTCTGCTATTTCATATCAAGGAACTCTTTCTCTGCTCCTGGCCCCTCTGTGTTGGTGGAAGGATGCTTTGATGGAAGCCTGCATCTTACTGAGGGGCAGGGTAAAGCCCTCATGCAGCAGGAGAGTGGAGATGAACCTCACCAGCTCAACCTCTGAACGTGACTGACTCCATTAGAGCTGGATTAGGGACCTCCAGAGAGAGCCAGACTTGGCAAATGGACTGGAAATCAGGTCAGGCTGATTGCACCCAAACTCTGCTATTACGATATTCCCTGGAATCAAAGCAAGGACCTAGCTCAGGCAAGGAAGAAGAGTGGGGGAAGTGATATCCAAATGACATTTTTCCATGTGCCCTTCTCTTAGTCTGGGGGAATTGAGCTAATGAAATACCAATGTTTCTATGAGTGAATGCATTACTTAGCATTATAACAGAAATATCTTTTATAAGGAAAGGTAATATCCCTTATTAAGCCGACTAATATAATTAGAAAACACAGAGACTTTCAAGCCAGAGTCCCTTTGTCAGTCTGACAAGAAGAACAAAATTCAGCCTAATGTAGGCCAGACACAGGAGCTCATAATTCAACCTAATTGTGTTAATCACTTTGTGGCAGAGAAGTGAGCTGGCACATTGGTGCCGGGAGGGCTGATAACAGGGGACAAGGGACCATGACCTTGGTTTGGGAGAAATATGAATGTATTCAGTGTTGCAGAGTGGGAAAGAGGAAGATTGTAATGTACTGTAAAACCAGAGCTTTTACAGATTTGTATTAACCAGACACTTTCTAAGATTTTGTTCCTGGCTTGTCTTTAGATTTCTCTGGTATTTTCCTTTCTGGAGGATCAACTCTGAAAAATTAAAGATGGAACACCTGCTTGGAGGCAATGCTCTTCCATTGGCAGAATAGAATTGTGATTCCTATGGCATCTCTGCTTTCTAACAGGACTGTTCTCTGTCTTTTACCCTTAAAAGTTTCCTTTGTTTTGTCCACAGACTCAGAGTGGGATTTACATCACTGAAATTTAGCTGTCTTGTGTAGGAGAGCCATCACCCCATCAGTTAAGGAAATCACTTCTCCAGAGAAAAATTCACATCACCCACCTTCAGGAGAGGCTGCTACTAGATTAACATAATGGATTTGACAGAAAACCCTGGTAATTCAATAGCTGTCATGTCATCAACAGCATCCTACAAAGGGGCAATGACTGAGGGATCCCCCCAGGGATGGAAACCACTGTGGTTATCCAGGCTAAGCTACACCTGATGTTTCAGATATATTTTTAGGATGGGTTGGATCAGCCTTTAGAGGTGGTGAAACAGAGAGCACCAAGGTAAGAAGCTTTAACCATCTGCCTTACCCATGTAGCCATCCCAAGTTTAATTATTTCACTGTTTGAAAATAAGGCTTCCCAAATATTATTAATCCCAGGAATTCACAGAGCCTGCACGAGACAGAAGCAGTTTACTTTTAAAAATATCAGCTTGTTATTTGAATCTGGCCCTTGCTGCTAATAGCAGGATTTGAAAGATTAAATCTAAAGGCAAGTAGGCATGGAAGATGTTTGCAATAAAAATTATGTACTTTTTTAAAAAAAAATGTATAATAATAGAAATGAATTGGGTTGAGTGGTCAGTTGATTCTTCTGTTTTCAGAACACTTGGAAAACTTACTGCTGCTCTGAGGTTTCTCAGCATGGGTAGAAGGCAGAAATTAACTCAGTGAGCCAGTGGGACCTCTTAAATATAAAAGACTGCTCCATTAGTTTCAAGTAGGGAGATTTTGTCTTGTTTTCTTCATAGCAGATGTAAACTGGCAAGGTGAAAGGCAGACACTCCCGTGTCGTGGACAATGAAGGTGAAAGAGAGAGCCCAGGGCTCTTGGGAGAAGCAGCCTCATGCCATGAAGGTTCCATGAAGGTGACTCCACCCGTGCCAGCAGTGACTTTGTGTGTGTCCATGGAGCCGCTGACTCCAGGCTTCGGTCGCTCAAGGCAAAACCCTCTCCCTCAACCTCAAAATTGGAGCAATTTGCATGAAGTTTCACAGGCAGAGTTCAGGCCCTGGAACACAACAACAAGCAAGCACTGTGTAGAAATGCCAGAGGAGAATGATGCTGACTGGAAATTGCATTTCTGGCTATAATTTCCTCAGGTGAGAAACAGGGTTGTAAACTGCATGTCCTGAACCACAATGCTGGCACATCCCATCCCACTTGGAAGTGTCCTCTCCACTGAAACCTTCATAGAGCCTAAATGACACCATCTATATTGAAATACATCTCTATAGATTGTCTTTTTCTTTATTCAAGGCAGACTGTGGGTTTGGTTTTTTATACCACAATATACAAGCAATGTACTCTGTATCTCCTGTGATCAATCCAAGTGGTTTTGCTCTCCAAAGCACTGATCTCATCCTGCTCCTGGACCACCTCTACTCAGTTTTGTTCTGTGCCTCACAGAGCCATGATTCCCATTCCCAGGCATTGCTGCAAGCAAATGATAACAATTTACTTGTATTTTAGGATGTAGATTGAGGCAAAAGGCTGCTTTTCTGAAAAATCCCACATCTTGCACCATTATGGAGCTTTTCTTCGACAAAGCTGACACCACTTCAAATGGAACATTTTTAGATGGCTGTCACAAAAAACATCAGACTTTTCTGTTGAGTGTAACAGTCGATGCCTGAACCCCAGGAAACATTGCTCAAATTATCATTTCAAATGTCAGCACCGGCTGTAATGAAAACTGAATTTTTAACCACTCTAAGAATCACACTTACAAAGAGATTTTTCTGGAGTTTTGAAAATTCTGTGGTGTACGAGGGAGAAAACAATGTTATATGTATATAAATTAATTTCCAGAAGGACAGATTATGTTGCATTTTTATTTCATTAACATTTAATGACTGGATCACCCTACCAGGAAGATGACAGTTTCTGCACAATTGCAAAAAATATGTGAGCCTAGCAAATAGAATCTAATACAGCACAAAATAAATTATGATATGTAGTTTTACCAAAACGTGAAAGCCACAATATTAAAGAAAAAGTTTATTACAGATAATTGCTTGCTCTGTTTATGCTGTTTCTGTAGAACTTGGATAAGCAATTTAAGTTACAGAGATTTATAACTGTTTCCCTGAAGATGTATGAAACTAAAAAAATTGCAAGCCTTTAAAATCCACCTATAAATCATTTTATACATTTAATTTCTTCTGTATACATTTCATAGGTTCATATATAAACTACAACTGAAAATTGCAACATGCTTTCAGATGAACCAGCTTTTGCTTTTTTTTTTTCACCTTTTTATCATTACCTTATGTATTCACTGCAAGTAGAATATATGAAAATTCCCACAGGTTACTTAATATTAAATATTTAATGGCTGTATAATTCCGCATTTAAAAATGTTTTTGTAGGGATGTCAGTGGTGAGTACTGCTTATGTTTCTTCTCAGTAGGACTCGGAATGTGTTGATTACTTTGGAAACCTGAGTACTGATGAGGGAGCCCCAGACAAGGCAAGGCTGGCTCCAAGGCAATTGCCAAAGACTGGAGAAGGCCCTGGGGAGACCCAAAAGACCCTTCCAGTCCCTAAAGGGGCTCCAAGTGAGCTGGAGAGGGACTTGGAACAAGGGATGGAGTGACAGGACAAGGGGGAATAACCTTAAGCTGAAGGAGGGCAGGGTTACACGGGATATTAGGAAGAAATCCTTCCCTGTGAGGGTGGGGAGGCCCTGGCACAGCTGCCCAGAGAAGCTGTGGCTGCCCCATCCCTGAAAGTGTCCAAGGCCAGGTTGGACGGGGCAACCTGGTCTAGAGAAGGTGTCCCTGCCCATGGCAGGGGGTTGTAACTGGATAATTATGGTCCCTTCTAACTCAAAGCATTCTGTGATTCCAGGAGTTAAGGGGAACCTCAGCTGAGACCTGACACTCTTGGATTAAGCCCAAGTCTTCTACATTGTCCCACCTCTGATCCCTGCCCTCAAGGCAATCCCTGGGGAGCTGGGGCTGTTGGACCCACCACTCCAAGACTATCCTGTTCCAGTCCATTATCGCTCTGTGCGAGGTGCAGCCAAAGCCCTCGTTTTCTAGCAAGAATCAAAGCATTTAATTGAAAACAAGAGGCAGCACCAAGGCTCTGTCTCCTCCGTGCCCCTGGTAGCTCATACTGAGAGGTCTCCTCCCCTCTCCTTGTCACATCCACCCAGCAGCTGGCATAAAGCCAGGCCCCTTTCTGCAAAGTTAATGCAGGTTTTGCTGTAATTTCAGTGGCAACAAGACCTTAAATTCTGAAATCCCCTAAAGAATTTCCTGAAACCTGTTATTCTGCAGCGTGACTAGGTCACTTCTAAAGCAACAACATGACATTGTTCACTCCTAATTGTTTTGACTGCTTATTCATGAGGGTGGATTATTATGCACATTTGTGCTTCATGAGAACTGATTTCTGAACAAAAAAAAAACCAAAAAACCACTGAGGAAAATAGATTGAAAATGTCCTTTTAGCATTACATTCTGCAGATAGGCTGAACACATATGGAAAAAATTTAGGTCTACTTTATTTGCATTTTATCTAATAACAGCAGAAGAATTCTGACTTCAGAAATGTGGAGATCTGATCATTAATGTTCCTTAAGCATAATTAGAATTTGAAAAAGAATTAGAGACAGAGTAGAGACAAAGTGTCCGTTTTCCTTAAATGTTCCATAGAGGAAATCCAAAGAAAAAACAACAGCTAAGGAAAACTTAGCACAGTTTTTACATGAGAGAACAGGTGGGAACATCACTTCCATTATTTATAAAGAACTCCTGTTTTCGCTCAACAAGGGAAAATTTAATCTTACTGTGAAAAGCCCTACTATTGTGACTACAGTAATGGCACTGAGGAAAAGAGCATGGATTGTCCCTTGCCACTTGACTTTCAGTTCAAGTTCCATAAAGTGTTTGAGCACCTCCTTCACAGTGCACTTTCTCTCACAATTGTCTTGCTCCTTTTGTAATTTTCTTTCTTTTTCAGTGGTGTATGTGCATGTGGTTTGGATGGTGCGTGCAGCATACAAACCTAATAATAAAAGATATTTCTAATTTCTGCCCTCCAAATCCCCTCCAGGACACCATATTCCAACTGGCCAACCAGGATTTCCATTTTCTTCTACCCTCCAGTGAACTCAGAGTCCTTGTCAGCTGTTTAATGATTTTTCAAAAGACTTAACAAGGTTATTGCCACTAAAGTGCTTATATCTCAGAAGACTGAGAAAAATAAATATGCAGTTTAAGCCATGGAATTTTGCAAAATGGTTTTGGAGAAGACTCCTCCAAATTTTGCATTTAGGTATCTGGGACATATACTTTGGTGATATGCAACTACTATCAGTGTGCTGCTACACGTATTTTAAACACAACAGGGCTTCAGTTACGGATTACTTACTGATTTTTTAAATTGTAGTTGAGAAGTTCAAAGCCATTTCATTACTACTGAGAAATTTATCTGCAGGGACATTAGAATAAAAAGTACTTATTTTTTTGTGACTAAAATTGCACTATTGTGGGGTATCAGTTTGCATTTTAAAGCTGTAAATTCACGAAATTGCATTATGTTTATAGTTGTCATCAAAATATGAAAAGGAACATTAATCTTTTCAAATTTAATTTTGCCTGGATTTTAATTTCATTGCTTATTACCAGAGGGATTTATAGATTTTTTTTGTTCTTAATATCTCTGACTTCACAAAGTTTATGTTTGAAAAAATATATATGCCACAGTACTAAAGAGATTTTCTAGTTGATTATTTTTCCATTTCTTTTCACAGGCAGATACTTTATTGAGCAGATGGGACTCTGATACTCCAGTATCAGAGAACATATGTAAAGTATAATATCCCTGGCTGCCTTGTTCACACTGGTATGAGAGAAGCCTATTTTGTCCTGCAGCTTTGAAGCCTTGATTGAGATGCAAGATGAGAAATGTGTGTAACATGGTAGATGTACACTTATTTGTCAAATGGCTAAAAGTGGGAAGAGCAGCTGAAGTAAGAAGATGCTACAAGGAAATGAACTTTTGGCTGGATCTCAGAATGCTTTTGTTTAACAGTTTAGGCTCGTTCAGTTTCTTAACAAAATGGAAAGAATAAACTGAGAAATGGTGAAAAATTACCCGCACTGCTTGTTTCTTGCTGTGTGTCGCTGGGGGAGCCCCCATGAGATTCACTGCCCATTTAGGGTGAATTTCTCATGGTGGAAGTGACCACCAAGATCCAAGTTCAGGAAGAAATCTTTCCTTTACCTCTAAATCAGGCACTTTTCATCACTGCCTACCCCACTCTTTTGTTGCCTGAATTTTTATGGGCTGTATTTTAGCTCTGTCAAGAGAACAGCAGCTCCTGCAGTACCATGAAACATTTTCACACAGGGCAGCTTAGCCCTTTGTGTATTTCCTTCTGGATTTCGCTTCTTTCCATTTTGTTGTACAAAAGCTGGAAGCAGACCCAGTTTCCCAGAAGAATGGTTTGCCATGTTTGCTAACCTTGAGAGAGGGAAACAGTTAATTTGGACGTGCTCATTTAGATGATCTTTTTACCAGTCCTTGTGGGAAGACAGAGAATTACTTGCAGATATTAAAATCTCAAAAATACGACTGAGATGCTACCTTAATAGAAGTCAGACCTTATAAATATTCCATGTGCCTGCGATTGTATATTACATTTCTGCAATTTTCATTCTGCTATTATCTATTTTTATTATGAGCTTTATTCCATCAGCAGCTCTGATAACTTCAGTAAAAAGTTTATTTAGCAAAACAAATCCAGAAAGGTTTTCATTGTAGAATGCTTGGGAATTTTTGGACTGCCAATCATTCTTATTTCTAGTTGGGATTTATTGCCTGTTTGTCACTTGTAGTCTACAGATTATACTTATCAGTAAACAAAGACCTGGTTTTTTTATTACAGCTTATATATGTCAAGGATGATTTTTCACTCACCTGCATCATCAGACAAGTTAATTTCTGAATATCCAACACCTCTGGTTTGTCAGCTCATGGGATGACATGACACCCCTGTTGCCATCCTTGAGGGTTTTTTTACATTAAGTATGATGTTAGTGTCTAACTCATGGATCTGTGACTGAAGGTACCAAAGTGAACAAACTGTGATGGGTGGGTTGGTTCTCACAAGTTACTTAGGATTACGATGGTTTGGGGTCTGACTTAAAATGAAGAAAAATGTGGTTGATTTCGGAGTTTCAAGAGTTCTTTTTCCATGATCAATCTGCTAGACTCTGTTCCAGGGAGGGAAGCTAAATAGAGAAATAATTTACCTCTCTTGTAAAAGCCAGTCCAGGACCTTTCTGCTTACCTGCCTCCATGGGTTAGAGCAGTCACACAGCAAGGAGGAGGCATTTGCACGGGGCCACATCCTCCATATGGGGTTCAGACACACTAAATAAATAATACATCCCTTCCTAATGTCTCAGCAGGATGATCTTTCACCCTCTGGCTCTGGTCTCTGGGAAGCCATTGTAGTTCCAGTTACAGTCACGCGCTTCTAATTTTTGAAAAGGTTAACACAGTTTTATCTTTAATAGCTGCTTGATCATTGCAGAAGCTAACAAGTCATGTTGGAAACATTAGTCAGGGAGACAGGGGAATATATCTGGATGTCTCACACAATTATAAGGAGAGTTATTCTCCTGCTGTTATCACTGCATTACCATGGCTGGTATTGAAATGACATATTTATTAGGGAAGAGTACATGAGGTTCAAGAAGCTTTGGGTGCTTGCCAGCAGTGGAGTATTTGCCTCTCCTCTCCTCCATCTGGTCATCTGCTTGTCCAAACCATCTTGTGAAAACAGTCAGGCTATTGCTGCTCCTCTTATGTTCAAGGATTTCACGCTGCCACTTTCACTGAAGGGCACCACCGTGTTCTGTGCCACAGTGATTTGATTAAATGGCAGAGTGCTGTGTTAGGTAGAGAGTCAAACAAAACAGCTTCTTTTAAAAAATGTACTTAATTAAGCACATGCAACTTTGTGTCAATTGTCTTTGAAAAATTAATTATAATACAATTTTATTGTTAATTTTAAAAAGCAGTGTTGTCATTTTCCCCATATCTTCTCTCTGACCATATCCAGCCGAGCTCTCTGTTTGCCAGGAATGAGTAAAATCCCTGAATCTCTCCTGCTTTGGTGCTCCATCTTGGGAGAGATTAATATCAGGAACAGGAGTCACATGAAAACTGGAGCCATGAGACAGGTCAAGGAACATAAGTAAAATCAGTGGCTTCTCATGTGTTTTTAGGCACAAATCCACCCCTTTCTAAAATCCAGGCTGTGAAATGTTATAATTCTTCCCATGGTGTGAGTAAACACGTGCCCTGGGAAAAGATAGGTAGATGCAAATATGTTGAAGTTTCTTTTTCACTGGAAGATAAAAACTGCATTAACTTGGGGATCAGCACACAGATCTAAAGTTATTTGGCAGTAGTCCACGACTGTGGCTTATTTCTAATATTGTGATGTATTTCTTTGTTTGCTTTAGTTCATAAAATACTTTGCAAAGAAAGACTACAAACAAAACTCTATTTCTTTTTATCGCAAAATATATTATTACACTTTTTTGTATGTTAAATATGAATACATAAATAATAATAATATCTCTATATTACCAGTATATCTATGTCAGTATCTACATTTGCAGAGAGAAACAGGTATGTACATTGATATCATTATAGATATAAATACTCATGTGGATATTTTCAAAAGCATTTTGTGTTTAAGAAATGCGTATTCTAAGTCAAATACAACCAGCAACATCTGCAGATGTTAGCAAGGTTGCTCAGGTAATTTTTTAATAAAGAAGTAATAAAAATTGTAAAATTCATTGGTTTAGAGAAAGCACATATTGCAAGTAGGACACAAAGAAATACTCAGTGCAAGAAGACTGACATTTACCCATGCCTAACTGCATTTTAGCTGAATACAGGTTAATATTGCAGCACCTCTCATAACAATTTTCATTAAAAGTAGTATTTTAGTGACCATATTTGTTGCTAATTTCATGCTGAAGCACTATGAGATTGCATTTAAGCTATTTTAAATTTTAAAGTTGTGGCTGCGCCATCGCTGGAAGTGTCCAAGGCCAGGCTGGATGGGGTTTGGAGCAACCTGGGAGAGTGGAAGGTGTTCCTGCCCATGGCAGGGAAGGTGGAATGAGATGAACTTTAAAATCACTTCCACCCCAAGCTATGATTCCATGGTTTTAGTGGCTTAGTGTTACTACTGAATGCTAATTATTTGCTGTAATTGCCTACTGATCCCTTATTACCTTTAAATGAGGAAAAGAAAAACTAATGCAGTTATACAATTAGAGTAATCATAGCTAATAATTAAATAAGGCTGTAAATTGCATCTATGGAGCTGTTCTGAGTTTTTTGCTGTCCTAGTTTTAATGACTTTGCTGAATCTTAAGAGCAGAAGCTTAAGAGAAATTAAATGTTCCCCATCTAGAGATGACGACCAGAGATTGTGCAACACCCCAAAATAATTAAGATTCTAGCTGAAAGCCCAGCCCACATTCATCGTGATGCAATAACATTTTAATGTAGTTAATGCAGTAACATTTTGATTTTTACTGTATCTTCTGAAAATATTTTGCAATTAGAGAAAATTCTACAGAAGAAGCAAATGAGGTAGAAATAGAATCTTTTGGCTTGCACAGTTTCAGGAGAGGTTTCTGCCCTGTGCTGCGTGTGTGCACTTGGGGCAAACCCTGACATCCTGTCCTGTGGCCACCTCCAGGTGAGCAGGGAGGGTACTTGGGACATGGAGAGCATCGAAGAGGGAAGAAAAGTCTTCACTAAAACTTGTTGGTTCAACACCACAAGCTGGGAGGGAACTGCTTTGACTGATAACTGGGGACAGGTCTGTAATGACTCTGGGCAGTAGAACACCAGTCTGGCCACAGCAGAAGCCAGAGAAAAGGAGATAGACATGTTTTTTTAGCATTTTGAGCTAAAGCTTATTTTTATGAGTTTGAGTTTTTTTCCTAGCTAGAGCACTGTCTCAAATTTCTGTATTTAGACTGTTTGCACACACATATTTTCTAGTGTTGGATTTCTCTGCTGCTTAATGTAAATACTGGGCAACATCTTGGTTATTTTATCAGGAGAGTTGCACTAAACATGAATGTGTCAACACATGAATAAACCTAGAAAAATTAAAAATAATTGGACAAGTAGCTTCTATTGCAGCCTCCAGTTGACTAAACGAACACCAAATGAGAATGCCAGGACGGAAATATTGAAATATACAGTGCAGAGAACAAATAAAATGCTAAATGAATCAAGGAAACCCTGACATCAAATTACAGCAGGGAAGCAAAACCTGGCTCCAGAAGAAGGAAAATGGAATGATGCTGACTGAAACTCCTGCTAAAATTGTGACAGGCTTTGGCCATAATCCACCATCGAAATCCATGTGCGTGTCCCCTGAGTTTCACTTCAGTGTCACAAAAAACCCTCAGCCTGCAGAATACAGAGCAACTGGGGTAAGTTACGTAAGTGTCTGCTTCTGCCTTTTCCCCCAGGGAAAGGTGCTGCTGGTGCCAAAGCTCTGGAGTCACCTGGAACTTCTACCAAAGAACAAAACCAGTGTGGAGCAGCTCACAGGCTGGGAAGAGCATCTCACCTCTCTGAGCCTCGTAAGACTGTCATAAAAAAGGCTCCCTCAACCTGTCAAATCACAAAAAAAAAAAACCAAAAACAAACCAAACAAAACCAAAAACCAAAACCTACTAAACAGAAGATAGGAACAAACTTCCAGCAGATGTAGCTGTCATTTAAGATTAAAGCAAAAAGCTGTGGTATAAACCTTACAATGTGTGCAATCACCCTTGTTTCTGGCAAAGCAAAAGCAGCAACGTCTCCCAAAATATATCAGTTAAAAATAAAGAAAGTGCACCAACAGTAATTAAATCGAGGCACTGAGTAGAAGAGCTCCACAATCTGTCCATGCCTGCATCCTGTAAGCACCTCAAAGCCCTGTCCTCAAGGACCAATAATCCCTCCAAGAAATGATTTACTTTCCTTTCCACAAAACGTGCTGTAACATGAAACCATAAATTCTCCTGCTGAGAAGAGGAAAACATACGTGTCCCAAAAGTGAGAGGAGTAGGGAGGAGGAATGGTTAACATAACCCCTGACATTGTGCCTTGCTGAGCCTGGGCAGGGGAGCGCTGCTGGAGTCCTTGGCTTGGGATCAGGCACTTAGGAAGGAAGCAGGGAAGATGGTTGTTTTAGGAAAATAGCCCCATTTCACGTTAAGCAGCCATTGTATCCAACACAGATTAGTGGTGCTTCCCAAAAAAAGCCTCCTGCCAACATGGAAATCAAGCAATCTTCACATCCTCATCTGTGCCGTGTCTGAACACCGCTTGTGTCCTCTGGGCCAAAGGAGTGAATGGCACAGAAAACACCTCATGTCTCCAGGGCCTTTTCCAGCTTCTGGGATCAGAAGAGGGTTGAGGGAATAGGCTATTGCATACCCCAAGTGGGAATAATTGCTTTCAGGTGAAAGAAGCTTACTGTCATAGCCAAAATCCACTTTTACTCAAGCAGCAGCAAGCTGTCTACATATATGTAAAAAAAAAAAAAAAAAAAAAAAAAAAAAAAGCAGTGAAGTGAGTAACGGCNAAAAAAAAGGCATAATGGAAATATGTCTAAACTCCTCTGTGTTTTGCTTAACTAATAAAGTAAAAAATATTTTTTCTTTGGTTACATTTTTATTTTTGAAATTGTCTCTTTCCTGTTCTACATAGATGGCTTTAAACCATCCTTCTGTGTTGTTTCACCTAATGCCTTAACACTCACATACAAGGAAACGTCATTTTCAGATTACTGCCTCTGCCACACACATTAGAATTCCTTCCCAAGGGAGTGAAAGCCTAATTTTTAAGAGCCAATACAATTATTTGCATTTTAAATATCATCTTGATTAATCACTGACAAGCTGCACAGTACAAGACACCAGTCGAATGAATATATTTTAAAAGTACTACATAATCAAGCCATTTAACCAAGCATTTTATATGTCTCAGGACAAAACAAACCTCTGTCAATAAAATTACAAGGCATATCACAATCTACAACAGATGCTTTATTGAATTCTTTAAATATATTACTCCATTAGCATCAGTTCATGTCAGTGTGGCACATCAGGTGAAAGCTTCTTAAATGAGCACCAGATAAAGGATGGACCTGTTGCAGCAACAGATTTACTGTTATGGATTTAAGAGGTCTCCACTGTATTCACATTACTTTATTACCATTTAGCACATTCTAATTAAAAATAAAAAGGCTTCTTCCCTTCGCCTCCTTCCCTTGTGCATTGAGAAATGATTTAATTCTACAGAGAAAGAGCAAACGACAGATCAAAAGAAAATGTTAGACTATAAATTACCTGCTTCTCTGGACATATGGACTATTCATTAAGTATGAGGTTGAATGCTGGTTAAATTGCTTGGCTGTCAGATATGCTAATTCACCCAAGCCATTTTCTGCATCGTGTTCGACATTCCCACGCTGTGATTTAGGGAATTGTTCTCAACTGGAATCTCTGGTTCTCAGAGACTCTCCAGCCACATCTTTGCTGGTGTGGCAAGGACAGGCACCTCTCACAAGGCCAGACAGGTCTGTGCTCTACCACTACCACCAAAAACCTGAAATTCACTTAATTAGCACTGGATAACATTACCTGGAGAAGGTAAGCAATCTTAGTGGGTAAAGAGCCAAAAAAAAATGCTAGGAATAGAAATGAGAGCAGTACAGATTTGTCCTTCTCTTGGAAAAGCTTAAGTTTGCCTTTATGGACGTGAAATGCTGGGCTCCCCATCTTTCAAAGTGTTCACATTTTTAAAGTCAGCCTGTGAATGGCAGGGCAAGGCAGGCAAATTGCACTCAAACAGAAAAGGAGTTGCAGGCAAAAACTTTATTGACAGCCTAAAAGAGAGAGTGGGTAGCTCATGACCTTTTGCACACTGAGAGGGGTTTGTGCTTAAAAATAAGCACAGAACTTCACTGGACATAAAAAGCTGTAAAGTACCTACAATAGCACTAGTTTTATTATTTAATTAAAAGCCCCCATAGACATCCTTGTATTTATGTAAAATTTTCAGGGTGGTAAAATTGTTGTTTTTATGAATGAAAGTCCTGAATCCTCATTGCTGGATTTTTATTTTAAATGCTGATGGCTCTAAATGTTGATGACATTCATAAAAATATTAAGAAGACAGTTTGCACTGGATAGATCCTGGCAAAACCCTGCCAGCATCAGCTTAGCCTTCTCAGCAGAGCTGAGTGAATGCAATTTAGCATTCTCTAGCAACCCTTCATTCTTCCAGGCTTATTTTCATCAGAGACTTGCCAAACTGTGTTGAACTGCTTGGTTATTTCTGACTTAGATAAACACCCTGTAGGAAATTAGATTTATACTGGTTCACAATGGGACACCCTTACGACCCTGTTTCATTATTGCTACTCCTATCATCATTCACATCATGAATAAAGATGTGGGGAGTTGCTCCTGGAAATACATTATGCTGCTAAAAGGCTGCATTTTTTTAAGTTACCTTTGCCTTGCTGGAAGGGGAGAGGTGGTGTCAAGGCAGGTTGTCTGGAAGAGCTTCACATTTGCCAAAGTGAGCTGATACAGTGAACTCCAAAAGGCAAGGCTGAGGAACAGCAAATACAGCCTTAGACTAGAGATTTGTCTTCTTTAGGGTCATTATTGCTTACCTAGTCTCAGGTTAAGTTTTTTCCCAGCCACTGAATAGGGACAGATTAAGGGAGCTGAAGTTTAATCACAGGCTGGCATTGCACTTCAATATGGTTCCTGCTGGATGGGTTTCCGACTTGAAGAGCACGTGGTTAAAATTTATTTGGAACACTTCCCTACACAGTGAATTTACCAAAAGAAAATTCACTTCTGTGATAGGAGAGAAATCTTGCGTGTGTCAAACTACTTCAGTCATTTGGGCTATAATGAAGAACAGGTTGTCCGGCTTTAACTGGATATTCATGTCAGGGAGAAGATTTCAACTACTTAGCAGGAATTTGGTTATAGAAATCAGGGTTCTCACTGTCATTTCTGTGAAAAAGCACTGCTGATTAATTCTGGTGTGGCAGGAGTCACCAGGCAATTTTGTTAACAACAGCCTTGAAGTTATTTTATTCTGAGAGAAGGCAAAGCAGAATTTTTGTCTGGAAAAGCACAGTATTGTTCTTTGTTCTCCTAAAGAGTGGTCCTTTGAGAGAAGCTGTCAGAGAGTTAAGAACTTGTTTTTGCATTTTATTCTCCATCTTTCAAGGAAGTTTCCAGGACAGAGCAGCTTTCTGGGAACTGAGCTGTTGCTCATGGGCTAAAGCTTTCAGAAGACTGGGTTGTGGTTTGCCTGAGTATGACGTTTTCCTCTGAAGAGATTGGTGTGGATAGGTACAAAGTTAAACTCAGACTACAGCCAGACTCTGCTTCACTGATTTTCCTTCCCTGAGCTATTCTCTAAGGGCAATGATAAGCACTAAAATGTACATAACTCATTAGAATGACATTGAAAGTCTGACCAATTGGAGAGTTCATAAATCTGAATTAAAATGTCCACTTTGGAAGATTTTTGGTTACTGACACTGATCGCAATAGCTTTGCAATCATACCCTGAAAACAAGACTGTGCATGAGTTTGTCTGGTTTTATTTGTACACTGTTATAATTGTGTCTCACTGGCAGTGGGTACAGAAGATTTGCAGTGGTTGGAAAGGTGAGGGGAGGAGTCGGCAGTTCCCACTTCAGTACTCAAAGCTGCTAAACTTAAAATTCAACCTACATTTCTGTAAACATGAAATATGAGGATGAGAAGTGATTTAAATTTATGAATGGGGAATAAAGTTCTCCTGCTCTAAAACTCTCTTACCATTTGCCGCAGTTAATGATGGAATGGTTTGTGAATTTACTTTGTGACTAAACTACAGATTGAACCAGTTCTGAGCTTCCAGAATATCAGACACACAGTACTACGTAATTGTCAATTCTCACAATATATCCATAAAGAAAACATCATTAAACAGCAGTGAAACTGCAGATGATTGAAAGGTATCTAAATGTTTCTAAATTTAGCCCAATTAAAGTAATAGACCAGTGTGAAAAATTGTGCTTGAGGAGTCTGAGGGGGGAAAAATGATGCTAGTGATCTAGTAGTCTGTGCTCTGTATAAACAAAGCTCTAAAGATTCAGAGACAAGATATGTAGTTGAAGGCCATTAAAATCAATAGAGGAATAAAAAGCAGATGGAAATAGCACAGGAAGGAGGAAAACATGCCAAGGGAGTTTCAGGGTACTGATTGTACCAAGGGACTTTCAAAATATCGAGTGCTCACCTGTGATTTCCACTGAATTAACAAAGCTGTTGATGATCAAGAATTGAGGAAGCTTTGGAAGTCTGCTGCTAAATTTTGGCATGAAGCTCTAAGGACGTTATTCTGCTGACCTCGCTCAGCCTGTGATTCCACCCCTGTCCCTCTGTTTTCCCTTTTCACAAGGTGTGGACTATAAATAACTCATAATGCTGAATCACACTCTTTCTGCAGTGCAACCTGCTCTGATCTGCTGCATTTGCTTCGTCTGAAAGGGCAAAGAAAAGTATTTATATCTATCCTTAGGCTTGCCAGGAATTACCCTGTGAGCACCAAGTATCCCTAAAAATATATCTGTCATTCACAGAGCACTTGTTCCCACCCTGTTCTCTTCTCCCTCATGGCCATGAGGATCCTGAGGAGCCTCACCAGGTGTAGGGACTATGCACCAGAAGTGACAACTTTCATGTTCTGAATTCATGACCCGGGTTTCAGCAGCAAAAGATCTTACATCTATTTGTGTTTTCCATCTGCTTTTTCATCTTCAACTGCCATTTTCATGATTTTCTTCCTGTCTACGAAAAATGTCATTTTTCCCATTCAGGGAAATACAGTTTTAAAGAATGTGATTGTCATTTCTCCCGTTCAGGGGAATACAGTTTTTAAAAATATGATTCTATGTGTTGATGCTTTAGAAAAACATAAACGAGCATGAGATTTATACGATATAATTAAATGGGATTTTATTGGCTTACCTTAGAGGAAATTTCCCCTTATTTTCCCCAACTCTTCCCTCTATTAAAATAACACAAAAGCAAGGAAAAATCTACAGCATCCCCACATAGTCACCGTTTGAATTTACTGTGCTTGGGTACCCAGTAGACCCATTAGTGAGTATCATTACATACAGAGAGTGCTTATTTCAGGAAGAGCATCATATTTGATTATAAACTGTGGAACACATATAATTTTAATATGCTATATTGGCCAGATTAATTGGTCCTTCCTCTTACATTGTAAGTGGTCTCATTTATTTCAGTATAGCACAAAATTAAGTTAAGGAACAAATAAAAGCAACAATGGGTCAATGTAATAGTCAGGAGGTTGCACAGCCTGCACCACTTTTTCTGCTTCCACTCAAGACAGGCTGCTGTGATAATTTTAACTCTGCCTGGTTAATGATGATGTGAAATGCTGGCCAAATACTGTACACCTTGCTCATGCCAGCAATCCCACTGAACCCCGGTGTTTATAGCAGTTTCTGTACTCCATCACCCGCATGCCATGAAATGAAGTAGGATAGTCCATTAATTTCTTTTAGTGCAGGACTGGCAAACTGAAGACTGCACCAATTGATGTGTTGAACAGGGGGCTGGGAGGTTGGAAATGCACCTGATGCTGAATCTTTACACCCAGCTCAAACAAAAATTATCATTAATCAATAAACAGCAAAATGTACTTTTGAAAGGAATTTTTTTCCAGTAAAAATTCAGCTGCTAAAATGGCTGCCATAGAAAAGTTTTCCCATTTCAAGTGAGATATTTGTGTAAACTGGCTGATAAACAAAAGAAAGAAGATTATTTGGCAGCCACCCTTAAAAGAAATTTGAGGCCCATCAGGCAAAGAGATGATGTGTTACTGTGCCTGTGAGTGCATCCTTGCCTCAGAATTTCCTTTGCCTTCATTTGGTGGCCTAATTAATTCCCATTTACGTTTAAGTAAATGATTCTTCACAGCATTCACTGACTTAGTCCTTATTGAATAAACATAAACAAAATTTATGGATAACTCTAAGCCCAAGTCCTTGAACTGCTGAGAGGACTGTCTTGAGAATTCAGCCTTCAATTCCTAACTTCTTAAAAAGTCCACAGTAAGTAATGATGCTCAGTATATCAGCCTGATACTGCCTCTGCACATTAGCATTGCTTGGATGGTGTCCATAACTCTTGAAATGCTGAAGCCCACAGTAAAAACAAGCACCATCATGAGGCTTTTCTCCCTCAATAAAAATGTTTCCTTGCATGGAGACCTATAAGCCTTTATCAAAACAACTTGTCTAACTAAATAGCCATTTGCTCAGCGTAGTTTGGGGAGCAGAAAGGAGTTGAAAGGCACAAGTTTCAGTGGGCTAAAATGCTTGTCTGGCTTTGTTTCCTCTGCCATCTTAAAAATCATAAGCTCAAAGCTGGGTGATGCTGGATAAATTGACATGGGAACTTGTACTTTTTTTTTTTTTTTCCTTAGCCTGGGGAAGAGAAGGCTCTGGGGAGACCACATTGTGGCCTTTCAGTTCTTAGAGAGGGCTTATAAAAAAGGACAAGGACTTCTTACATGGGTAGATGGGGACAGGACAAGAGGGAATAATTTTAAGTTAAAAAGAGGAGAGATCTAGATTAGGTATTAGGAAGAAATTCTTGTCTGTGAGGATGGTGAGGCACAGGGTTCCCAGAGAAGCTGTGGCTGCCCCATGCCTGGAAATGTCCAAGGCCAGGCTGGATGTGGTTTGAAGCAACCTGGGATAGTGGAAGGTGTCCCTGCCCATGGCAGGGGGAGGAACTGGATGAGCTTTAGGGTCCCTCCCAACCCAAACCATTCTCCAATTCTCTGCTTGTTGACCAAAGAAATCTGGCATTTTAAAAATATCAACAAGAGTGAAGTTTACTAACATCCCTGTAAATGGTCCTTTTTAGATCTTTAGGCAAAGGCATAAAAACCAATATTTATAAAACAAAAGTAATGATTATTTAATTTAGCATTGGTGGTATCTACTATCACATACAGTCTTCACTTTTGGTTAAATTTGGGCAAGAAAAGTGAGTGTGGGGCTGACTCATGGGCACTGTGCTGGTGTAAGAAATCTGCTTAAGGAACAAAAGCAGGCAGGTATTTAAAAGAAACAAGCAGACAAACAAAACTACATTTTCACTTAGAAAAGGAGTTTTAAAGAGGAAATGTGAAACAGGCACTGTAAGAACATTTGCTCTTAGCAGATAGACAGCATTTTAGAGACTATCCAGACTACAAGGGCATTAAAATAAAAATGGAACAACTCAATGAAAAGAACAAAAGAGTCCAAGAGCACTGGAGTACATGTGTTACATAATGAAGAATTCAAAGGAACAGGAGAAAAATAATTAATTTTAAATACTGTTTTCAGTAGTACCTAAGTCTCTAATCAAAAACAGAATCCTTTGTGCAGAGGCAATTCCAGTTATCAATACAGTGTGCAAGTTTATTTCCTTGGATTTTTTCTTGTTCTTTTTTCTTTTGTTCTTTATTACTTGGTTCTTTCTTTTTCTCTCTTCCTTGCTCTCTCCTCCCTCACATGTGCATTCTATTCCTTTTTCATAACTTTTTCAGTGCTTTTTCTTATTTTCAGTAAGTTATTTCCAGGAAACCTTAAGATGACATACTGAAAACATGCATGAAAGCCACTCTTGTTGATTTCCATAATACAAAATTTCTAAAAGTGAGTCTGAGCTATGACTGTGAATAATTATATTTAGGTCCCAAGTAGGTAACATGACCCCAGTGGAACAATATGGCTTGTTACCTGTTGAACTGTATTTTGTAGACACAAGGATGTCTCCTGGGGGGGTTAGACACCAAAGTGCTTTGGCATCAGAGTTCTGACAAGATAAAATAGGAAATTAGGCGGGTGAAAATCACTTATTTGTAGCTGGATTCCATTTGCTGAGACTGCAGACTCCAAAACAGAGTTTGCATTGGTATCACCCTCAACACCAACGACATTAGTCAGGAAATGTCAATATAAACTAGCCCATACTCACCAATCATTTCAACATCAAACACAGAGAATATAACCCTACAGCAAATCTCTGGGTACCTTTAAATAATTTTTCTTTAGAGTGTTTTAGCTTGTTGCTCTCTCTCTGTCATTATATCTCTCTTTTTTTTTTTTTATGCTTAGATAATTTAGCATCACAAACAGCTGGGAATGAAACTGCCTGCATTAGAAAAAGAATGATAAAGCAAGGCAAGTATCATCGGTTTATTTTATCCCTGGATCTTACCAAAAGCATAAAAAGAAAAAGAACTTTAGAATCTCTATCACTGCCCAATTTGGTTAAGCAAAACACAAGAAAACTGTGGATAGAAGCAGAAAAGCTGCTGTTGAATAAATTACAGTGTAAAGAAACACATGCACATCTCATCTTTCTCACTTTTCCAACTGACACCAAGCTTTGTGAAATAACACATCTTGCCAGACATATCTGAATGTCACTCCACCCACAAGATTTTCTATAGAAGACAACCTAGAAAGCTGCAACATTCGTATATATACTAGCTTTTGTTTTCTGCCAGGGCAGAAATTATTCAGGGCAGAGGAGTTTTTTGATATACACACACTAGTTCCTCACAACATTGCTGATCTTGTTAACTTAATAAATATCAGTAAGGCAATATGAAGCCTCTAAAATTATTAATGCCCATTGACAAAATTTCCATTTCAAGAGAAGGCTTAAAGATATTTTCAGAGGCTGATACACAGAGCTTTTAAAAGGCACTGCTGAAGACTAATCATCCTCTATCGTGTCTGCAGCTTCTAAGTCTTCCAAGCTGTTCATTTTCAGGGAGATATACATTAGAGAGAAAATCAAAGGGTTTAGGTTGAGCATGAAGATTGTTAGATTACAAATAATAAAACAAACCTGAGTGCCTGAATAAACCAAATTATTGAGATTTTCGGGCTCACCTACCAGAGTCTTTCTTTTATTGCTAGTTCTAGTACTTCTGATAATTCAAAGTTTAACTGGAATGAAAATAAGTCCATTCCATCAAAACAAACTTATTGTAGAATTAGCATAAAACAAAGCTTAAATATTTGTTTTTCAGCAAGACGCTTGATATGGGATGTTTTAACTAGAAAAGCATAACTCTGTATTTCCTCCACAAGGAGAAGACTTAAGAAAAAAGTAAAATTATATTGCTTTAGTATTTCTTTGGGAGACCTCCTCTTTTTCACTTCTTTTATGATTTCTAAAGTCCCCAAAAGAGAATCACTTATGAAAGAAAAGAAGAAAAAAAATAGAAGCCATTCTCTTTCAGCTTCTATGGACTAGACTGCAAGTAAGAGTTGCCTCTTTTTCACCCAGGACTCATTTTCACTCAGTTATCAATACTGACAATTTTACCTGTTTAGGAAAGACATGATGGGTTTTGACAGGTCCTAGTGAAGGATGCACCCAGTTGTGTGCAGCTCTCAGGCTCGCTGCTCTGATTCCTGTCCCAGAACATTAAATCTCTGTTTTCCAGCAGGTCGGGTGCTGTCGTCTTCTCCTGAGGAGATCAATTTCCTCAAGGCCAGTAAATGAACACATGAAGATGCTGCCGTTTCAAAAATCATTGTTGGGCACTGGTAGTTCACGCTAACAAGAGGAAAGGAGCCACTGAGTGATTCTCACAGTTAACCTTCACACACACACACACAAATGGGCCTGAGCAAGAGAAAATGCCGTGGAGAGCAGAGCTGCAAAGGCCTATCAGAAAGACAAACGTTCCTGATGGAAAGCAATCTTTCACCATCAGGTCCTTGGTTCAAACCCATTCAAAAACCATGAGATGAAGCAAGGTTAAAGGATCGAAGCTACTGAGAGCCCAAGGCTTTAAGAGTTTCCTTGTCCTCTCTGTGTACTTAAAAGGAAAAGACAAATACACAGCAATGCCTGTTAAAAATTTCACTGAAACATGAATGCCCTTTGAAAACGACAGAAAAGTAGAGCTAATGAATTTCTTGTATGTTCCTGCTTCTAATGGTAAATATGGTCACATCATCACAGAAAGTAAGGGAGATAAAAGTTGAGTGGGAAAATGAACACTGCTTGTAATAACAACAAAATGTAGAAACTGACAATAATGTTAAATAAAAAAAAGATTTGGGATATTGATGCATGTTCCTGAAGCTAATCTGAGAAGTGACTAGATAGCTAGATGTCATCAAATCAAATAAAAATTGGTGATATAAACATAAAATATATACTGAAAGGTCACCCCCCAGCACATCAATTGCACCTCACACTTAAGCACACACTCACCAAAACTTGTAACACCCTTTTGCAATTAAGCTGGAGTAGAGATGATTAACAGAGATTTTGTATAAAAAATGATAGCCTAAGAAACATTAGCACCTTCCAGACATGCCACTGAGCATACAGATGAAAAACTGCTGCACAAATATCCTCTTAAAATATATTTTTACAGGAAATCCTAGGAAATTTGAATATGGGCTATTTCTCTTCCATTCAAAGTTTACATTTTCTGAACCTTTCAAAATGCCTTTAGTTGTGGAGTAGGTAATAATATTGTCTTTTCAAGAGACTGGAATTGCTACGTTTTCTGTGTTGTTATGATTGACTTCTAGTGAAATCATTACGGAAGCACCTTTATTATATCAGAGAAATTTTCAGTAAGTTCTTGACTCGCATAACCTGGAGATGTCTGTGAACAGCATCAGTGTGGGCAGTGCAGGTCATAGCACACATCTTAAGAAGGAAGTAAGGTCCCTGGTTATAGTTAAATATCTGCTTCTACATGACTGGGAAACAGGGATTGTGCTGACCTCTATTTTGGTGCTTTTGGAAATTCTGCCTTTTATGGTGTTTATTGTGGTTGTCCCTTAACTGTTTGGGAGAAGAATGGGAAAAAATAAACCTCACACATCAGATGTTCATAAATTGATTCATTCACTTCTGAAAGACATGCAGTTGATAGAAAAATTAAGCTGATACAGAAACCTGTGCACAACAATACTTCTTAAGCTCTTTTCTCTTCCTAAAGTGAAATAATATGCACTCCCCACATGCAACAATCGATTTCACAATTCACCATGTTGAAAAATATTTAATTTAGAACTTTTTTTTTCCCCCCACTAGCATGAGGTTTTAATGTTGAATCCTGGGCTTTGATGCATGGTTTGTTGGATAGATGACAAAACCCAGCATGGCAATTAGCATAGACAAGTATGAGGGAGCAGAATCAAGCTTTCTTGGCAGCACAGTGAGTGCTATGCCCCAATGGATCCATTTTCTTATTTGCTTGCAAAAACAACTGCACCATTTCCTCATGCTGAGTCTCAGTTAGAACTCAGGAGCAAATGGAAAGAAGTCACTGACAAGTTTTTTCCAGCACAGAAAGTTAACTTAATTTGCTAGGACATTGTTTTTTGTGCAACAACACTGTGATATCTGACATGAGGAGCTTTCTTCTGAGACCTAAATTGTTTTCACCAATTCTTACACCACCATTCGCTTCACTCTCCTTAATGGTTCAGTTACCAAATGAGATAGAGGAAAATACTCTCATATCACTTTAAAATTCCAGGAACAATTAACCTCTAAAATAAACTTTTGTTCTACTTCTGGGGGAATCATTAAGCAATAATGGAAACAATAGACTTTTTAATTAAACTTCACTGGTGAGGCAATTCTGGTATTTGCTGAGCTTGTCAGACGCTTTGATAGCATTTCCCAGTTTTGCTGGCATTTTGCTGCTTTTTCTCCCTGACCCTCCCTGAACTCCAGCTTTATTTTGGGAATCTTGATGTTGACAAAGATGTTCCCAGCAAACTGAGTTTTCGTCTTGCTTGCAGACATTTTCTGGCTGCCAGTGTCACCTTGTGCACTCCAAGTGTGTGTTGCAGGCTGCCTTTCTGAGCTCACAGTGGCAGGTCAGGTTTCAGAGAAGGAAGCGTCCATCCTTTAGATTTGGTCATTGACTCTCTGCTCGTGTTTTCTCATGAGCCACCTGAAGTCCTGACTTCTCCAGGAGCAAGCCAGATTTCTGAAGGTGTTTCCGCTCTGTTTAAAAGGAATTGTCCCTTGACATTTGAAGCACCATTACTGACCACCCCAATCTTTGCTCAGGACTCGGAGGTACAAAACAGTGCTTTGAGGAAATCAACCTGTGAAGGATCTGCTGGGGAAAGGACAAGGAGGAGAAACACCAATGCAAGAAACTCCAGATTTTATCTCCTTTTGAATACTGTTTACAAGAGCAAAGAAAAAGCACAGAGTAAGAAGTGGGTGAAAGAGGCAGAGCAGTAAATTAAGATGTCAGAAGCAGTGGAGCACAATGAGTTTGGGAAGTCTGTGTTAGACAAGCGTCACATTTGAAATGTGTGAAAGAAAGTTGCCAGACAAGGACACACGGAGAAGAGTGGTCAGAGATGGGCCTATATTTAGACATTAGTGAGGGTGGTTAGACATTAATGGGTTTTCAAATCTCAGAGTAAAATGGGTATCAGGAGCTGGGAAAAGAGAGGCTCATCGATACTCCCCAGAGGGAAAATAAAGAGAACTCACCTTCCACACTGCCTTTGGGTGCAACAGAAACAAAACCTGCTGCCAAACCCAGTCATATTCCGACCATCTGCAAACACACAGTGATGAAGGCACAAATACAAGTCTCTTTGAGTGGCACAGCTCTCCTGAAGACGCTACTTAGGGTTTTTTGGAGCCTTGGGTAGGCAAGCGCAGAGGTAAAGTCACAAAGACAAGAGACAGCTCAGACAGAGTGCAACAATTAGACCTTCTACCCCTGTCTGGCAACAGAGTGTAAGAAAAAGCCTTTTAAGCTCCTTGTGGGGAAGTAGAAACCTGGGTTAAACAGGTGTATCGAGGTACCATATAAAAGCATCTCAGGAAAATTCTAAAAATTTGCTAGAAGATTATTGTGAGAAGGGAATTATAAATAATCAATAATTGTCTGGATGTGAAGAAAGCCTTGACTGTGAAAAATCGTCCAAAGGAAAAAACTATTTACTGTATTGTAAAAACTAGTCCTTTAAGATCAATGTCTATTTTAGATCTCATAACTTCTGTGTGCAGTTATCCAAAAATTTCAGTTATAATTTGTCCATTGCAGCTATGGTAAAATTTAAAAATAAACTTGTTTTATCCTCTTCTACCACCTGTTTAAAGAATGGCATTCAGTTCTCATATAACAAATGCAAAATATATAAATAATGTGCTTGAGTTTTTTAAATTTCACTAAATAAAATATAATTTGTTACTTAAAAGTTACAGTTTTCAAGCACCAGGAGCTTAATTTCTGACCAGGTGATTTTAATGGGAGTCACATTGGATTACTGCCAGGCACTGCATGAAAAATATCCCCTTAAGTGTCTTCATTATAATTATGAAAACAGTGCAGTTCAGCTAAATCTAAAAAACTTATCCCTAAGTAATCTTGCCACGACTTTTCATTATGGTGCATTAGTTTAAAGCACACATTGAATCCAGGCCAAATCAATACTTGATTTAAAGAGGAAGAATGGAAAGTTTTGTAAAAGTCTGGAGGTGTCAACATCTGTACATCTCTTTTTCCCAATAAACATACATTGAGATAAAAGACTTTCTATCCGAGAAAACATTGGGATGGCAGGTTCTGAAGGCACAAAACACAAACCTGGCACAGAATGCCTGTTATAAAGTCTGGAAACCCAGCTGAGACCCACAGCTGTAGGAGGGACATTTGAATAACAGAATAAATAGGGGATCACTTTCTGAGTGACCAGCTCATTTCTCAACTCGTGTAATTTGAGAAGTGCCGAGTTTTCCCTTCCAGATCTTCCATCATCCAGAGCACACCTAGCAGAGTCTGATCTAATCCTTCCAGGAGTTAATTTCCTTTGTGTTCAGCAGAATGTTCAAGACTCCCTATTTAATCTTTTGTCTGTTCTATGAGCTTTTAGAATGGGTTCAGAGGGTATGGCAGAAGTTTTTACATTATGTGTTTCTTCTGATCTATGTGAAATCTCAGTCAAATATCTTCCTTTATTTTAAAATCTTATTTTTATGTCTTTTCCAGTAATATTAACATTGTGTTAGTGCATAGCTAAAACACTAGCATTAAATACATGTTAAATACCTGGAGGATTTCTAGTCTGAACTACACCTTCAGCTGTTGCTGTTTAACAGTCATCAATCCCTGGGAACTGGAGGAGAGTTCAATTTTTCTTCCTAATTTCTCCCTTACACATTTTCAGCTTTCAGACTTCGTGGCCTTTTGGGGGAATATTCTCCTTTCTGGACGTGTGTGTTACAGTGCCGTGGCCATGGAAACTGGAGTCCCAAACAAGAAAGAAAAGCAGAACAGGAGTTTTCGCCTCCTCCAAGACCCAGCACTGAGTCCCAAATCATCTTCTGCACTTCCCTTCTCTTCCAGATAATTGTTTGCTTCCAACTATTTATTTTTCTCTTGAAATGGTTTAGTTTTCATCTTAGTTTTCAACTATTTTTAAAGGTATAAAGATTGATTACATTCTCCCCTTTCTTTTTAGCTGCCATTTGTCACTGTTGTGGAAAACATCAGCATGAAGGCTACTTCTATTAAATGGGAAACACTATAATTCCCATGCAATTTGTCCTTGTATAAGAAATAAAAAAAAAAGGGGGGAAAAAGAGAAGAGATAGCCTTTCCTCCACCGCTAGATTTGATTTCCCCACATAAATCCACACCTTCACACATCCCACCCACACATCATTTCATACATGCTGCCGAGTTAGTGAAATGCCACAGACTGCAAGCAAATATTTGAGAAACAATTGCATTTATCTTGTGAATGTCACCCTCTGATTAGCTTCCTTATAATCAATCACACTGATATCTGATTCACAAAAGCTCAATTATGCCCCTCTAAGAGCAATTTGATGGAGACCTTAAAAGAACAGATTAAAAGGTTTGAATACTTGGAGAGAGTAATTTAAAAATATTAAAAGGAAATTACTTTTTAACTTTATGTATTCATCTATTTGTAAGTTAATGAAATTAATGAGGCAAGAAATGAAATGGAAATTCCACAACTTTGCATTTCTATTGTTAGTTTGTTTGCCACGAGCAAGCACAGAAAACCATATTTACTGCCATTCTGCAGCTAAAAATAATAAATAGTCTAATTGAGTAATAGAGTAATGTAATAGAGTAATTCTATTACATATTTTGCCTCTTTTCTCTCATATAATCTACAAATATCCTAAGTATCTCCCTGAAGGAGTCCCTGCTGGCCAACATCCGGCTGAAACTCTACTGTAAATGTGTATCAAGTGACCCTGGAAAAATCAAGCATTTCTATTAAGATTGTTTTTTTCCCTTCTGCAAACAATATCTGCTCAGCTTTCCATGTCAACCTAACTTTGAAATGAATCATTTGAGGAACTGAAAGCTGTGGCCTAGGAACTGTGAAGAAAGCAGTTTTCAGAAGATATGTGTGTACTTGAAGTGTTTTCTTCCTGCTACAGATGGGGAGACATTCGCTCGTTTCTTTCTTCTTAGCTTGGAAAGATCAACACAATCAAAATAAATATAAGAAATGGGCTGAAACTCAGCCTGCAGTTCCTTTGCAATCACTGAACATCCCTAAGTTTTGATCAAGCACCCAAGCTAAGGATCAATTCCAATGATTGATTAGCCCAGGTACTCTAACGAGGTACCTAGGCAGCATCTCCTCCTGCTGACATCTTCTGTAGTTCGTTCTTGGTGGGCTGCCATTCTTAATCCTTTTCCTTATAAAAAAATCATAATTCACCATCCCAACTCAGGGACACGCTAATAAACACAAGGAATTAATTTTTAGGGTCTTAGGTTGGGTTATGTTGTTTATAGTGGTGGTTTTGCTGTGGGCAGGATCACACCTCTGGGTTAGGATGGGCTGTGTGAGGAGACAGGAGGCTCCTAACAGACAGTGGCTGACATTTTTTTGTTGTTTAGGCCCAAAAATCCATCATCAGTGGGTGCATACACAGAGCAAGGGAATAAAAACTGAGAGTGACGAAATGAGCCAGGAACAGGAACAACCACTCCTGAAAATTCTCCTCAGAAATGTTGGGAAGGTCATTAAATAAAGCCGTACTCAAGGAGGTACTGATATTTGATAAAGTTCTGAACCTCAAGATCTGACAATATTGCTCATGAAATTGGTGGGAGTCACTTGGTTGAATCCTTTTGAGAATATTCTTAGAGGGATCAAAAAGGGGAACAAGCAAGGCATCAAAATCTAAACGATTACATGCAAAGTAAAAGGGAATCAGTGCAAATATTCAAAGAAGGTGACATCAGTAGCCTTTAGGTCTTGTGAGGACAAAATTGTAACTTTTGAGAGAAGTAGGAAAAGTACAACATCAGGGTGGATGTCCCAAGCTGATATAACACCAACAGAACATATTTTACTTTTACTGGAAGCCATGAAACACTTAATTAAAAAGAGCATGTTGGCAAGAAGCCTTTTTATTAGTTATATCTAATTACAAGCAATTGCTGTAGTATTAAACAGGTAATATACCAAAAGTGTCATTTATTGTTATGAGACTCTGTGTAGTTTAAAGCTCTGTTTAATAATAACAACAACAGTGATAATAACATTAATGGACGAAGCATTAGCAGGAAGCTTATGAGGTCTTTATCCCTCTTGTCCTGCCCAGAAGGAATCCTCCTGGCGATTTTGGGTCCCTGGTTGGACTTACAGGACTCAAACAAATAGACAGTCTCTAAGTTACAGCATTTGGGTCTCAGCCCATCAAATATGAATGTTTTCAAGCTTCTCAATACCTCTTGCTCTTGATCCCTTATCCTTGGAGACCAGGATGCAGCATGGCGCCATCCCTAGGATCCAAGTCTGGGAGCACCCTTTGCATTAGTATCTCTTTTTAAGAGGATTGTTCAAACCAGAATTTTTTAGGTAAAATAATCCCTCTAAAATGAATGGCTGGACACACAGCACTTCAAAAGCAGCAGACATCTGGTTTTAGATGTTCATTAGTTGTTCTTTGGCTGGGTTGCAAAGGCATCAATCTGGATTTGATAGGGAAACCCTGCAGGTATTTATTTCCCTAACATTTCCCATTACCTTTACACATAGACCTTGACCCTACAGTCTTTCCTGTACTCCATTTCTCCATTTTTCCAGTCTCACCTGATCTGTGAGTTTCTTTCTTTCACTGGTCTCCTGTCCCACTGCAATGTTGACCAGAATGGTGGGTACCCTTCAGGTCTGATGGTGGTCCACGTGCCCGAACGGTCATCGAACTTTAACAACTTCCCATCATTTCTAGACAAAATTATGCCGATGGTAAACTGCATAGAACTTGCATATATCAAAGCATCAAATTAAGGAACAATTTTAGACTTCTGCCCAAAATTCATAAATTCATAAACAGATTCCTGGAGCCATCCACGTTAACTCAAATGTGAACATCTGTGGGCAAGTGTAATTGCTCATGTAAGTAAAATAAACAAATAAAGCAGCAGATGACATCGTATCTTTAGTAACACAAAAACAAATCTTCAAAGTAGAAATAGGATTGAGCACGTATTTGTGTGAAGACAGAATTTGGCCCAAGATGTTCAAGAATATATAAGCACATTGACAATGCCCAGCAGTGCAATAGTTCATTTCCCTGTTTGCAGCAGCCTGCTGGCCACACCGAAAACCTCAGGCCTTGCTATGCAAGAAACTTAAATTTGAGAGGCTTTGGACCAAACTGAGTCAGCTGCAAGTTACAAAAAAAATCTACTAAAAGAAATCTATTATTGGATATTCGATTTTAGATTTGATGAACATACCCTTTCAAAGTTTAAATCTAGCCAATTTTTTCCTTTCTTTATGAACTTTATATTATTTTTGCAGAGAGAGATTTTGATTTGGTGCCTGTAAACCAATACAATATCTTGATATTCTCACCTACCCGAATTGTTACACATAAACTCATACTATCTTCTTTGAAGCTTTCTCATTGAAGTTGGCATAATTGATATTAAATATATTGACTTCTACATGATTTTAAGTGCATCAGTGCATCCTCAGGTATTTATTATTTTTGTATATCTCATTGCTGTATTTTGTTTTTCTTGGCAGCAGCTTTCTCACCTCTGCTCACGTCATTGTTTGATACAATTAATCAGCAGGAAGTGCTGGTCTCTACAGTCACTGACTCATAAATATTATAAACACTCCTTCATTGCACCCTGAGAATATAAAAACAACAATATCAAAGTGTATTTCTATGAGTCATGCAGTTACTTCTATGGAACCACAAATACATCTTTTATTTCATGGAAAAAATTGATCTTTTTGGTAGAGTTTGATTTCTAGAGCAAGAATTCACTATATCTCTGCAATTCTGCTTGTTCTTCATTTGCCTCATGGATGATTATATTCAGATTATGAATATTGTAATGACTGAATCTTTATTTCAAGGACAGTTTGAGAATGAACTATCTGAATTTGCTCAACAGAAAATAAATTCACAGTAAATAACAAAGTACTTTTGTCATACAAAGCAAACTAAATAATGGATTCGAACTTCATTGAGAAGAAGTATGGAATATTTTCAAAATGTTAATTTAGAAAATTGGATGCTCACATTTATTTCCTACATTTCAGGCTGATCTGCAAGTGGAATCATTTCTCAACCAAAGCAGGAAAGAGAAGGAATAAATTTTGCAGAAATATTTAGAGTAAACTTAAGCAAAAATATTTCTTTTTCGCTTTGAAAATAATTAATAATAATGAGATAAACCCATGTCAATTCCCGCTTTTGTGTTTTCCAATATACTGGCAACTTTTGTAGTGTGATCTTAGTCCCACTGAAGTCCATAGTACAAAATAAAAAACCCTCAGTGGATAAATTCAACCACATTGTGAAAAATGAAGACCTTGAAAACACAACACACTTTTTCTTTCGTCCTGCTTTAGCATTTTTACTTCTATGAGCCCTCAGAAACCTTCAGCTTATTTTTCATGGAAATTATGAACATATTTCTCTCTTTTCTTTTACCCATCCGCCAATGCAGAAGACAACTCTTCTCTTCTTAGTTTCAAAGCAGAGCTTTAGAATTTTTATTTCTTCCCTGCAAAAAACATAATATAGGCAGCAGCAGCCAGTAACTGTTGTCATGATCTTCACATTTTGCTCCAAAATACTGCAATCTTTGAAATAAATGCTGGAGCTGGAAAAGTCCTACATTCACAATCCCCTCAATAAGGCTAAGATTTCTTTAGCGGTCCCTGCCAATAAGACATGACATTTGTTTTGGCCAGGATTCATATGTGTTGACAAGGGAATGAGCAAAGTCCTAACCCACTTTACACAGGCCATGAAATATTCCCATCAAAGGGCTGCACTGCAAAACTAAGACTGATTTTAAGAGGTGAAGAATGCTGTATAAGCATGATTCCTTGGAGCAGTTATAGCCTTCAAAAGGCAACCATGTAATAGGATTTAATCTAGAATAAGAAATAAAAGACCTACATTCTTGGGTCACATATGAGATAAAGCTCAAATTCTGCATTTTTAATTTTTTCTCCCAAGAAATGATTTGAAGAATATCCACTTTATTCAACTGCCAGACCTAAAGCTTTCCAAGCTAATACACTGCTTCCTTTGATCCTGCTTTGGCACAGGCACAATGTGCCTCATTGTAATCTGAATCCTCTCCTTTGTTTTCTGTTTAACATCAGGCACTTTAGGAGAAGAATAAAAATCCCTGTTCCATACAGGTCTCAAAAAGCTCTTCTCTGCACCTTTTGGCTTTACCTCTGAGAATGGCAGATTTCACAAGTATAAGACTCCAGCTGCAATTTTCCTGTGATTTCTGGAAGTTTCGCTGTCCCACAGCTCTTGTATTTACAAACCTGCAGTTTGCACTCATAAAATACCCTCTGTCCTTGCCTTGTGGAAAACACTAAATATATGCAAGTATTAAATACTTCCAGTGCTCCATCACATCAGGATAGTCGAGTTGAGGTTGCTGCCGTGAACTCAGGCCCTCAGGTTATTCACCCTGACCACCAAGGAGTCAGATTTTGCACCTGAGCTCGCTATCATGGACTACAGCTGTGATTTGTGGCTGAGCTTCTCTGTATCAATGAACCATTATTGCTTGTCTGAGACAAGCTGGGCGTTGCAAAATCACCTTCACTGCCACATTTTCAAAAACGTTCATAGCTCCCCTGCATCTAGTCATTAAGTATTGCCCAGGCTCTTGACACACCTGTGACAGAACAGAGTCCAGTTTTGCACACAGAGCAATGCCAGAGTGCCCAGTAAAGGGCGTTTTGGAAAACAAATCCCCCAACAAACGAGTCCATCCCTGCAAGTGACCACTTCAGATGGTACAAGAAGTGCTTTGTGCTTATGAACCCTTGGGGCCATCTATCTGTTGCTACAGCAGAATCAGAGGATCACAGAATAGTTTGGGTTGCAAAGGACCTTAAAAGTCATCTGGTTCCCACCCCCTGTGACGGGCAGGGACACCTCCATTAGACCAGGTTGCTCAAAATGCCATCACATCTTTCATTCTGACACATCTTGTCAGAAAATCTCCGTATTGCTCCTCACTAAGTTTTAATTACTCTTTTAGATATGATGGGCTCAGGTTTTCCTGACTACCTTGAAAGAAAACTCTACAGGATTTTAATTTGTTTTTGTTTACATTTCACTGCCACAATTTCAAGGAGGGTGGATGTGTCTGTATTAAGGAGAAATCCATGCATGGCTGAGAATTTAACGATTTATCTGTGCAAACCAAATATTTTCTGAGTGCAGAAGCACTGCACATTCCTGCTTCACTTGTTCAGAGGAATATAAATGAGTGGATCAGATGGGAATCTTTATTCTTTCGTTTTTAAATATCTACTAATGAAGCAATTGTCAGAAGGCTGAGTCACAGTGTAAATGTGTTTCTGGCCAAAGGTCTGACTACCCCAGCACACTTCAGAGTATCCGGAGGAGTGCATCTAATCTGCACCCACTCTAGTTATTCATCACACTCCTGCAATTATCTCAAGAGTGTTGGAAGGAAACAAGCAGACAAAGGGAAATTCTTGGAGTAAATTTTGATCTAACTGAACTGAAGCTGCTACTTCTACTACAAGAAGAAACACTCTTTACAGAAGCCTAAAACAATTACAGTAAAATATGTTATAGTTCATCCTGGCATCAGAAAGGTGGTTAATGTATATTTATTTTCATCATGAAGACTGTCTTAGAACTACAGAATCATAGAATAGTTTGGCTTGGAAGGAACCTTTAAAGGTCACCTGGTCCAACCCCATGCAATGAGCAGAGACATCTTCAATCAGATTGGGTTGCTCAGAGCCCTGTCTTCTGAAAGGATTCGTTGAGTCCATCCCTTTGGATGCACAGGAGAGGGAAAAGAGCCACCAAAGGAGAGGGAAAAATGAAGGAGAGGAGAATAGCATTAATACAAAAAAGAACCAGCACATTTGGTTCAAATCCTTCAATATGAAGTAAACTACCAGAAATTGAGCTGCAAATTATATTTGATATTTTTAATACAAAGTGAAATCTTAATATATGGTGAGAAGATTCTGCATTGCTTATGTAAGAATAGCTATACGGTCCCTTCCCCTAGAGTGTATGGATCATTCATAATTGTTACTCAAATTTAAAGGCTTCTGAACACTTTTCAAACACCTTCTCTAGATGGTGGATATAAGTAGGTCAGAAGTTTTGTAAGTATATAGGAAAAGAAGGGACATCTAGCAAACAGAAGGAGCAGAGAGTGAGAAAGAGGTGTTAAGCTGGTAGAAAGAGAGAAACTGAGATATTTGGTAGCTTCTCCTGCAAATACTGGAATTGTTTGTAAAGAAGATAAAGACCTTCCCTAATAGGCTTTTTCAGAGCAAAGACACATTTGCAGTTTGGTCAAATGCTGAAATCAACCTGTGCTTTCTTATAGATCTACACATCTTCCTTCCACAATTTCAAAAGGTATTACCAACATATGTAACTTGAATATTTCTGTTCACAATATTAATTGTTGTCAAAGACCATGATCAGTTTGGGCACTCAGGGTATATTTATGTGCAGCCTTTACAGCTGGAAAGGAGCTGCAGCAGAAGGAAGGATTTTTCTGGACTAGCCTGCTAGGACACAAGCTTTGGGCTGTACAAGCAGGCTCTGACTCTCAAGTAGGTATGTGCATGTGCTTGCACAGTGTTTCAAATATTTTTAACTTTGGATTGCCACCAACTAGAAAACTTTCTGTGTGCCTGTGCACATTAATTCTTTTCCTCACGGTAAACTTCCTCACCTTTGAGGTAAAAAATGGCTTGAGATTATGTTAGGAAAATAAACACACTTGGCCCTAGGTCTAGGTCAAACATTGACTCGAAAAAACAGTAATTGTGTCAGTAAATTATTTCTGGCACAATATCTGTCACCTGTTTCAAAAGAGTTGAAGGCAAACATGCCCATTCCTCAGCTTAAACAAATCTGGCCTCCACGCTGCTGAGCTGGCAAGAGATGCTTATAATCCTTTTCTCCCTTTTTTTTAAATCAAGTTTTAAGAGGCCCTTGTTGCCAGGTTTCTAAACAAGTCTTTTCAAGCCAACTTCTGGTTTCTTTGTTTTCTGAGGGGAAACTTGAGGGTTTCACTCTGAGGGAGTCAGACAGTTATTTTCCTGTGCTCGTGTCTCCACTTCTGCTGGAGAGTCAATGTCTGGGAAGGACTTAAAATCTGGGGAGTTGGTAGGGAATAGCAGTCAAAATATTCAATGCAAGTATTTGTGTAAACATTATGAAATCAAAATCCTACATAATATTAACACTATTGTATAGGAGAATAATAACATGGAATAGATGTCGCCACACACCTGCTATGGAGAGCTCATTTTAGATTGTTCAGGACTCACCAAATGCAGCAACTTCTCCTGTTGATGCCTGTGCTAGTTTGAAGCCTAAGTGCAATGTTATTATTAGTTGCTTCTCAGTTTGTTTCTCACTTTACCCGTTTCTGAAGGATTTTAGACCAATCTTGTTATTTATCATACCAAATGAGGAAAACCAGATGGACAAGATGGATCACAGACAGCCTTGAAATTATGTTTGTTCTCCAAGGAAGGGATGAAATTCTGCAGTTGTATCATTTATGAGTGGCTGTTTGCTTTTACTGCCTCATAACTAGACCCTGGGATTCATTAATGACTGGAAATCACAGACCCTGTAGCAAGCATTTATGCAAACTTTAGTGAGCAAAAAAAAAGTCATCCATATCTTTCATGTTATGCTATAGGAGAACAATAATATCAAATAACCCAGAATATGCTGCAATGTAAAAGTATCAAGCTGCAGGTCTGCATACAAAAAAGAAGACACATAAAACTTTATAGTCGATGTCTTTTTAATATTCTAAATTAACACATAAGTGTAAAAAACTACTTTGCCTATGTCCTGTTAGCCAAGGAGGGCAGAGGTCTAACGTTTCATCTCATAAATTTATTTTAAGAAATAAGAAAACCTGTCTTTGAGAGGTATGTCAATGCAAAAATAATTATTACATGCAAGCCCCTCAGCATAAAATGAAATTAGACAAGAAATAAGGGAGATGAAACAATCCTATTTGAATGATTAAATCAATTTTGGCTGGGGTCATGTTGCATTAAGGGCACACATTATACAGGCAGGACTATATTTTCCCTTCCTGTCAAGAGGACTGCAGTTCATTTGACTCCTACACCTCAGCAATGCACGTGCCACAGAGGAATCCTACCTTTCACTGCCATTTCAGTAGGAAATGAAAGGTGTTCCTCTTCAGTGCCAACCTCGTCACTGTGACCCGGGTATTGTTGAGTTTGGGTTGTTTGGAAAGGTTATACCAGTAGTGACCTCTGCAAATTCAATTATCAAGTGCAGTCATATCTCTCCTTCTCAATGTTTCAGCAGAAAAAAGTCCGATTTTGTAAACAAGTTCTCCTCATCTGCTGATCCCTTATCCCTTCCTGTAGCAATTCTAGTCTGGGTTCACCATATCTAAAGAGGGATAACAGTCAAGGTATGCAGCAACACATTCCAGAGTCTTATTCATTAAGACACCTAAATATTTAATTATCTTCACTGGAAAGAGCCTGCAATGGCAGCCCCACAGAGCAGTTTGTAAGCAGCATGCAGCTGAATATAATATCTTATATTTTCTCAGGTGTCAAACTGATGACTTCATCACCAGCTTCTCTACCTGAAGTAATAATCTTTCATCTTGCAACATATCAGATGTGCTGCTGAAACCCAACCCCCAAAATATTAATTTACTTTTCATTTTCTTTTTTTTTTTAGGAGCATATCATGCCTAAAAAAATCATGATGATTTAGAGACAGTAAATTTATAGAGCATTTTGCTTTATTTCCTCATATGTATTATTTTCATTCTGAGTGCAGACGGAGGTGAGCCCAGCAGATGTACAGCAGTGGTTTCACATCTTGCCTGAAATCTCTTTTTTTTCTCAAGGCTTCCTTCTAGGGGTTCTAAATGCTACATCAAAATATCCAGACAGCCTTTGTGTGAAGTTGTGTGTCAATAGATTACTTAAGATTCCGAAGACTCTAAATTATTATTTGGTTACATGGTTGGCATCAAACAATTAGGCTAATGAAAGGCCTGGGGTTTAGACCACGCATTTGCAATTTGTTGAGCCGATTGCTGCCAGATGTTACACAGGGGAGGAGTTCAGAAGGATTCGATGAATGATCAGCCTTCGGTGTGGATGGAGAGAAGGTTGACTGAACATCAAATAAGAACATCACGAAGGGCTGTGAGCCCTTTCCCTCAGGCCATAACAACGAACTGCAGTGCTTTGGAGGAAAACACTGTTATGACTGGGTCTCTCCATCACCACCAGGATTATTGGATTTTCTTTTTCTTATCAAATGGTGCCTAAAGAGCAGAGGGTGCTGCAGTAGCTGGACCGTAGGACAGTTGTGACATTCCAAGGAACAAACTCAGAAAATAACACTCATCAGTTTAAACCTCTTAATCTGCTCTATCACTTATTCTGCCTATTCTGTTTGTAAACTCCATTAAAGTGCATTAACAAACTATAATACTGAAGGCAGACAAGAAATCTAATTATCTTTTGTCGCAGAGCACCATATGCTTCTTTTAACTTCAAATAATAGGCTGAAAAACATTAGTATTTTAAATGAATCTTTGATGAAGTCAAACAAGAGAGAGGAAAAAAAAAAAATTAACCAATCTCTTCCAGTTATATTGTTTTTTGCTAGATGGGCTTACCTTTTTCACATGCTTGTTTTGCAGAATACCAAAGGGCAATTGAAAACAGGTGACAGGGTTAGTCACTTTTATGTCAGACATCATTTTGCTTCCAGCTGTGGCCCTGAAGAAGGTTTTGTTCATGGGTTTTTTTATTATTACTGTATTTCTGGCATGCTCATCTAGTTGCAAAAGCACCAGATGTCTCCATTGACTTCGTGAATAAACAAGCAAACTAGAAAATTATAATAATTTTAAATCCCTTCATACGTTGCACACATAAAGGAGGCTCCTGTTCTTTGGGAATTATTTTTTTGCTCCAAGTTGTAATACTGCAAAAAATAAAAAGCCAGCAACACCCCAACTCACCAAAACAAAACAACCCCCTGAAGCAACACCTTCTCGTGGCTGGTGGCAAGTGTGGATCCACTGAACTGGAGATCACTTTCTCAAAAGGAGTGAAACCAAGGCATTGCCTCTCCATCCTGCTGAGTGTCTGTGGGCACCGAGAAAAGCCGTGATCTTCATCCAGGAGTGTTGGGTGTGACAGATGAGGTTTCCATTTCTCCAGGGGTGTCTGTAAAGAGGAGAAACCTCTTTTCAAATGGCAACCCTTCTGGTGATTAGCATGAAAAAATAGTTAAAGACATTTCCATTGCTTAGCTCTGAATTTTTCTTTTCCCTCTTCCGTGTTCACAGGTTTTGCGTGAGAGTTTCTGAGGTCACTGGTTTATCTGTACAACTCTTTCTGTCAGCAGCAGCTACCAGAATTTTTTTTTTTTAACGCGTTATTAGTCTTTTATAGAATAATCCACAAATAAACTTAGATGATAAAAAACTGGCTGTTTGCAATACTGAAGATTGAACAAAAATAATCTCTTTTAGATACTTGGTAAGACTCCTTTTTGCTTTGTCTCCAGCCAGGAAGAAACCAGGAACCTTTTGGTGTGTCTGTGCTGGTAATGAAGACATACACATGGGCTACCCCTAGCTCTGCTTCATGAAGCCATTCCATGCTCTTCAGGTGATTAATAAAGGGCTTTATGGCTGAGATTTAGGGAATAGAAGAGAAAGGTTTTCATACATTTGCTCTGGTTTTCTTTTAAAGTATTACTGACATTCTTTCCAAAAGAAGCTGGCAATACTTTTTCTCGGAAAGGAAATTAATTATAACAGCAACTTCTGGTTTCATTAAATATATTAGTACTTTAATATTTCATATTTGGTTAAGACCTGAAAAGAGAAATAAAACCTGTTAAATCTTTAGCACATCACTTCAATTTCCTCAGAAAGTCTGGGGCAGCAATTCCATCTATTCTATTCATTACATAAAGGAAAAGAGGATTATTTCAAATGTATTCAGAGACCTTAACGATGCAATATCCTGGTGGAATTTGCATGTAATGAAGATTTTAGACAAAATTCTTCTTTTGGATAAAGTCACAGTAATATCTTTGATTTCAGGACTGGTTCAAATGAAATCAGATCTTGACCACATTGAGCTCTGGCAGATTTTTGGGCAATGCCTCCTTCCTTGTACAAAGGACTACTCATATGGGTCAACCCTGCTCTGAAAGGAAAGTGAAGGGATATGGAATCTTGATAAAGAAATGTAATATTGGTTAGATAAAGAATTTTACTCAAAGAAAGAATCCACAAACAAAAATATCTTTGACTAGTTCTAAGAATGCCCTTTTTCAGTTTCATCTACAAGAGAGGCACAACTGGCTAATACAAATTCCAGACCGGAAAGAAATATTTTCCTTTCTGAACATTTCATTTGGATCCTGACAGGTCTTTCACGATCCTTTGGGTTTTCATCTCTCCACTTCAAATACATTATTCCAGGTAATAACTACAGTATTTACCATTTTTATCTCCTCCTCTCAGTGGTGCTGTGAAAGTACTTTTTGCAGGTCGAAAATGTTTCTTGCAGAGCACATGAGTGCACTGAGGGGCACTCCAGCCCCTCTCAGTTGGTAGTGGGTGCTTAGGACACTTTTGACCTTTTTACCCTTTTATCAATGGGACTTTTGTCCACAATTAGATCATCCATACCAGTTTTAATTTTTTTTTTTTTTAATAAAGTCTCTCAGCTTTCTCTTTTTTAGCAGCTGGCCTTGCTTTTTGGGTTGCATGCTGTATTTTCCTGGAATAATGAACCTTATATTACTTCTGAAATGTGGAATACAGTCAAAGGGAGGGATATTGACTGCATCCTCACCTAAAGCTGCTGAGAAAGAGACATAAAATTGATCTCACCCCTGGCTGAGAAGGACGACCCAAGACTACTAGACAAACCTCAGTCTACTAATAAAAAAAGCCAAAGTACCTCCCTTTTAGCCAGAGGTGCTGTTCTTCAGTGAACCTTGATCAGCTGTTCAAAAGCAAGCACGTGATGCCTCTGTCCATTCAGTCCTTTCAAGTGAGAGGCACGTGGATGGTGACAGATCTACCAAGCCCCACGTGAGAAACCTGGGCTGCAGTGGGGACACCATGTAAAGGACTTTCCTCTTTAATACCTTACACTTCCTTCTTTTAAGTGGATGTGTCCTAAACTGTGCAGTTAAAACCCTAATCATTGAGGGTGTCTCCTCACCGTACAGCTTTGTATCCCAGATACTTAGCAGAAAGGCTAGAATGCAAATAACTGAAATCTTGAGGCTTGAGGGGTTTTTTTCCTTTCTGTTGGACTATGCTATCACTGTAGGTCTCTCAGTGAAAATAATCTCTTCTATTCCTTTTAATGAGTTCAGTCTTAAGCAACATTTGCACTAGCAGCCCCTCATCCTATCTTTGGTTTACAGCCTGTCTTCTCTGCTGAGTGATGCTCTGATCAACAGGAGAGAACAGAGAAATGGACAGTTTCCCCTAAGCCATCATAAATATTTCCTGCCAGGACCCCCGTGATCAGATGGAGCTGCTGATTTCATATCGCAGCTGCCTCCCAGAATGGCAAAAAGGAATTGCACGGTGTTGCTGCTTAGGGAGCTCATAAAGTCCTAGCAAGATCTCTGTCCCCACATGCCCACGCCAAAGAATGGATATGATAGAGCTTGGATGTCATCCAAACCCTGCTTTCTGTCTCCAGCTTTCTGTTTTCAGCAGCCGAGCTTTTCAAATGTATACTGGAATAATGTGACCTCGGGAGATCTTTATTTAAACAAATAGAATTAGGTTGTATAGCTATGTGGTTAATGACAGTTCCTGAAACACATTCAGCAGCAATTTGATGTTATTATTACAGCTAAGTAGTTTTCATAAGGTCTCGGTTAAATATTTCTCCACTAACTCATCAAGACAAAGAGTTGACCTCAGCTTTCTTTTGGAGTCCATCAATACAGCTCCTTATGAAACAGAGGGGCTGTTTAAAACAAAAATAAATCCAAGAACTTCCACCTCCTCCTGTTCCATATTAGCTAAACACACTGAGTCGGCAGGGCTGCCCATCCCCTGATGGCTCGTAAGAGCTGTTTTCATTCTATTTTTAAGGGTAAAGTTCCCCATAAAGGTGGGCTGCCTGCTGGGCTCCTGATGGATTTAAGATCTTGGTATTCAGATTAGGGCAGGAGTAGCTAAAAAGGAAGGAAAATATGTTCTAGTCTTGCTGTTGTGTTCAATGAAACTCTAATCACATCAGGCATTTTTTTTTTTTTCAAATTAGCATTATTTGTGTTTAGCCTTCATTAGCGCAGTTTAGATTGAGCAGTTGGTTACAGTAAACCCTACAGAAACAGGGACATGCTTAAGCTTCTCTGCAAAGGGCCTGGGGGCTGTATATTTATAGAGCTCCATGGAAAAGATTACAAATAAAAAAACGCACATGCTTTTGTGTGAATTTAATTCATATTAGTAATAAGGAGCTATTAACATGAAGGAAACAGATTCTGTTAAAAAGGGAGCATCTCTGCATTTGTCAGCATGGCAGAAATGGTCTCTAGATGGGTATTTTCTTTAGAATATGCAGCTTGTAAAGCTCACCACCCCCAACATTGCCCCAGAGTCTGAGTTCAGTGCCTCTTCACCTTCAGGGGCACATATAGAATGGTTTGGGTGGAAAGGAACCTTAAAAACCATCTTTACCATGCCCTGCCATGGGCAGAGACCCCTTCCACTATCCCAGGTTGCTCCAGGCCCTGTCCAGCCTGGCCTGGAACACTTCCAGGGATGGGGCAGCCACAGCTTCTCTGGGCACCCTGCACCAGGGCCTCACCACCCTCACAGGGAAGAAGCAGAAACACCAATATTTATCTCCCTCAAACCACAGCTACATGAGACCTGCATGAATTTCTAAGCGTGGAATACACATTATTTGCTGCTTGGCCTCTCTGGTGCTGGACAGCTCTCCTGGACCCAGCGAAAGGTGTGGGCTGCCAGGCAGATCTGGTGCCCAAGATGTGCCCAGCACTGTCTCAGAAAGATTACCTGAGAAAGAGTTACCTGAGCTTTGGCTACTGCCTGGAAAAGTCCTCATATCAGTCTGTGAAGCTGTCCTGTTATCCCAGATGTCCTTGTCCACACCTTCTACTTGCCCTCTATAATTTTAAGCCTGAACTAATGTAAATCTACATCCTCCAAAGCGTCAAGGCCCATTTCCTTCAATCTTCCCTTCATGAGCATTAGCTCCCAAACAGTGTGGGATACATGTGGTTTCCTGACTGGCACACAGCTCTCTCTTCCAATTCCAGATAAATTAACAGCGTGAGCTGCTCTTCCCTCTATTCAAGGTTGCAGTTTTGCATCAAGCCCTTGAAGTCTGGGGACTATAAAAGTCATTGGACACCTCTGGATGCAGTGCCTGGCTGCTGGAGGCCCAGGGACAGTGCCAAAGTCAGCCACAGCCCCATCAGGATTCATTTACAACCATCCAGCAGCAGGCAGAGGTGATGCCGCTGCAGGATGAGTTAACCCAGCGCTGGAGAAGATTCACACGACACCTCTGTGGGAGCCTCCACTTGTTCGCCGTGATTTAAAAAAGTAACTACAGAAAAATAAACAACATTTTGCTTACAAAAAGGAGGAGATATGATTGCAACCCCTCTGTGGAGAGTTTTAAAGTAACCAAGGGAGCACACTGTGAGTTTGTAATCAGGCCACGCTGTACTGTCGGAGACTGAGTCCTTTCAGCAACCGCGGCAACGACGTGCATGTGTTGAAAAGTGAAAACCCAACTTTATGTTTTTCCCTGTGGGGGAAAACACTGAAAGCCTTTTTTTCCTTTTTAATATACTAAGAGGTGTAAAAGATTTCATGCTATCTTCAGATGTCAGCGTTAGATTAGGATGTGATGACAGAGGACATAAGGTATTGCTGGCCAGTAAAATGCCTCTGGCCACAAGCAAGCCTGTCCTCGTTAATTTTATCTCAACCTCATCTCTGATTTGTCACTGGCTCCGAATTCTTCAATCCCTTCCTCCATAAAAATGTCTAGCTGTCTCTTAAATTCATTTATGTCATTGCCTTTTATGACCTTTCTTGATAACTTACTCTTTGTATTTTCTATCCTGAGTAAAAAGCTCTGTCTGGATGAATTCTCTCATTGGTCTTAATTTTGAAGTTTTGTGGCCGTCTGTCCCAGTTATTCAATTCCTCACCAATATGAGCATTATATTTATGGATATTTAGTTTTTTCACTAGTTAAAACTTGGGGTGGGGGGGTGTTTCTTTTTTTTTTTTTTGTAACAGAAGTTCATTTACTAAGCACCCATGGGCAGCCTTTTTCATATTTTCTGCCAGATTTGGAAAGTTTGGAAAGAGTTTTAAAACTATACATATCTATAGTATACCTGTAGCAGGGATTCTTTACCAGGGGTGGGTGTGAGGCAGATAAACACAGCCCTGAGTCAAGTTGCTGGTTTTGTCAAGTTTCTTCCCAACCTACTGTTCTTTTCCCCTATTCTATGGATTGTGTGTTTTAAATCACCATCCTCTACTACATCAACTGTGAATGCAGCTTCTGCAAAAATATTCCTCTTGACTGTCTTGATAATTCTTGCAGTACTGGGAATATTAAAAAACTCTCAGAAACAGTAATAAGAATACAATGTTCACATGTATCTCTATTCATATGCAGCTCTATTCTTTACACCTCAGCTTGGGTTACCTATAAAAGTTTCTCATATGAATTTTCTATTTCAAGAATTTGTGCTCCAGACAAGCTCTAAAGGCTTTATTATTAAGACTTTACCCATTTCATTTCTGTGCAGATTTCATTGTCCGTCATGGCCAATATATCTCCCCTTAATTTTCACAAAGTCCAGCCAGGTAGGTCATGACCAGATCGTTCCATAATCTTTTTATATATTTAGACACCGTAATGAGATCATCATCCAGTGTGCTTTTTCTTTCAGGCTAAATATGCTACACTTCTTGAGTCCCTTTCTCATCCACGACATAAATTTAACTCCTTACCTTTACCACACTGCTCTAAAAACTGACTGAAGTGCCAAAGCTGTGGGTGGCTTTCAATTTTTTCAGTTGGTACCTGATTTTAAAATTTGGTGGATTCAGCTCTGGTACAGTTCTTACCCTTCCTTTCTTTCTTAAGCAGAATGTTTTGCCTCCATGACTCTGCTGACTGTTGCAGAAGCTGCCATTCGGGAGCACTAGCAAAAAAACCCCAAAACCAAAAGGTGACTGCTATTTCCTAAATGCTGGCTGTTCCATGGGTTATTCTTACCAGCATCCAGCCCTTGGCTTGGAAAGAAGGATAAAGGCTCAAGACTTTCTCGTTCCTGTATTATAAACCACACAGGTCACAGAGTTAGGTAGGAAATTGAGTAAATTCTCAGCAAAACAACTCAAGTTCTGCTCTGAAATGTGCATAATCTCTTATGGAGGTAATTTTTTCTTCTGGACTTATTAATGAGAAGAAATTGTGAAACATTGAACCCATGGATTGTGCTGCAGTATTAAATAATTACAGGCAGTTCTTCTAGTTCTGTCTGTGGACTAGCCATGAAATGACTCCGTCCTTTCTCTCAGCATTTGGCAATATTAATTCCTATATCCCCGAGTTATTTGGCAAGAGTAAGCTGAGAATCCAGAGGAAATGCTGTGTTTATTTTTCAGTACTGTCTTCAGTCTCATGGGGCCAGCATAGTTTGTACCAAGGAAAGACAATAATTTGTTCTGCTTACAAGGAAGGAAAAAAGTGATGGGGAGTGGTATTTACCATTATTGCTGTATAAATAAGAGCATTTTGATGTTGAATTTGGAGGTGGATGTGATAGGATTTGTCAGACACATGAAAGAGTGCTGCAGCTGATGCTCAGCAGCCAGAACAGAGGGCACCAGGGACGAGGTCACACAAGTGCAAGAAAGATGGTGGGCTGATGTCTGCATTTCCATCCTTTCCTGCAAGACTAGCTCTCAGACATGCACTGTGTATCACTTTAAAATATTTGTTTCTAGCTGCAATTCTTGTATGAGCTGCAGCTGCTTTGCTTGGTTGCTCTATGTCCTACACAGGTGTTTCCATAAAGATAGGAAAGTTTCTCAGCAGAAAAGGACCCTGTAACAGATAAAGCACCACAAGCAAATATTTTTTAATATTATCTGACTAAGACTAGATTAAAATGATAATTATCAGGAAAAAATATGCCATCATCAGCTTCATTTTCTCAAGCCTGGCTGATCATAAGCAGAGAGCTACCCTTTCTCACATCCTCCAAACATGTCTAAAGATCTATTCCTGAAACTGGATCCAAGTGATATCCATTAACAGCTCTACCATGAATATTTATTTTGCACTGCACATGATAATGTGTGAACAACAAAAGGGAAAATGCCATTATGGAGGCGCAAGCAGCAGCTCTGTACTTGTGAGCAGGTTTATGTTCTCGTCCTCTCATTTTCTGCTCCAAAGATCTGTCTGCGTGATGAGTTCGGTTAAAATAGCAGACAAAAAAAAAAAAAAAATTGTTCCAGGAAATTTAAATCCAGATTACACATGTTTCTATGCTGATTATTAAAAGATCATTTAAGTATCATCTTGTGCTGTGCTTTTCACACAGATCTCCCAAACCGATGAAAATTGCCAGGGCAGGGATGGACTTAGAGCCTCTCTTTGCCTCAGGAGCAAAAACAAGAGATGCAATTGAGGCAGCCCACCCTGGAGATGGCAGCACTGGCCAGATTTCCAAGATTATGTGTGTTTTATCCTCTCATGCTTGACTTGAGCAAAGCTTTGGCACAAACCCTGGTGCCAGGATTTATATCAGTAAGTGTGGAAAGCCTGCAGGGCTCCACTGAGCTGCCTTTTGCAGCTCGTGTCATAGCACTGGTCTGTCCATGAGCTCCACAGTTTCAGCAGCTTACAAGTACATGAAGAAAGATGTGTTTTTTGAAGGAAATAAAAGTCACACCCAGGAAAAGAAGATCTAAAATAACCCTGGGAATAATGTGAGAATACGAAGAGACAGGAAAATGTGAATATCTGAGCCTAGGATGGCTCTGAAACCAATACTGAAGCAAACAAATAGCCAAAGAAAGTTACAGGTGAGTTTTAGAAAGGGATTTCTGTGAAAAATAAGGCTGCTCCTGTGTTTGTTGCACATGAGAAGGATGCAGGAGCCTCGTGCATGCCAGGCTCCCTTGGTCACAGCAGGAGCTGTGCTGTCCCACCTCGAGCAGAGCCATTGCCCTCACCCAGCCCCGAGCACCGACTGCACAAACAAACAGACGGGCTTGGACCCCCCACACTCGGGAGGTTTTTTTGATGAATTGCCATCAGTGGAGAATAATTTATCAGAGCTGAACCATTTTTGGTGGAAAACACTGTCTGAGCAGTGAAACATGTCAGGGAATACTTTTTTGCTGGAGGTTCTGTTCGGGATGAAAAATGCCTTCCCTGAAGGAACCAGCAGACTGATACCCAGGACAGGAAACGGGGATGTACAAGGAAAGGTCCTTTTTCCCAGGAGAGCTCTGTAAGGCTCAAACAATGGAATCCTAAAGCCTCTTGTCTGCACAGTGGTCACAAACCCAGTAGTGAGGGATGCCCTTGGAAGATGGAGGAATGGCAGCACAAGGACATGACTCACCTCCAAACAGAAGACTTCACCCCTGCCCAGGAAAATTATTTAAATCTCAACACTTCCTAGGAAGGAAAAAGTCTTCTCATGAGGGAAATGGTTCTTGTTTAGGAAGGATGTGCTTGTTCTAGAACAACACAGAATTGCTTTTCCACCTTTCACCACAACGTCTCAGGAGCCATTGACTCTAATTACTTATTCCTTTTGCCATATGTGTTTGCAGACTTTCCTCACCATAAAGTTAGTTTCTGGTGTCCTAGAAAACCTGGGAACCAAGAAAAAATGCCAGTTGTTTTGCAATATTTTGAGATTTAGGAACTATTGCCATCTACCCTAGTGGCATAATAAACAAAGCACCTATTGAGACAAATGGACAGCTTTTATTTTCGTCTTCTCTCTCCAATCAATAACAGCTTATTTGAAAGAAGCAGGAATTAGCTGAAACTAAGTGAAACAACTATCCATGACAAAGGTTTGTGCCAACCAGGCAGGAAATAGTTTTCTGGTCTCACCAGAATTTTTTCAGTCTGGGATATTTGTGGCTGCCTGGAATGGGCTGAGATCTCACCCCCAGTTATAAAAGAGTTGGGAGGCTGATGGAGTTCTCATGGGTCCACCCAAACTTTTATTTTTCTCAGGTTTCATTTCAGTTTTGATTTTCTTATGTTTACACTACAGTAAGGGAAAGCAAAGTATCAAAACAAAACTCATTTCCAGCCTTCAGAAAACATATAAATGGGTTTAGAAAAGGTTGGAATGAAATACTTCAATAACATGCAAGCCTTCCCCTCTGAAGAGTTTCACATCAATATCTTAGTGGAAACAAACACTTTCCTGATTTCAACAGCCAAGTGTTTCTCCTTAAAATACCTTTCAAGGCCCTTACCTAATTCAGACTATTACACAGACACAACTCCAGAAATGCTATGACTTTCCTTAGGCTTTATGAACTTTCCTAAAACAAAGGCACCAGTTTCTACTCCATTTTTTTTGGGACAGAAAGACCTATGGAAAACTGTAACTGTTTACATTCACTGGAGTTTTGTAACAAAGCCCGAAACACAAACATTTATTCTCAGGTTCTCCAAACCCCTACACTTTACAGCTGGGGTCCAGAAGGGAGCACAAGACATTTCCTCACTGTCCTACCTGGCACTGGTGATGGGCACAGGCAAAAAGCTCTACGTAATGGGAATCATGCTTTGAAATCCATGACCCTTCTTGCTAACATATGTTCTTCAAGCTCCACCAGCAGAAGGAGGGCAACTTGTGAGAGCCAGCTGCATCCTCATTTCCCTCCCAGTGCACTCCTAAGAATCCCAGTGGGTAACAGAAATCTTGCTTTATTACAACCCCTCCGTGTATGGATTAATGCACTCACTGCAGCCTTCGAGCACTCCACTGCTCAAGTAATATCCCTGACATTCAGGATGAAAAAAACAGAATACAATTAAAAACAGAATGCATAATATTCACTGAAATAAAACAGATTTCCAATCAATTAAAACAGACTCTCCTTCCAATAGCACCAGACAAATAATGCATTTACAAAACTAATCGGTTCTACACAAGCTGAGCTAATGAGTGTCATTTGGGTCACATCCTCAAATTGCAAATAAATGTTATCATTTATCAACCTAACACATTACTCAATAAATCTTCTGCACCACTGTTCATACTTATCAGCTGTGTCATTTAATATTCCTTTCTGGTTTAGAAAACTATTTCCTCTGGTGCCTGACCCTTTGTAATGGAAAACTACTGAAAACAGACAGTAGCTAATTCAAGAATCATATAATTTGGAGCTAAACAGAGCTGTGGCTGGTGTTGAAATGCTCTAATATTAATTTTTCAATGAGTCTCCTCCCAGGCTGGAAATACTACAAGCTGTTGGGATGAAATTTTCATTTAAGGAAGGTCAGATGTAGTCAATGCCATAAGAGGTTTTACAGTACATAAAAGCATGAAAATGATTACCTTCTGTCCAGGCAAAGAGATCTGTTTTCTCATTTATGCAAGGGCAGTTTGGACATTCTCAGTTCCAGGTATAAACCCTCCCCATCTCAGCCACCTGATGCACAACACACCACCTTGTCTGCAGATTGGTGATTCTGGTGATTTCAGCATCTCCCAATCCCTGCCAGGATGGAAAAGAGAAAGGGGGAAGCTTCCAAATGCTGTTCACCAACATCCCTCCTCCCCTCACTGATAGCCAGGAGGAAACAGGTGCTGTTACCCCATGGGTGATACCTGGGGGGTCCTTTCCTTTGTCCCAGCCTGCTGCCCTTGTCCCTGTCAGGGCTCACTGCAGGCTGAGCACGGAGAGGCCCCTTTTCCCAACACACCCATTCCAGAACTGAATTACTCAGATTCATCTTCTTCATTGCAAGCACATAAAAGCACAGGCACACAGCCACTGGGACACATCTGAGAGGGACATCCTGTGACTGCCCTTCTTCAGCAGCATGCTTGTGTGTCTCCAGAGCATGTTTAGTGTGACTGCTGAACACCAAAGGAGTCATGGACTGCACTGTCCTCTTTGTGCACTTGCTTTACAGCTCACAGCACAGCTGGACACCATACACAGGCACAGGCCCACGTTTTAGAGAAGGGCCCTCACTAGCAGGGCCCAGGGCAGTAAATGATCCATGATCCAATGTTTGATGAACATGGCTGGGCTGGGCATGCTGGGCTGGCTCAGGTTATTGTGTGGATTTAACTCACTCCTCATTTTCAGTTCTCTTTCCCCCAACTCCTTCTGCTTCCTGCTGTTTCCCCTATCTCCTGTCCCACTGCTGCTCTGAGTAGTGCCCTTGCATTGATTCAAACCTCCTCTTTAACACCATCATTGCTCCCATCCCTTCATCTTTATGGTTCCTAATATCCTCATCAACTTCCTTGCTTTTACTTTCAGCTCATACCCCACCCATTTCCCATCACTTCTTCCCTTCCTGCTTCTTCATTTCCCTCCTTTTAATCCTTCTCAGTCCTTACCTTTCATCATTTGAGCCAGATATGTTTTCTGATCCCCTGCCTGCCTGTGGCACCTGCACAGCTAAAAGCAAGGATGAGACATCGTTTTGTTGTCAGCTTGAGCCTTGTTGTGACAGAAACCCCCAAATGCAAAGAGATATAACTGCTTCCAGCAGCTGGAGACCCAAACAGAGTCATAGAATGGTTTGGGTTGGAAGGGACCTTAAAGACCATCTTGTTCCAAACTCCTGCCAAGGGCAGGGACACCTTCCACTAGAAATATGAGCAACCTGTCAGCCCTCAGTAGGAGCAGGGGAAGTATGGGCCGTGCATGCCTCATGCAAAGCTCTGCAAGAACTCTCTGCAAGACTGGGGGCACATGCAGGGTTTGCAAAGATTTCCCCTCTAGGGAAGCTTTGATTGCAAAGTGAGCAAAAAGCACCTCTGGTGCAAGAGGATCTGCTGACAAATAACAAGATCTCATAGCAGGAGATTAAATCAAAGCAATGTGGCTTAAATTATGTAGCCAGAAGCAAACATAAGTGTGGAGAGTTGTAAAACACTGATAATTAGAGGCTGATATTGGGAACTGTTAGCCTTAGTTTAAACATAGAATTCTCACTACAGATATGGGTCCCATATTGCTTATAAACAGGCTTAGATCTACTGAAATGCCCCAGCACAAGGAGTTTTGCATCCTTCAAAAACTGGCCTTAACACTTTTAAGTTCTACCTTATCTGATTTCACTGAGAGTGAATGGAAACAAGCAAATCTGCCATTCTGGATTTCCATATCAACAGAACTCAGATAAACACGCCAACACCTCGACTGCTCGTTTGAACTGTAGGTTTGATCCTACTGCTTTCAGTGAGAGCCCTGGAAACTTAACAGCACTGGAAAATCCAAACTGGTTTCTGCTGTGCAGATCTGAGGGGCAACTTTACACTTGACTGTTACATTTATTGTAATGTTTGTTTATATAATTTAATAAACTCAGCAGTACTATAGACGGAATTTGGCAATGTGTAAATTCCTCAGAAACAGTATGCATAACATTTATGGCACAGCATAGTCATAACACATCAACCACTATTAAAAACCCATTTACTTGAATTTTAGGGTTGCACTTCACACTGCTAAATGTCTTAGATAAGTTTATCCAGCCATTTCTAATGTAACATGCAACATTAAAGTAAAGGCATTTGCAGTGCCCGTTGACCACTTTAACCAGTTTAATAAACCATGAATAATAAGGTACATGCACACAAGTGTCGAATAAGTATTGGGTGAATCTTCATTAGTAAAATATTCATGTCTCCAACTAAAAGTAACACCTTTTCTTTGAATGACAACACGCTGAACTCATGTGAGTTATAGAATCTCTTTGTGCTTGCAGTAAATATTTCCCTTTGTGAGCCCAGTCTGTGTGCATTGTGTGCGTGGGTGCTTCAGGTGAGTATTTTCTGGCAGTATTTACATTTCTACATGCACCTGTTGTGACAATGAACAGTTGTTAAGCATCTTGTAGAGCTTTGTCATGCTCAGAACTACTTCTTTCCTCTTGTGCATAAAGACCCTGCTGATCCCATCACGAACTGGGTTAGAGTGTTTGCATTTAGAGCAAACTTCAGCTTTATAATCTGGAAGTACCCTGACTGAGTCATGTTATGTACTTCAGGCAATTTCTCGGCAGCCTCACGTGGGTGGACATGCAGCCTATTCCATGAGAGCCTCTGTTTTCAAAGACAGAGAGGTGAGACTTGAGAGCTTTCACACACCACATCCTACTCCCTGTTGTTTCACTCTGGTGCATATTGAGACACAGAAGTAGCAAGGAGATGTTCACAGGGGTGTGAACTTTATGCAAATTCCTTGCCTGTTTATTCTGTGAAGATACATTCTTTATTCCTTAGCTAAACAGTCCTTCGTTTAACCACATCTTTGTGGCACTTAATCATTGCACCCATGCACAACCAAATTCCTCTCTCTGTGCTTTCCCTTTGTCCTTCTCCCACTCAGCAGTGTGCAAAGCCTCAGCCATTCCCTGCATTTATCATTCTTCTCCCTGCTGCAGCTCCTGCAGAACCTGGCTTGCATGCTGAGGAACAGACAGAAAAAAACACCACCCACCCACTTAACAAGACTTTGAGCACCAGTCATCTGGATTTACTCTGTGGGTCTTGAAGCTGGTATTGATCATGAGGAATAACTCTGAAACAGTAAGTTCTGGGAAAATAAATAGAAACAGCCACCAGGGTTTTTTTACCCACGCTCCCAAGTATCGAATGCTCCATTATGAAAGCCATTCTGGTTATAATTCTTCCCTTATCCCAACTTCTTTCTGCTGCTTGCTATTCTCGGTAAAACCTAATAAATAGTTTCTGTAGGGTTTTGTTTTCAAGGATACAGAATAATGGTTGTAACTTGCCTCAGGTGCCTCTTCACCATGGTTACCACGTCGAGTTTCAGAGAGCTGCCTGTCTGAGCTCCGGACTGCAGGGATGTGGGCTGGGGGAGTGAGCTCCTGGCAGGACAGGGAAGCAGCTTGGAGTCTCCTAAGGTGGCAGAATAAATTACAGATTAATTGCCACTGTCTAAGAACTGACAATCATAATTTATTTTTCAACAAGATATGACATCAGAAGTCTTAAAGAAACCCCCCCACCCTTTTAAAGCCAGGCAAATTAACAAAGGTATGTAATATCTCTCATCCTAGGGTTATTTATTATTGCAGAACTTTCTTGACCTTCCCCTGAAATGTCAAAATTTTTACTCTGAGCTCTGCCATTTCTCAGTTTTGCCCTTCTTCAACAGTATCCTTAGATTTTAAAAAGATTTGTCCATTGCACTTAGCAGGAATCAAAGGATAATGAATTTTAGGCTCTGATTGCCTGTAAAGCAGAGAGACAAGAATGCACCAATGTGCTCCTGCTCTGAGAAATGGCTGAAGCCTATCCTCTCGCCAGCTTTATGGTTGTAGGAGTCTGACTCACAGGAAGGTATTTTCTTTAGTTATATCACAGAGCAGGTTGTGCTCTGTATAGTGCAGTGTCTGCTGACTGAGTCGTCCAGATAAGGAATTATTCTCTGAAGATGAGATTCTGAAAAGCATCACCTAATCACTGTGCTCTCTTTATTGCACACGTTAGTTGACATTAGCAGTCTGTTTTACTCCAGGCTCTGCAGCATTTTGGACATCTTTTTGCAGCTACTTCAATAAAGTTTTGGGAGAGAGCTCAGGGTGTTAAGCACATGTTCACCATTAACAATAATGACAGTCATGCACACATTGCTATCAGGACTTCATTTACTAATTACCTCCAAGGCTTTCTATCCTAAACCAAACACGTTTAGTGTAGCATTTGCCAGAATGCACTTGAGCTTCTTTCATTCATACTTCTGTTCCAGGCTCCAGACAGACCAAATATTCTGATCGTGTCACTCTTTGATGCTAAATTGGATACAAACGTACTGGGATAATTAATCACACTCAGTGTTTATTGTGCATCTTTCTTATTATTATGCAGGCAGATTTCTCACAGCTTGTAGTTCATTATCAGAGTGCATGAAAACAGCTGACTACCTTTCTTCTCATATAATCACATTAACAGCAAGGCCAGCTTCCTTTTTTCCGTGTATCTTTGACCATTTGAAATCTTTTGGGAAAGACTCGCCTGGAAAAAAAAAAAAGCGCAATATTTCCAGGTTTCAATTACCACTGACAAATACTGTGGCCAGAAATACCCAGCATTCCTGTCCCTATAGAAAGCAGAATAAAAGAAAGAAATGCCTTCTGCTGTCCCTCAAGCCCAGTGGAGATAAACCCTGCTCTGAGCTGCACCTTTCTGCCTCTGCCTGGGCAGGGTCATGCCCAAGGAATGACTCAGCCATGGCTGTTTCACACATGAAGCATCTTTGTCTGTTGCAGCTACTATCATTCAGATTTTCTCCTCTTAGAAACAATCAATAGTCTGTGTTCTCTGGGTGAACTTTTTAATAAGCTCATACCATCCTTTCTAAACAGAACTTTACTGAAGGCTGGTTTAATATGGGTTGGGATTTACATGAGGACCCAGGGAGAAAACACAGGACTGGCATGGACAGAGAAACACACTGACCAATCTATTTATCCTTTATGTTAATGTCGATGAGCCTGCACGGAGTAAAACTTTCTGTCATCACCACCTTTCCAGGATGAGTCCTGCTCTGGAAAATGTCACTAGAACCATCCTCTTGCCTTGGCAGCATCACTTCTGAAGTAAGAGAAGGTTTAATATTAAAAGGGTGCTTTAAAACAGCCACAGAACAGAAAAAAAAAAAAACAACAAAACAAACCACACACACACAAATAATAGGAGCACAGTAAAAAAAAAGACTGAAGAAGAAGTCTAGGTTTAGATACATTTGGCTGAAGAAACATGTTTTTTATGGATCTGTATTTTCATTGTTAAATGATTAAAAAAATCAAAAATTACCATGACCCAAGTTGCATCAATCCACAGACTTCTACTCATCAGCCCTCTGGGTCACTGGAGCTGAGGTTTTTTACCTTATCCAGGTATTGCTTTACTCTGTGTCTATAGTTCCAAAAAAAGATATTTTGGGGCCCTTCTTTGGAAATGGGTGCTCATTTTGCAGCCATCCCACAGCTCCTTCTGTTATTTTGGCATTCCCACCCTGGGGACCTGTCCAGACCTCTCTGTATTCCCCTTGGCCAGCTGCCTGTGTGTTCTGAATAAGATGTGGATATTCATATCTGGAGCAGCTAAAAGAGAGGTGCACCCCTTTTGGATTTAAGTTCAGCCTTTAATGATGGGTAGGGTCTAAATAGCTTCACCAAAATTGATACTGATGATGGATATTTTTAAAACAAAGTAAGAGTGTTACAGGTTAACATTACTTTTATTTCATCTTGAAATGATGTGCAATTTTTTAGTTTCATTAAGTTGCAAGAAAGTGCACTATGGCATTTTCCTTTTTGAGCTCCCATAGTAGGTATCTTGCTTTGTATTGAATCTGCATTGTATTTTTATTCATGATTGCCCCTTTTTTGTCTGGTAAATCACAGGGAAATGAAGAAGAGGGACTTAAATTCTATAAGGAAATTAGGAAATTTGCTGGTAAAAGGTTAACACTGTATTGACTCACCTTAGTGGTTTTTAAAAGACTCTTATTAAAGGAGAATTCACCATCTAAGCTTCCCCAAAATATATCTATATCAGCCCATCTCTGATATAGAAAAATACCAGTGTTATGAAAAGTCATGGTAAACATAAACCAGAGAAACCTTAGTTCAAGGTGCTCTAATTGGCCCCATCCACTGAAAACAAACACAGAGCTGCTGTGTCCCAGAGCAGGCGATAAAACCAGCCTTGTTCTCCCCTGCAGCCTTTGCAGAGCTGTACAAGCAGGTGAGAGATAGATTTTCCTCACTCAATACTTGCAAGGGAAGGGCTGCCAATCAAGCAGGCGTTTGCAGGAGCTGGATGGAGCCGTGCTGGCGAGGGCTTTGAACAGCCAGGGTTGCTTCTGTTTGTCAGGAGACTCCTCACTTCAATTCTGTCCCACAGTGCGACTACAAACCCTCATTTCTTACCACGTACCTTCTTTGGCTTGAAAAACAGAATGCTTGAGCAGTTTCTGTGCTTATTTGCATGTGGGCATTTTACAACACATATCATCAACCCTGATCCCTTATGTAATTATCAGTCCAGCTTTTTCCTAGGGTTTTCTTCTCCTTCTCGTTATGCCTTCACCAGCACTAAACTTCTCTGTGCCTGCCTCTAAATTATCTTCTAGACCCAATCAATGTTTAGAGCTTTAATCAAACTGAATTCAGGCTCCACATACTTTCTCATTAGTTTGGTTACACGTAAAAAACTGTAGAGACAAATAGCACTCATTTCTGTTATGCTTTGGAATCACTTCTGGGATCAAATTATCTTTCACATCTGGATGAAGCTGTTGACTTCACTGAGATTGTATGTGCAGATATGAAAAGAGAGTAAAATGAGACCAATGGATGCTTAATAAATTAATACTTCCAGAAAATTAGCTCTCCTCTTTGATGGGATACAGCAGGGCACAAAATCAACCATAAACATATACTTATAGGAGAGTCCTCAATTCTTTTGCTAAAGGTTATTTTTATTGTCTGTAAGTTTACTAGGAGGGTAATTCCCTCTGGTAGTCCTTACGAAATTTCACAAACCTGTTATTTTCTTATTAATGACTTCCTTCTAGAATTAAAGAAAAAAAAAAGGGAAGGTGGCTCATACACTGTAGTGCTCTGGTGTGTCATATGCATGTTTAAATACTTACTGCTTACACATTATCCCACTCCAACAGCCAGGGGGGAAGGGAAAATTTCAATCAGCTTCTACAGTTTCAGGTTGTCTCTCATCATTGCTATTCCGTGCTAGAGGGACAAAAAATGATCTTCACTGCTGTTTTTCCATATTAAGCAGAGTAACCTTTGATACTTCTGTATGATTCTTGTATATATTTCCTATGAACATGAATATGTACCATATTTTCACTGTTAAAATATTGGTATTTTTGCAAATGGCAAATCGTCCATGAGATTTATTCTTGCAAACGAGAGCATTATTAGTTTCTTTCATTTCTTTTCAAAAATTGGTCTATGAGAAGAGAGAGAACTCTGCCCTCAGATAATTGCTCAAGTAAACTGGTTTCATCTTATATGAAAAGCAAGCCAACGACAGTGGTGCAACAAAAGACATGACCTAGCATAAATAAAAGGGGGGTTAATTACTCCTATGATTGCATGAGATGAAGGTAAAATCACAGGTCTCTGATGGGCAAAAGCTGTATCTCATCTTGTCATTTGTGGAAATCCAGGATGTTTCTAGTTCTGCTGTTTTGGGTCACTGTTTTAGATTTCAGTCTTTTCCCCCCTTTGCCTCCTCCCATTTTTATTCCTATTTTACCGAGAGCCGGAATTAAATTTCTTCAGAAAGGCCAGCTTAGAGCAGCTCACTCTCTTTAAGCATTTGAGTTCCTGTACTGTGGGGCACGCTGAAAACATGAGATGGAATACGATTGTTCTCTCCTGACATTCCCTGGCACTCAACATGCTCTGACCACCACTGTCTCTGACCCAAATTATCCTGTTTGGATTAGCAGAGCTTGCTGCATCCAAGAAGGAATGGAAGCAGCACAGACCTGCCCTCCTCTTCTTGCTGTGTAAGAACTAAACCCTGCATCAAATATCCTCAAAATCACCACCCTTGTGAAAGAAGAACAGATGGACAACCACAATTTAGAATCTCTCTGGAATTCCACTGGAATACTTAGCAGTTTTTTCTTTTGTTGTTGTTGTTGCTGCTGTTGATTTATGGAACAGAGCAAGATTAAAAAGTATGGTCTCGCTGAAGAAACTGCAAATTGTAATGAGTTTTGTGGTCAGCAATGATCATATCAGCTTTCCCTAAAACAGGATATATCCAAATTCTCATCTAATTACATTTTCAAAATGAAGTAGGGCAGAGAAAGGTCGCAGCATTATAGCCAGCATATTTGGTTTTCCTCTGGAAAGAGTACAAGAATAGTTTCAATGGAAGCAGTTTGTGATTATGCTTGATAATTTGTAATTAACTCTCCAGGGTGCTGTGAGGCCTAATTAATTACTTATTGGAAAGCATTTGGAGATCTTTGGATCAACGCTGCTATAATAATGCCAAGAATTGTTGTTATTGTTATCGTTAGGTATTTTCCTTCCCCAAATGCAGTTAGGTGGAAAATGTACCTTTATTACCTTATGATGTCTTACAGGCTGGACTAATCTGCTGAAAAGCAGTATTTAAAAGCTGAGAATAATTTTCTCTGCAGTGGGAAGCCGGAGATGTTTATTCCATACCTGTGAATATAATTTATGAGTAAGGCAAACACATAAATTGCATTCAGAAGTTTCACAGTAATAACACACTTTATATTCTCCATCTGCAGATAAGCAGGTGCATCTATTTGTAGAATTTGTCTTAAGTTATGAAACTGTCTTCAGTGCTGTGAAACCAGTGCATCACGAATGCCTCCGTGTGTTTAGCATCCAGCACTCATTCTCAGGCCTGTCAGCAGGAACATGCCACCTGTGCAATTAACCCAAATTAATGTAGAAATGGAGGGTCATGAAGAGATGAGGATCTCTCTTGAAACCAGGATGGTACCTTGCTGCAAAATGTCAAGAAACCAGTCCATACAGCATTTGTTTTTCAAAGCACCTGGGTTTGCAGGCTGGGACAGGCTGACGTGTGAAAAAGAGGACAAATGTTAGCTTTTCTCCCAAAAGGCAGAGAAGAAAAGGACAGCTTCAAAAACCCTCCCTGTGGGAGGTTTGAGCTGGAGGAAGGGACTGGCTTTTGCAGTCTCTGCTCTTCAGATGGGCTCTGAGCTGTGGAGGACGGAAACTGTGAGCAGTGGAATGAAACGTGAGCAAGGACTCAGGAGCCTTTCAGTGTCTCCAGCCAGAACTCCAAAAACGTTCAGTCTTGGTATGCAAACTGAGAAATCTGTAGAGAATTTTCTCAGAATTACAGACATTTTTCTTCCCCCCTCCCTTTCCCTAACCTTACTGTTTCATGGTAGGTAAATCTAAAGCAAATGGTTAAATTATGCTCTGTGACTCCTAACCATAGCTGCATGTTCATCTCCAGTATCAAACCACCTTGAAAAGACCTGCAGTGAAAAAGCATCTAATTGTGTTACACTGAAGAGTCCAAGAGAGAGGAAATATTCCTGAGGTCTCCTCACTGTGAAGAGCTAACAGCCTGGGGGTCTAAACAGGATGCTTTGCTATGCACTCTTCAAACAAAGAAAGGCTGAAGTTTGAAGATAGTGAGTGTCTTTCAAGCACAGCTCGACCCTGGAGGAACTCTGACAGTGCTGTGAAAGTGTGGGTAAAAATAGACACAGATATGCATATGATCTATGGAACTCATAATAATTACCCAGAGAAATATAGTTTACTAGTAGCAAGTATTCATGCTTCTTTCAGAATAATTTCAAAATGTATTGCTTTCAGTATTTTTCCCCATGTAGCAATACATTTATGAATAAATCTCAAGATAACTATATAACACTCTTTTTAAAATTTATTTATTTTTTTGTGGTGTTGAATGTGTAGTTCCCTCAAGCATTAGCTGTCTCTAACAAGCAGGTTGTGGTGGCTCTCTGTTTACCTTGTCAACAGTGCACATTTCTGTTATCACTCTTCTGGAAGAACAAAGTTTCTAGATATGCCTCAAAGGTGAACATAATTATGCTGTTTACATTGTTATTCCTACAGGGATCATAAAATAGTACTCAGAATGATGTTTACAGTCATCAGCGAGGCAGAAATCACTCTGTACATACGGGAAAGGCAGAAAACAATATCCCGTCACTGACTAATTACAAATGAGACTGTGCTGTGCAAAGATCCCCTGCGTCACACATGATCTAGGTGCTGGGTACATCAGTAGCCTGAAGCATTCAGCAATTACTCTGTCCATCAAAACAAAATTTCTCTGAGGTGTTTTCATTGGGGCCCTGCAGACAGCGTGGCTTACCAGTTCCTAACCTGATTTTCAAAGCTACAGAATAAATAAACCAAATATAATGATGCACGCTTCAAAGTACCAAAACCCCCACATGCTTCCTCTGTGCCAAACTTTCCTGCTTTTCTGCTAGGGTCAGCAGCAAAGCAAAGTGAAGCCCATAGAATAATTTCCTTTAACTTCAGAGTGGTTTGGGTCAGAAGTTTGCAGTGGGGCTCATGAAAAACAGCAATGAAGTGGAAATTCTGCTGCAGGGGTGTTCACACCAAGGGAGCACAGCTGCTCCTCCTGCCCTCCACCCTGGGAGCTGCCTGAGAGAACACAGACACAGCAACACTTCTTAAAGTTACTTCTCTAAAATATACAAGAAATACTGATTTCAAACAGCTTAGCAATGATAATTCGTGCTTTGCTTTAGATCAAAACTTGGATTTTTGCACAAAACCAGGGTGTTTTCCTTATTTCCCCACTGCTAATCAGCAGTAAGCCTGTTCCATTTGACTGTGATCTGATCTTATATTCACAATCTTCCTGTTGTAATATGAAGTTTATGCTGGCTGACATTTCCCTCATTTGGTGGCTGGGTAGTCAAACACGTTTGTGGAGGAAGAGCAGGGGGGACCATCAGCTCCATTGCACATCCACGGCAACGTCAGCCACAGAAGTTCAAACTAATCAGCCAACATAATCAAATATGTATCATAAAAACCCAAAAGCTATCATTTTGGAGAGAAGAAAAATAATAAAAGAACTACAGTGTATGAAATGCATCAAGGATACAGCAAAACCAATTTTTGTGGGACTCCTTGGACCTTGTCGACACAGCGCTGTTGTTTATGGAGGCAATTGTGCTGCTGTAAACACACTGCTGAGAGAAAAGTGCACCTTGGGAAGTCAAACAGGTGGAGGATGTACCTCTGCCCTGGTTAACCTGGGCAGAATAAAGGTCTGGGACAGTCATGCTGTGCTGCTGGCCACCTGTGGGTTGCACTGGAACCTCAGCATTGTCCTGGGTGCCACTGCAAAAGGACACTGGGGTACGTCTAAAAAGCCTAAACTACAGCATCGTGGAAAGTTTTGGGTTGGAAGGGACCTTTCAAAGGTCATCCAGCCCAACCCTCTGCAATGTGCAGGGACACTTTCCACTAGACTGGGTTGCTCCCATGCAGTCTGCCCTTGAATCCAATAATGCATTGGTAATTACAGTCCAGAGACCAAAAAGAGTATGAGGGGATTTCAGTCATTTGCCTTTTTTTTTTTTTTTCCCTTTTAATTCTGTTTAAGAGTGAGAGCTGGTGAAGTTGCTGAGCACATAACCATGGCTGACAGCGAGGTCAAGGTTTCCACCAAGCTGTGAAGCTTGTTCTTAGCACAGCACTTCCAGCTGCAAAACACAGGCCAAGCTCAGGGTTATGGCTGTCACATATATTTAAGAGGTGACAGTCATGAAAGAAAGGGCACAGAGTCCACCAGAGGTACAGTTCATACATTAGCAATTTCACAACCCATCTGTTAAATTCTTATCTCTTTAGATTTATTGCCAGCTTGACAAAAGAAAGCTCCAACAAGGCAGAGGCATCTTCTAATAACTCAGAAGGCTGAAATAAAACATTTCCATATCATGGTTTGCTGTATCTTTTATGTCATTTGTACAGCATGTTACAGCCTCAGTTACTCATGGAGTGTTTAAATTATTTAAAGTGAAACTGGAGACAGCATTGTCTGCCCTTCTCTTACAGAGTTTCAAACTAAGGAACTTAGCAGGTCTCAAACAATTCACTGTTGAATCTGAGTTCAAAGAGGAAGTTTTGGTGTTCTTGCTTTTCCAGAACACTTTTCACACTCTCCTCTGCAATTTGGGAAATATTTAGAAGCCTGCACTACCTCTAAAGCATTGACAAAATTTATGAATTGGTTGACATGTATGTTTTTCTTAATTATTTCTTATTTCATCATAGACCAAACTCCCCAAGTTCAACAGCCATTCATATATAAGGAGTCTCATTGAGTGTGATTAAATTCTTTTTGCACCTCAGCAATGATGGAGAAGTGCTCCGATTAATGATATAATTAACTGTTCTCCATACCGTTCTAGAACTACTTTTTTTTAACTGTCTACATTAACATAATTTAGCAATTAAGATCTACATAATTAAAAAAGTAGTACAAAATGTAAAAAATTGAGAGGTTCTGCTCACAAACAGACATATAAAGAAAACACAGCTGGGAGCTGGGGTAGCACAGAGAGAAGGCTGCACCATGGTACTTTCACAACTTGTCCCCCTCCTCTGGACAGCCATTCTGTATAGGGAAAAAAACCCCCCCCTTTTTTACGGCCCCAACCAGTTCTTAAAATTAAATTTGCTCTTTCCATTGCTGGCTTAAATTCTCACTATCTTGCTTTTCTGAGTAACACCCTAAATTTGTTTATTGCAATTATCTTTTAATTTGTATGTGGATAGATTCATGCACAGTTTCTTAGGTGGACCAGGAGGATGAGAATACAGTCGAGAAATCTGTTTCTAGGAAGCTCTAAATTACATTAGCAATATATTTTAGCAATAACAATCAAGCCTGTCTCATTTCCTTGGGATTAATGATTAGCTGGGAGAGCTGATGGCCTCAAGTAGGAGTCATTATTTTATTAGAGGTAATTTTTTTTTGTTTGGTTTTTAATTAGGCAACAATTAGAAAAAAATCCTGATATCTCTGTGTGTAAGAGGAATGAAAGCATCACAGGAGAAAAACAGGCAATCACTCAGAGAAGGAGAAAGGTCTCTTTAAAGTGTTTGATAACCTTTGGTAAGATAAGCAGGTTAATACTGCAACAAACCAGTATTTTCTGTGGGTTTCATCTGTTCTCTCAAGTGTTTGAGTTTCTCTGCTCCCAGCGGGGTTTTTTGTTGATGTTTTGAAAAATGAAGCATGTAGATTTTGAGAAACATTTGTAAATCTATTGTGCACTTTTGGAAAAGGCTTTGCAACGTAATCTTTCATGAGGGGTGGCTCCGTCTGACTTCAAATCTGTCAGCTAAAATGCATTGCAAATGGGTGAGGAAAAGGAAAACTGGAAAATGTCAAAGACTTTCAAAACGTAAAAACCCACAAGTCCCTGAGGAGATAAAAACTTAAACCAACCCAAAGCACGGGAGAAGAGCCAGAGATTTATAAACCAATCAATTTAGCCTCTCTTAACAAAAAAATATTAGAAAAAGTAGTTAAATTAAATCATTGCAAGTACCATAAGACATTAGGGAAATGGGTAAAAACCAACACAAGTTTATCAAGAACTGTGAGGCTATTGTGACAAATTTCCTCATTGTGAGTTGTGTCAGCTATTTTCCTGTATCATAATAAAAGACTTGTGCTACTTCCATGCCATTTTCTTCCACTAACACAACTTAAATGAGCTTGTTAGGATGGAGAGTGAAAAGCTGCCAGCAAACACACACTGAGAAGGAAGGCAGGAGGGGCTGAAGGGTCACAAGGTGAGGATCTGGCAAGTGGCTCCTGAGAGAGCTGCTGCATCCTCAGATTCCTGCAAGGACAGGTTTTGTTAGTGACCAGTGAAGGTCAGAGCACAGACTTATAAAATTTACACCTAACATGAAGCAGAAGGGAGCTGCAGATACGTTAGAATATGAAAGCAAGTTTTAAAATATCAAGATGATCTTGAGCGGTGAAGTTGCTCTGAAAAGAAAAATAAAGGAGGAAAAATTCAGTAGGAACAAATTTCACATTTAAACAGGAACAATCAGCTGCACAAATACAGGATGGTGAAAAGCACACAGTTTAGGGTGCCTGTAAATCAGAAAAAGTTGTGGATCTCAACCTGAAGTGGCTGAGAAGAGCAGAAAGTAAGACCAGAGATTTACAGAATGTGCAGCTCGCAGGCACCTACACAGAGCTGCCATCCCTGATCTTGGGGAAAGAAGAGGCACAGTCCTGTATGACAAGGTCATACTGTGATTTCATAGATAAAGACAATGGCAAAAATGCTTGAGATCAGATGGATTCTGAGGACAAGCTTTTTCTAGCTGTGCCTGACCAGGTTGCTTTTAGATTCCTTGGCCATTTTTGCACTTCTTGAGAAATGTTGTCAAGACAAGGACAGGGAAGACGCCTTCTTGGTGTGTCTGACAAGAAGGATCACACATCTTGAGCAAGAAAAACTCAACCCACTAGAAAAATTGGTGTGCAAAGTTCAGATGACTTTGATCTTCATTTTCCAAACAATTTATAAATTACCTTCATCTTGCAGGTTTTCACTCTCCTTATACGTGTTATTTATAACTCTAAGTGTTGTAGCTAAAGAGAACCAGAGCCCATGACAATGCTGTTTTCAGTCCAAGCACACTCTTGATGACTTTGTCTTTGTTAACTTATTTGTCTTTGCTTTGTGAAATTATCTGCCATTTGCTCATCATGTTCTGCAAATCCTCTGCAGTAATAACTACATGCAGCAGCCCTTCTGTCTAGTCAGTCGAGATTTGACAGCCTCTGTTTGTTAAACGAATCACTTCACTGAGGCTTTGGAACACACTTTTCATCTCCCTCCATTCTCATTATCCAGCTAAGGTCCTTATAACATATGGTCCTATTTTCCTAATTGCATCCACCGTTCCACGTCAAACCCAGCTAATCTTTCAAACCGTCAGGCTAATCAGGACAGAATGCATGGCCACTGTTTGCACACATGCTGGTAACAAGAGGGGAACAGGACCTACACAAATCAGAAAATGCCACCGAGTCCCAGCTGCCTTGTTTATTCCTCCCTCATTTTCTAAGATTATCTGAAATGCATCTTCTTTCACATTTACATTTTCGGAGTGATTTTCTCAGCAGAGAACTATTAGCACTGGTGGCTGGTGTCCTAGCCAGCCAGACCTCCCCCATAAAGTACAACTTTCACTAGTGATGCCCATGAGGCAGCTCTTTAGGTGAAGGAATAATGCAGTATAAAATGTTCTTATTATCCACAAGAAAAGACAACATATTATTTAACCACCTTTACAGCAGCAAAAATGTAGTTGGTGTGGCAATTACCACTCAGCTGCAGGTTTCTTATTTGGTAAAAATAAAAGGTAACACGTAGCTTGTAATTTACTTGTCATAACTTTGACATAATCACAGCAAGCCTGATCATTCCTCTAAAGCAGGTTGGCTGGAAACCTAATGCAGGGAGAGGTTGGGGAGGTGTTGGTTTGCACATTTAAGCATGCAGCTGTAGACTAAAAGAAACAAAGATAAACTCCTTCCTTGCAGTTTAAATATATTTTTGGTATCTGGGCCAGCTGATATATCATAGACAATTCTATGAAAGCTGTATGAATTCAGTGGACCTAACTTCTAGTGCATCTTCAGCCTGACTTGTCTTTACTCATGAATAAATACAACAGAAACACAAAGTCTGAGCTAGTTCTGACTTAGGATTTTCCTCACCTTAAGTTTCATCCCTCAACGTCCCACATTACACATTTTGCCCTGGGCCCCTCCACACGTGCCCCTTTAACCACATACATGAACAAAACCCACCCATTTTCTGTGTTTGTTCTGCTACCACTGGTGCCTGTGGGCAGCATTTCTCACAGCGTTGCTCCACAACCATAGCACAGGAACAGCCTGAGAGCATCTTCCCTGTGGGCAGCATAAGAGGAGTAAATACTCATTAAATTAAAATATGGGTGCAGAGGGACAACTGGTTTCTATGTCCAGATTCTGGACTATCTTTAGGTATAAGCAAATGTTTCAAATATAATTAGTACAAATCCCTGTAGGCCTATCTCAAAAATTAGTTCCTGTAAGAGCAATTTAGGTGTCACTCCCCATTCCTGCTCCATGGACAATCCTGTCACTTGCTCCTGGCTACACAGATCTTGGTTTACTTGATGTTGCAACAGCAAGGGCTGTTCCCAATCCATGAGAACCAGCAGTGAATGAAGGAATTTCTCAAATAAATCTCTGTATTTTCTCATTTAAAGAGAATCGATATAGAATGCAAGGGTCCTGCTCTCGTTTCATTCATGCCTTGTGTGTCTGGGATTTATCTGAAACAGGAATTGTGGAACTGTCTCCTGTAAAAGACACGTAAGTACTGCTCCATGGAAATGCATATATTCACACTGGGGCCCTATTTAGTGCCTTGGTTTGATCTCCAGTCTAAAGACACCTCTGAAGTAACATCAAAGCATGATTTTAGAGCAGTTTTTCTTACATGTATTACACAGAGTTGACTTTATACAATTCAACTGATACAACTCAGACTAGAAACCAAGTAGGGAGGTATTAGATGTGAGACACACAGCAGCGTCAGGAGAAGCATATAGGAGAGGAAAAGGCTGCTGTATCTATATAAATATAGATACAGACTCCAAATAGGGAGAGATCGAATAGGCTGGTGTGCAATCCCTTTGGGAAAGAGATGGCTGAGGTGGGCTGTCACAGAGGATAGTTATGAACAACATAGAAAAAGTTAATAGGGAGCAATTATCTGCTATTTCTCACCACAGAAGGGTTTGGGACGGTGAACTAAATTAATTAATGTGATTTAAGAAAAGGCAAAGGGCAGCATTTTTTTCATGCGTTCACGATTAAACTGTGGAACTGGTAATTATAGGGTCTTACAGGTGCTAAACTCATGAAGAGGTTCAAAAGCAATTAAACTAAGAGGGAAGAAACACACCTCTGGGGCCAATCTGTGTAGCTGTGGATGCTGTGTGGGTGAGAGCAGAGGAGCCAGGCTGCAGGTGTGCTCTCCTTCCTCAGGCATTTGCTGCCAGCCACTGCCAGGGATGAAACCCTGAAAGGGGCAACTCCACAGCCTCACCCAGTTTTCTGGTTTATACTCTGAGTTTTCCCTGTACACAGAGGCCTCTCAGCAAGTAGTTCCAACCCTGGCCACTCCAGAGCCCTTGGGAGGAGAGGGCAGTCACATCCCACAGCAAAAAAACCCAGACTACAGTGCTGGGTAGGCAGCAATGCCTGGCAGTAACAAATACAGGTCACAGAAACATAAAATCATTTGCTTCTAAGCACACTACTACAGTTCACCTAAAGGCCAAAAGGAAACAAAATGTAATTAAGTAAATTATGTACTTCTCTGTATTTTTGAGGCTGTCTGAAGAAGAGGGGGAAAAGGATGCTTAGGGGCTTGGATTTTCAGTGCTGGATAATTAAGTTCTGCATTTGAGGCTTATTAAAATATATTGCCCAAGAGGCCAGACAGAAAGTGAGATGGCTGGGTACAAAACTTTCAGAGATAAAGAGAACAAAGCTGCAAGGCCTAAATGACCTTTAATTATTCCTGACTATCTTATGATGTTGGGAAATGAAGACTGTGAAACAGATGGAGCTGTTAATGAGTTTAGGCAACAACAAGACATAGGCTCAGAAAAGCTGTAGAAAAAACCTTGAATTTTGTTTTAAATACTGTGGGTCAGTTAAGATCAGTCAAACATAGAAGGGGAAACTATAGCAAAGAGTCATAACTTTTTTTATTATTAAAAGCCAGAAGATATAAAGGCTTCTCTCCACATGAGCTGCAGCTTTTGCTCAGCCAGATGATGCCCCAGCTGCCTCTGGTGGGCAGAAGAGGCTGGGGATCTCTCAGGGGAAGGGACCTGAAGCTGCTCTATACCAGAGCTGCCTGCCATGGTTTATGCCTAAATAAGTGAATTCAATCATTCAGCAGAAATCAATCAGCAGAATTCAATCAAATTCAGCAGAAATCTATGGATATTGCACCTGCAGACAACTGTTGCTTGAGAAAACTAAAAGTACAGAGTTTTGTTTGAAAACTAAGGGGCTAGTAAGAGCTGAGATGAGGTAGTTTAGGGTCCTAGGACAGTCTGGGTCAACGCTGCTTGCACATGTCTTAGGTGCTGAGCCTGGTCTGTCTTGCCAAACTGCACCTGACAGAAAGGTTAGAGAAGCTTTCTGTTACATTTCGTACCCACCACACACAATATAGAAATGTCAATAATTTATTACCGTTTGTCATTAATATTGCAACGTCAAGCATTCATAAGCTGGGTTGTCTGGGCAACCTTCTCCTTTGCTCTCTTGTGCACTGTATTGATGAGATCTGTAATTACAGCAAGAATTGCCATTATTTCCGTGGGACCCTCGGCTCGTTTGGTGCACGGATCAACCACGGCTCCTTTAATGAGCACAGCTCGTCAATATTTTATTTCAGCCCCACTGTTAATTGTCTGGCTGTATCACACAGCACAGTTTAAACATGATGTTGAGGACTGACCTGCTAGATTCCCCACTGACTTTTAAATCACGTTCATTATTCCCCTGGTTTTGTGCGGAGCAACCGTTTGATCCCCACGCCGACACCACGAGGACAGGGTAGGAACTTGCCAATTTCATTGTGGGAAACTGAAGCACCAACAGACGAAGGTCAAACCAGTTTGGTAAGTTTGAATGTCCAGTTTGGGGCCTCTGGGAGGTGAATTTTTGAGAGTGCTCAGCATTATGTGACATGAGGTATGTGCAGTGCACCCCTCCAATTGCCATCAGCTGCACTCAAAATTTCTACACAACACACAGTCAAAAACAATGATTTGCAAAATCATTAAAGTAAAAATATCAGAACTTGAAAATGCTGCAAGACTTACCACATTACGTTGAATCAAACTTTCTTGTTCAAATTGTGGTGTGTTTCCATCTTGTAGATATTTTACATTATTCAGACTTTCCTTCTCTTGCTCCCACACAGTCCCATGCAGTGGTGTTCTGATGCTGCTTTCATGGAATAGCAAACGTTTCACTGGTTTTAACAGAGCCAGGCTTGGCCTGAAATGAACAATATCTAATGCTCTGTTCAATTTGGTCAATAATGTCTCCTCACAATACTGGAAACAAAGATGAACTGACCCATGCAGTGACCTGTGTCCTCCTCTCATTCCCCTGCCTTCCACCATGCAGCTGAACAAATTAATACAACTTCAAGGCAACCAAGTTCAGGAAGAACAGTAAATGGTGTGTTCTCTTCCAAACCCCCAAACAATCTACATTTGTTTTGCAGCACTACCATGAATCACTTTAATCTTTCCTTTTGTGAGATATTTTTTGATTTCTTTCTATGAATTCCATCCTTCCCCAGCTGAACGTGTCTATTCTGGGTGCATTTGAAAACTCCTCAGATGAGGGTTTTAGTCATTTGCTTTTTGGTGAGTAATTGTGTTCATTTTCAGCCAGAAGGCAGTTAACCTTTTGAGACAGTCAATTGCCCTCTCTGTGTACCTACCGCTGCTCTTACGGGTGGTGGAAGGCTAAAACTTAATAACCTAGAAAAAGATGAAGCATTAACTTCACTCTGACAAAAAACTCTTTCTAAGTTTTAAGGCCAGAAATTTTCAAGGGAACCTGAAAGGTTTGGTTCTCAGAGACCTATAGTTTAGTAGAGTTGGAAACCTGACTAACTTAGTACTTATTAAATCACAGTCTGTATGACTCAGAGAGCATCTATGGCACTTTCTTATATTTGATTGTGATAACTATGTGAGTTTGGAGAGTATTGCTGAAAGATAATGTAAAATATAGGGAATGCACAGATGTATATATCCTTTTTATCAATTAGAAAATCTTGTTTTGCTTCAGAAAAAGAACCCTATGCACTCAAATTAAATGATGGCAATCTTTAACAAACACACCAGGAGACTGTGATTATCTACAAGCATATTAGACTCTGCATATCTTTGCAGAAATTCCATTAAAAAAGCATTATACACATTACATATGCTAAACAAATATTGCACCATGATACTCTTGGAATACTACCTGTGATAGCAGCCAAGTTATAAAAGACTGGGCAAACACAGCAAAGACATAAATTTTTAACACTTTGTAAGTGAAATTCTACCCCACTTTCTGGAAAGGTTCACAGTTATGCAGGCAAGCCCCAGGTGGCCTTTAAAGATGAGAACAAGGGGGGAGGCTCTTCATCTGTGCCCTTGAAGGTGGGCTTTAAGCACCTACATTTCCTCCTTGTTCCTCCCTCTTTACCCTGGAGAGCCACCAGAACTGGGACAGCTGGGACAGGAGGAGACCAGGGAAGGTCAAAGGGTGATTAGACCCATCCAGCATTAGTGATAAAGCAAGGGAAAAGAGAAGACAAGAAAAATTTGAAGAGAAAAAAATCCTGTCTTGGGCAGCTACCCTCTGTCAGTCTGGGAGTTCTAACACAGCACGGGCATAGTCGGAGATCCTGGGAGCTGGTTTTGAGGGGGAGGAGGTGGGAGAAGATGAAGATGTTGTCTGTGAGAGCTGGCAGGAGACACACAGGTAGGAGCTTTCATCTGAAAGTCAAAGACAGAAAAATAAGTAGTTATGGCTTTGGGGACTGGTTTTTTGTTTTGCTTTTATTTCTGCTTGCTAGATGAAGAGGAAACAGAGCATTTCCATTGGGTTTGGATGCAAAATGGATCTGTACAATCATTCTTCACTTGACAGACTTGGTCTCCCAGGTGGGAAACTTTCAGAAGATGGTTCAAAAAAAAAAAAAACAACAACAAAACAACCCAAAATCTGCTTATTATCCTCACGAGTATAAAGTCCATACAGCTCTGTGTGAGAGATGCTCCTACCCCTGGCTGAGTGGGCTAATGATGATATTGCTGTCTCAGGGAGGAGCAGATGTAAAGTTGCAGAGAAGAGGGAGTCTCCGATTCACATTCTTTGCTATTTCCCTGTGTATCATGAAAAATCAGACTCTGCCTATGCCACACAAAGCAGGTGTTCTTTCACGGCTCCTCATCTACCCTGGTCTTATCTTATCTCAGTGCCTTCTCACCCCCCAGAGCTTTGCCACCAGGTGCTTCTCCTGCTCCAGTAGCAGGAGAACAGCAACCCCCCCAAACTGGCACATCCACGGCTTTTCCCTCTTACCCATTTCCAGGAAAAGAGCTCATTTCTAGAAGCCTTTGTGTGGGCTTGAATAACATAAATACAAATTAATTCTTTTTTGAAGCGTTCTAAATGCTTAATTCCTCAAATGCTAAGAACATTTGCTACTGGGAAATGTTTTATAGAAAAAGTTTCTTACTGCAAATCCATCTGCCTGTTTAAAGGTGAAAAGTTGTATGCATTTCTTAACAGACCCCAAACGATACACTCTTCTGGTGTGCCTATTTTCAGGTGTTTTGTGTTTTGCTGCAATCAAGATTACAAAACTTTTTCAAATGATAGCTCTGAAAATTTTAGTTTTCTATTTTTTTGATCTTCCTTCAGCTGACTACAGAGTTAAAATTCCTTAGGCAATCATTATCTGGCAATTCTTAAGCAATTTCCTTGCCAAAACTAGAAAGAAATATCCCTACAAAGATACTCAAAAAGAGACAATACCTGCTTTGGTGATCACTCCATGCAAAGCCTTTGTGAGAACTGAATTTAAGCAGACATGCTTGGAGCTGGAATTCTGTCTTTGTTCAAATAAGAATAAACTGACCTGAAACAGCATTTCAGCTCCTTTTCAACCCCTCAGAAACTTAAAGGTATAGCTCAAGGAATGTCCTGCATGAAAGAATAAAATGGAAACTTTTACAATGCTCAGTAATTTCTGCCCACACAAAGGACACGCAGACATCAAGCTCAGGAAAAATTATAACCCAACCTGCACATGTTGCAGCATATTAACGAGGGATGACCTGATCCTGCTGGCATGGTGATTCCATGGAAACACTGTGCTCATGAAAAAAATTAAAGGAATGAGGATTTTTATCAGCCAGTGCCTGGCAGAGGTGGTGTCTCATGCTGTGTGACACGTGGTGGTGCCAGGTGAGCACAAACATTTCCTCCAAGAACCCTTGTTTCCATTATTTTCATTGATCTGACAGGATTGAATTGAAAATTCAGCTTTGACCAATTCTAAAACTGTTTATTTAAAATGGTTTAAGCATAGTTTCTGTATCTGTGCATGACGTTAGTCTGTACCTTTTTGACCAAATTCAGTTTTCCCTGTAACATCAGGATAAGATGCTGTGGCACATGAGACATTTTGGCCTTATGTCCCTAAGGACACACTCCTGGTCCAGTGCAGATCCACCAGTGGCCTGCTGTGCTCTCACAACCTGGGGATGGAGTTCTTCTTGATGCCTCCCTGGTCCAGGTGGAAAATTTAGTTGTTATTTGGCACATCTGTCTTTGCAAACCAATAAAAACACACATATGATTTCTTTATAAACATTTCTTGCATTCCTAGATACTAAGCCAGACTATGGCTTTCTATACTGTTCATTTACTAAGAGGCTTCAATGTTTTCACGTTTTTTTATTAGCTGTTGGGTTTTTCCAGCTATTCCTCCTGACCCAATGCCTGGAAATTCAAAAAAACATGAAATATGCTGGTTTCTCCTAAGGAGCTTCAAATACTTCTCCAAATTCCCAGCAAATCAGGCGACCATTACTAAACAGTTTCCACAAATCATAAACTATTCCAGAAAAGCTCCCTTTCTTAATATATCCATGATTTAAGAGCAGCAATTATCACTGCCAAGGCTTATTTTAGGGCTGCAGCTGTAAGAGACTGAGAGCTCTGCGATTTCATTAATAATCAATAAAAGAGGCAATAGAAGCCTTCCCTTTAAGCATCCTATTCATCGTGAAGGAATCTTCTAGTTTGAAGCAAAAAATGTAATGCAGATGGATGATGACAACATCACTGGAAATATCTTAAGGCATTTACATATTTTTCAGATTCCCAAACCCATTAGAGAAGTCAGGCACATTTTGCACTCACTTTTGAGCACTGTGAACACCATGAATTTAATAAGAAAGGTTCCAAGTCAGTGCTAGTGTAGTGCTAAATGCAACCTGTATTTCTCATAGGCTTTTTTTCCTAAGTGACAGTCTTGACAAGCCTAGACAGGCTTTTTCTCCCACATGTTCACTGAATTCCTCCCATCTTGCCACTGAAAATTTCCAGCAGCCTCCACAGTGCAACAGTGCAGCCAAAACCAAACACGAAATGGTGCTAGAAACCCTTGGTGGAGAGTGGTGGGGAAAAAACATTTTGCTACAAAACTGGTATTTATACCTTGAGCATCTTGTTTTTATTTATCCAAGTTAAAAAATCGTAGTCCCTGATGGTATCAGGGAATGGTTTGCAGATGGATAGATGCTTAACTTTTCCTGATAATGTTACGATAGCAGCGTTATAATAACTGGAATATAAGGGAGAGGAGGTTTTCAGGAAGGGAGGAAATAACTTATATTAAGACATAACTGGAAGAATGATGACTCTGTGTCTGTGGTAAGAGTTTTGTGTCTGAAAGTATCTCTTGGGGTTTGGTGTTTTTTCCCCTCTACTGAGAGCAATTTTCATCCTACAACCACTTATAACTCATTTACACCACTTATGTCAGGGAATCCTCCAACCCTATGGTCTCTGGGAATCTCTCCAACGCAATGTCTCTCGACATTGCCAAAGACAGTACAAACATCACTCTAAAGAGACACTCAGAGGTTCTCCACAGCCTTTGGGGTAAAAATTGTCCAAAAAACGTGGGAAAAAAACCAGGACTGCAGTTCTCTGTCCTGGCTGACCTACCTCTGCAAGCAGGTGATGCATAAAGAGGAATGAACACAGAATCATAGAGTATTCTGTGTTGGAAGTGACCCACAAGGATCATTGAGTCCAACTGCTGGCCCTGAAGAGGATCATCCCAAGAATCCCACATGTGCCAGCATGGTGGGATCAGCACAGAGGAGGGCTGAAAAACCCAAAGGAAGCCATGCCCTATGCAGTCTCTGTGCCCATGTCAGACCCAGCTGAGCTGAATGCAGCCAGGGCTTTGCACAGAGGAACCACCAGCATCTCCTGGAGCCTTCCTCCAGCCTTGTGCCCAGCAGACAGCGAGGAGCAGGGCTGGCATGGGGCCAGTCATCCTGGCTCAGCTCCTGCAAAAAAACCAGGCAGGACAAGGAGGAGGTAACACCACTCAGACCAACACAGCCTTCCCTAACAGGAGGTCAATACAGAAAAAGACTAAGGGATTGCTTTAGTTGTCAAAAGTGCCATTTTTTAATGAAAATGGCAAGCACAAAGTCACTTATTTTTCGTGTATTACATGGCAACACTTGTCTGGCAGTCAAGTATCACAGGCATGCTTTCAGTGCTGGGCTTTTAATGAGGTGCTTGATCCTTATGTAAAATCAGCACCAGAGCCCTTATCCAGCAGGAACTAACAAGGAGCTATAAATGGCCCAATTACCAGGCTGAAATGTCATTCACACATTTGTTATCTCCCACACCAACAAGGAAAAATAACACAGAGACACAGTAGCTGAAGGCGAATTGAAATTACTGTCGATTGAACTAGAACTTGTGAAGCTCTTCATGCAATTCAAAGCTTTAAAATTTAATGTGAACTATATTTAGTTTCAAAAGTTAGTTGGGTTCATTGATATTTTGTTTTAGGCTTGCCAAAAGTCACAATATCCTTATTAATAATATTAGCAGCTCTAAGTGTTGCCTACATGATGATGCAGTGAGTTGTTAAGAGAAGCTCTTTAGAGAAGTTACTTTGGGAGCAGCAGCCCTCAGCATAGAAGATTTCTGGGACATGTAGTCTTGGAGGTCAGATGCTCTTCCTTCAAGTCACCGTCACTTTAATGTAAGGGATGACACTTGAAGAAGGGAGGTTTGACTTTTTAACCGAATTTTTCTTCTTAAATCTTAATCATTGTGTTGCTAGACCAGATGCTGGTTAACTTTGCAGAACAGGTGCTAATCCCATATTATTTAGACCTTTATATTGGCAGCACTGTAATACTGGAGCATCCAAATCATAAAATTATAGAATGGTTTGGGTTGTAAGGGACCTTAAAGCTCATCTCCTTCTGACTCCCTGCCATGGGCAGGGACACCTTCCACTAGACCAGGTTGCTCCAGGCCCCATCCAACCTGGCCTTGGACACTTCCAGGGATGGAGCATCCACAGCCTCTGTGGGTGAACAGTTCCAGTGCTTCACCTCCCTCACAGTAAATCATTAATAAATAAATAAATAAATAAATAAATAAAGCCATCTTCCCTGAAAAAAAAAAAAAAGAGAGCTGCTGATATCATCATAGTCTTTAATGCTATAATATAATTTTAATAATATGAGCTCTGTCAGGCAGTGGGAGTGCCCTGGCCATGGCACAGCAGCCCTCAGCTCCTCCCATCTCCCCCTGTTTCACAGGCACATCGTCTAATCCAAGCAGAGCTCTGAAATAAAGGTTTCCCATTTAGAGTTAGCACAGACAGCTCCCAGAAAGCAGACTCCACCTAAATCCCTCACTGCTTTCACAAAAATAAAGTTGTTTTTCCTCCTTCCTTCCCTGTGAGCTGTGTTGTTGCTGTGGGATACCTGGATCCATGCCCATGGGGGATGCTGTGATCCCCTATAAAGCACTTTGGATGTAAACATGAAACAAAGCTTTGCGCTGAATGTCTCGTTCCTGAGGCGCTCAGGGAAGATACAGGGCGTGTTTAGATCCCAGCTCTGTCAAGTTTAAAAAGCCTGCTAAGAGAAAGGGAAGAGTGTTGTATTCCCCCTCTTACCTCGAGCTGTCAGTAAATTCACTAATTGGAGCTGTGAAATTGCTCATTGCTGGTGTTATCTGGAAGGCAAACAAGGGGTAGGGATGAGGAGCTGGAATGGAGGGTGCTGGTTTGAGATCCACTCAGTTCTAGATACACCTCTCACAGGTGCATATCAAACGCTTGCAGGATATTTCTGTTGACTCCCAGCCAAGAATTTTCGAGCAGATTTTAATAAATGTTGTTAAATTCGCTTGCAGGAGCACGCGTATATTGCACTTTATATAAAAACAAATGATGGTAATGTGTGTTGCTGAATGCAGAGAGCTATAAGCACCGGAAAGAATAAATATGTCTTCTCTTCTTGCCTTTGTAAGTGACAATTCTTCAGGCTTTTAATAGCAAAATAGCATTATTTTACCTTTGGCACAGCACATTCATTCATTAGATTCCACTAAACTTTGGTGCAGTGAAGGGAGACAGCTTAATTTTCAGTAATTTTGGTAAATCTCAATTTACCATGTATTTTACAAAAGTACTGAACAAATCATGTTAGGGACTGATTTGACTCCAAAGTGCATTTTTTCCAAATTGATTTTTTTTTTAAAGGAAAGCTATTAGAAAAAATGAAAAAAAGTCTGATTTTTGTCAAGACCATATACAACATGAGAATTTTTCATGAGACTATTGCTATAAAATATCAACATCTTAACACAATAAAAAAATGGCTCCTTTTTTTTTTTTTTCTATTCCTGCAATTAATATCTAAAACACAAGGAGCTACTTACTGCCACTGAGTAGCTGTTTCCTTCTACTTTTTTACTTCTGCTTTGTTCTTTCGGCTGGTCTTCAGAGGCTCTTCAGGTGATCAGGGGGAGGTGTTGGGTTTTCCTTTTTTCTTCCCGTTCCCACTATTAGGATGGAAGAACAAGATAAATTACTTTTTCTACCCATCATTTTTCTCCTGGAGTATCCCTCGCATCAGCATTTCCCTCCAGCCAAACTCATGCTTCACTTTTAAGCACAACAAACAATCTGTGGGTTGCCATCTCGGAGCAGAGGCAGCCCAGGTTGCAGGAGAGGATGTTGCACTGTGCTCCTCACCCTGCACACGTCGCTCCCTTGGAACTCTGTGCTCCTTTCTGCTGTTTAATGAGGGAAGCTTTGGCCTTTGGGCCAAATGTTGCTTGGAACAGCGGTGTGTGTGGTGGATTTGCTGCAATATCCACTGCATGATGGAATTTTTCCTTAGGGATACAGTGGTTAGTGGTCTCAGAAAAAAAACCCAAAACAATAAGCCACAGATAGAGGCAGAAGAAGCCATTGGACTGGACAAAGCCACCTCATTTTATTATTTTTTTAAGATCACCTGGGTGAAGATGCCTAGTTTTGGTTTGGGAGGGCTGGACACTGTGATCAAGTCAGATCCTCCTCTCAAGCTCTCCTCTGATTTTTGTTGTAGGTTGGTTGTGGTTGTTGTTTGGTTTTTTAATATCATAGAGTGACAGAATGGGTTGAGTTGGACAGGACATTAAAGATCATCTCGCTCCAACCCCCTGCCATGTGCTGGGACACCTTCCACTAGACCGGGCTGCTCCAAGCTCCATCCAACGTGGCCGTGGACACCGCCAGGGATGAGGCATCCATGAGGATTGCCACAATTTTTGCCTCTCAGTCTAAGTTGTGAAAGCCTGCACAGAATTTTAGTAATAAATAAACAAGCAGGAGTGTTTAAAATACATCCCTACCTGAGTCAAACAAGAACTTAATCCCCGTGCAGGAGCACTCCCTACACTGCAGCCTGACTTGTACATTAAAGGTACCACAGGACAAGAATTTTCAAAGGGAGTAGATAATCCTGTGGACAGCCAAGGTATCCAGAGACATAATTAGCAGCTCCCAGAGAAGTTGCAAGGAAGTTCAAACACTTATATTTCACATATTACTGGGCTGGCTTGCATTTTGTATCTTTGCAACCTGAGTTTAGCAAAAGAGTTAATTTTTTATTTTTTTCAGGCATCTCACCACTGACAGAGACAGATTACTGAAATGTGTGGTCTTTAGGTCTCATTCAGCTCCTAATCACGGGATCCTCGGATGCAGTCAGGCAGCATTTTCCTCTCCAATCACATTACAATTTGTAGGTGAACTCAGTAACACTTTCCAAACTTGTTTAATATTTCTAGTGCAGTTGTCAGCCAGCTTATGAAATGTTTACCTTTACAGTGGTTTTTGTGTTCCTCTCGCTGACTTTTTTCCTTGGAAATTAAAGCTATCCATGATCTTGTGCAAAGATATTGCCAGTGCTGCTGACCAGAAGGAGCACTGAGCTTCCTGAGGCCACTTTATAATTGCATTTTGGAATACAAATGAGTTTACTCTTTGAAGAAGATATTTCATTTGAATTCTTCCCAACTTCATTTCTTTTATAAACTCCAGCATCCAGTGTTCCTGCAGCCCATCCACCAATTAAATAGTATTTTGTGACTGTGCAAAGCAGCTCCTGTGTGGGATTCTGACACATGATTTTGTCCCTGGTTTATAACCTGCTCTCTGGGAGGATGAGGGACAGATGAAGCAAAGTGGGCACAACCCAAAAAGCCTGCGTGACGTGCTTCACTCTGCAGTGATACTGAAATTGCAAATGCAGAGTGCCTGACTTGCACAGCTGTGAGTCAGATCAAAATAAAACGGGCGACAAATTGAATGTGAATACTCCCTCAGACCACCCAGAGGCTCTGTGATGGAGTAATGCTGAAGTAACGCTGTCAGGTGGTGGCAATTGCTGTTAGAGCTGCCCCACTGTGGGGATTTGGGTCAAAAGTCCCTGGAAATGCCAGAATGTTCCCTATTTCATGTTACTGTTTTCTGATTTTGAAAGCTGTGCATGTTAAACCCCCCAGCAGTTCGGAAGGGAGACTTCTACAACTCGATAAATGTCCTGCCAGAAGAAATGTTGCCACAAATAAGTGGTGATTCTCTCCCTCTTGTATTCATTCCTTTTTTCTAGATTTCGTGGCATTTTCCCCCATTTAACTACTAAAACACACAATTGTGCACTAGGCAAGAGCTCCTGAGATCCTTTGGTCTCTCTCCCTGCACTGTGGTGTCCCGACCAGCCCCAGCTGAGCACCATAAATATCTAAAGAGGAACTGTCTACTCTGTGCTCACATTACCTGTGTCAGCCCTTCAGCAGAGTTTTAATGCACTGAATTCTTCCACTATCCATTTTTGCATCCTTTCAGAATTTCTAATCATGGTTTTCCAGCCAGTCTAGACATTGATAGCTCATTTTATCTTTGCACACAGTGCCTGCTTTGCCGACCTGCTAACCATTTTTAGAGCTTTTCGCTAAACTCCTTCCAAATTAGTCAACATCTCCCTGTTAATGATGCATTCAGAGTTAACACAAAGGTGAAAAAGCATCACTAAATGAGCTCCTTTCTACGTTAGCGGTGACTTAAATGAAAGCAAGTTCAAGTGAGAAAGCTTATTTTAATGGTAGTGGTGTCTGAGCAAAGTCTGCTTTGGATGTGGAGCACCAGGCAGATGAATGGCTGCGGGAATTTTAACGGGCCAATATGCTAATGTGGGAATGCCAATAAACAGAACCATTTGGATGAATATTTGATGGATTCAGGAGAACTTCATAAGGATTTAAATTTTATTATAAAGGTCTTGGAAATTAGAGAGTGGCAGAAACGCGTTCCCTCCCTGCTGCTTAAAGGGAATCATGGTGGGGTTTTTTTCCAGCTGAAAATATGAAATTTTTTAAGACAAGGAATAGTGAGCATGGAGTCTCTGTAGCTGTAGACATGTCAGTCTTCAGGGAAGGCCTGAAATATTGATTCAGTCTGCAGCAGAAGGGATATTTGGGGCAGCAGGATGAAGTAGGGAAGGACATTTTCCAGAATATCAGTAGGGAAAGCACTGAGTTGTGATGAACCACGACCACAAGCTGTTCCTCTGTATTCACAGGCTACATTACAGTTCCTTTGGTGTTACAGGTAAGCACTAGAATGGGCTTGTGTGGAATTGGTCAGCTTGTAAAAACTTGGTTGTATGGAAAGATGTCTTTTAAGGTTAAAACTGAATATTGTTCTGTACATGCTTCGAATGTAGCACAGTGCAGAAATAGAAGAAATTAAGTATTAAAAACATCTGCTCATGAAGAACAGAAAGGAGAATGCTAAAAATTGGAAAACTTTAAATGCCAGCGTCGAGATCCACAAATGGTAAAGCAAATACTAAATCTTTTGCACCTTAATTACATGAGTACTAATTCCATGACAAAGAATCTCTCTCTGGAGTAAGAAAAATAAAAGTAAAGCAACTTAGATTCAACATCAAATCATGAGAAAACTTCTGATGCTTCCCACAGTTAAGCTAGGTTAAGCTCAAAACATTTATGGAAATTCATAAGAAAATATAAATCTTAATGAAAAGGAAAAAGGTTCTTGTAAATTTTTAATATGAACTATGCAGACAATTACATTAATAAGATTTAATTATATCATGAAATATTTAGTGTTTCTCTCTATGCTAAATATTATTTTGAACATAATTCTAGGAAAATTAGAAAGCTTAAGAGATACCAAGAAAGAAAACAAGAACAAGTATTAAAAAAAATTAATTTTGAAAATTTATTAACTGTGTAGACCATTGTTTCAGTCTTTACTTACAACAAGAGAACATTTTGGTCAGTTATTGCATATTAATCTCTTTATAAACAGATATAAGTGTGTGCTTGTGTGCTATGTTTAATTAATAGAAAAAACAGTTCATGTGTTACAGGTCTCCCCTAACAAGTATCACAAAATCTGCAATTAACATCCAAGTTTTGACAGAAATGCATAACTATTTATTAGTGTCTACATTTACTTTTTATTATGCCAAAACTAACCAGCCATATATTTACTATCAGCCACAAGGTGACTGGCTAATTAATCAACGTGTGAAATACTATTTCCTAAATTGTGTGCTGCTGTTATTTTTATTCTGTGGCTCTTTGGTCTAACACTACTTCATAATTAAGGGAAGCCAAGTTTCCTGCAGCAAATGCACTGGATTCTGTCCATCCTCACCCTCAGCACTGGTTCTGCTTCCATGTGGGCTGCATCCCTACTGACCCACAGGCTGGGTTTCCATTCCCACCCAACCCTTGCCCTGGTGGCCCACACATCCAGTGTGGGTGCTGGGAGTTCAAACTGGGATTTAAACATATTGCCAAAAGCAGCAGAATACCCCTAGAACAGCTGTAATTGGTTAAGTGAGTTGTTATTCCTTAAAATGCACATTTCTAATGCCATGGCAGTCTCCCCTATAGTACCTCAAGCACTGTACCACTCATCTGCGCCTTAGACTCACTGATTTCACTGAGGTTCATAAAGAATTAGGTGGTAGAACACCATCAAGTGAGGTTTTTCACCCAAAACATGAGCAAAATGCTTTATACATCTAATAAGACCAATATTCAATAACCAGAAAGGGACTCCAAGGGTTTACCTGACTTCCAGGTGAGCGTAGGGCAGGTAGAGCATCCAGGGCAGTGTGCTGGAAACCTGGACAGCCCATAAAAACATGCAGCATAAGTCCTTCCTGGGGCTGCTGTCTCCTCCTGAATGCAATGAGTGCTGTGGAGGTGGCCCTGAAAATATAAGCATCATTTTTTGTAAATGGGATGTTTGTCTTTACATTTCACAGAGCCGGAGACTCACAGAATGGTTTGGGTTAGAAGGGACCTTAAAGATCAGTGAGTTCCAAACCACCTGCCATGGGCAAGCACACTGTTTAATGCAGTTAATTAATGCACTGACTCAAATCTGTACACGTTCTTTAATGAGTACATATAATTATATATGTGTAACATATATTTGCATATGGACACAGAGCTGTCTACATGTGCACACACACACACAATTTGTACAGAAGCAAAGCCTTCAACCTCTGCTCTCTCCTCCCTTCCCACCCATGTCAGAAATACAGATTTGCCTCATTTCTGCAGGGCATGACCACAATTTGAGGAAGAAAGAGGCGAGGAGCCTGTGCTGCTGCTGGCACAGAGCGTGTCCCTGCCAGGACGACCCCTGCTTCCCTTCCAGGGCCCTGTGGGATTTAAGGGATGGTGTTTGGGGCCTTCTCCCTGCACCAATATCACTTGGCACACGGAACAGGGAAGTGGCACTCTGTATATCCAGCCCCAGCAACTCCTAATGCTTTATTTAATAATTCGTTGCAGGAGGAGGTACTGTGATTAATTTTGAATACAAAATGCACACGCTGCTTCAATGTGGTGAGTTCTTCCAAGGACCTGCTCACAGTAGACACCAGTTGTGAGTTCCCATTCTACCTGCTCTCACATCAGCTGGGGCACCACAACTTCTCCTAAACTAGTTCTTGGTGGGTGACATCCCCGCCCACGGCAGGGGATGAAACTAGATGATTTTTAAGGTCCCTTCTGACCCAAACCATCCCATGACTCTATGATATCATTCCATTCTGTTTTACAGGTTTTCTCTGCCCTTCTCCACCACTTTCTCCTCATCTTTATCTCTTTTCCCTTTTGCCTACAATACCTTGTTAGCTATAACGCACAATTTCCCTCTGCCTGCTCGGACAGGCAGCACCTTGCATTTGTTTGTTTTCCATTTTATTTGGAAGCCCATAAAGGAAGGACAGGAGCAAGTGGCTCCATGTGCACAGAGGCAGAACAGGGGCTGGCACCTGGGAGCCACCTGTCCCTTGTGCCACACAGTGTAGGGGCACGAAAGAGCAAAATTACAGATGGGGAGCACGTTTGTTTGCTTTAGAGGGCAAATACTAGGCAAATGTGAACTAGAAAAAAACTGAAAAAATATTTTGTGAGTGTTTCTTGTGTCTTTTTTTTTTAATTTAATTTGAAACGCCCTGTTTCTTCTTGCGGTCTCAAAACTGGAAAGAGGCAACTGCAGACCATCTTTGGGCTGCTTTGGGATCCCATCATATCTGCCCTGGGAGACACAGACAGGGATAAACAGGGCTGGCTCCCTGTGTAGTGCACCAGGCAGGGGAAGACATTCAATTTTATAAGATCAGAAACTAATCTTAGATTCATATTTGGTGGGTTTTTGTTGGGTTTTTTTAATGCCTGTAAGGGTTAGGAATATAAATCCCTCAAACTTTCACATGTTTGGGCACCTGCTGGGGCTCTGTGTCACACCTGGTATTCAGCGAAGGATAGGATTTAGCAATAAATCAATCCTATTTCCACTCTTCCAAGCAGGAAACTGCTTGGATCACAATAGACTTCACCTTTCCTTTAGAATGTGTAGGAAACTCAGCCATGCACCTCTCTTCACTGAAGTGCAGGAATGTCGCCCACTCTGGACCAGCAGCCTGTGGGTGGAAAAAGAGGTCACTTGTTGTCACCACAGCATCAGGCTTTGCAACAAACATCACGATACTTGGCACCACCAGATGTTGAATTTTGTCACCTCAGACACACTGCCATGCACGTGGGCAGGAGGAGGGAGGGAGAAGAAGCCTCTGCATTGGGTTATTCATAGAGAGCACGAGGTTAAAATTAACACTTTCAGAATATATTGATTTCCAAATAAGTATCAATTAACCTTGCCACCCTACAAAGCTTTGTCTAGGACACTAATTGATGATATAAATAAATCAATTAAACATGTGTCTGTGTTAACTTTGCTGTTTCTTAAAGGAATTTTCACAGCAGTCAACATCCTTAGCACTTTGGGAAATTATTACCAATGCAAAGAGATCTCATCCCTAAAAGGGGAACTGTTCTCTCCTGGTGCCTGGACAGCCCTTTCAGACCTCAGCATCCAAGTGCTGCCTCTAAATACCAACACAAATGGCTGTGGTTTTATTTATTTCACAACACAAGCCACCAGTGCATCACTGCTACCCCTCCACCTCAGCCAGAGAAGGCAGTCCCGTAGATCCACCTCAGCCACCTCTTCTCTGGATGCTCTTTGTCTTAATCCAAATTTTTTTACATGTAAAAAAAAAAAATAACCAAAGACACAGCAAAGAAAAGCAAAGACAAAACACCCCAAGCAGCCTGCTGGCAGCTTGGAGCGTATCCACCCAGAAGGCCACGATGGTCTGCACTTCTGCTGGCTTTTGACAGCACTTGGGTAATTTTTGTCATCAGTGAAAGCACTTGCAGCCACCCCATGGCAGCAAAGGTAATAACGGCCAGGCAATCCCTTGCCCCAGGCAGTGCAGAGAGCTGAGGTGCCTCCCAGCACCTCATGGACCTGTGCCAAGAAAGAGGCCTGAAAGTGGTGGGAGGCTCCTTGGGCAGAGGGAAGGGGCAGCTTTGGTGGGCTCAGGGTCTGCACCAAGTATTACACATTGTGTGCTCTGAAAGAATAGAAAATAAAAGTCAGTCAAGTGCAAGGAGAAGAGTTAAAAACAGGACAATTTTGCAGCTCGCAGCAGAGAAATGAAAATAAGGTTTGGCTGGAGCTCAGCTTTAACTCAGAAGCTCACTCAGCTCTGGTGACAGCATTTATCTGTGATCCCTGCAGTGACAGAGAAAAACATCCAAAAAGATCATTTCCTTGGTGTCTGAGGTGGGCCTTTGTCCTCACTCCACACCCACAGCCTGGGCTGGGTAACACCAGAGCTCTGACAAGGAACCATGAGAGTAAAGCAAGGGAAGGTTTATCAACAGGTCTGGTCATCAGTCCTAAAAGAACTCTTCATTTTAGTTTGGTCATTAAGATAGATTCACTCTGCAACTCTTGCCTTAGCACCAGGCTAAAGATGAGCTCCTGCTTTCCTTCACCCACAGCATTTCTGGTCTTTGTTTACTCTTTTCAAAAGCACGAAATGGTTTGATGCACACACATATGTTTATGCAAAATGACATTTTCACACACAAAAATTAAAGCTCAGTTCTTTATACACACACAAAAATAAAAATTGAGAAGCTGGAGATAAGACATGCTGGTTGAATTTAAAATTATTTCTGCTATAACAAGAGAACCCCTTTTCTGGGGACAGATTCTCAGATAAATCTGCACAGCTCCTCTGAAGTGAACTGACCCATGACTTTATGTACTTCAGCTACAGAGTTTCTCCATATCAGACAGATCCTGATGGACACGAAGTCAGCCATCAAATCCCATGTATTTTCAGCAGGGAAGGATTGGTTCCATTATATAAACATAGTGGAATTGCTGAAAAGATGAAGGAAGAAAAAGACTTCATAAAGTTCCTGGTTTCCTAGGCAGATGGGAGAAAGAAGGCCAATTATAGTGTAAAGCATCATTTCACCAAGAGAAGTGTGAGTGCTGGAAGAGCTCTGAACAGAGAGGATTTCGCTCTGCCATGTGTGGTCTCTGGGAAACAAAAGGAAGGGTGTGACTGAAATGAAGACAGACAGAATGCAATATTTTCCTTTGATGTGCAAACAGATTTAATGCAACAAAAATCAATGAGGAAACTCTCCAAAGGAGAGTGTTTTAATGTGTTATCATATTTCACATAGATTTCATAAAAATTCAATTTCAATTATAGCACAGTTTACAAACAGAGGAAAGCGCTGTGCCTCCCTGGAAAACATATGGCCATCAAAACTTCAAACAAAACACTGCCAAAGTTGCTCATAAAAAATAAATAGCCATAAGCCAGTGTGTTATTGTCCTTTTAATGTCTGTTGAATACCTATAACTCTTGCCGTGTCCGCCTCGGCTGTCAGCTCCCTGACACTCCAGTCCCCCATTCACACACCTCCCCTTGACGAGGTCTCGGAGAAAGAGCTGCATTGTGAGCAGGGCTTGATTATTCTGGGTGTTATCTTGCATCTCCAGCTGGGCTGCTGCAGAAAAGGATCAAATAAATAACCACAAACACCCCCAGCGTGGCGGTGGAGCAGCAGCAGGGAGAGGCTGAGCTCGGTCGTGGGCCAGTGCTGCTGTGGCTGCTGGAAGAAGGGAAAAGGGCTCTATCCCAGACAGCAGCAGTGGTTTCCTGAGAGCTCTTGGCTCCAGCCACCAGCTCCTGCTTTGCCAAATTAAAAATCCACTCGGTTTGCCCAAGCTGGACAACAAGACTGGGTGTGGGGTACCTCACCTCTGGCTTTGCTGCAGGTGTCAGGAGGAGCCAGGCTCTGGTCACGTGCAGGAACAAAAAGAGTGCTGTGCCTACAAGTGGGGACCTACTTCTGCACTTTTGTCACGGGATTGGGATAGGGATGAGAGAAAAAGTCCAGGCTGGGAGGCAGAGGTGGCTTTGAAGCACCGTGCACTGGGCAGAGGTGCAGCTTTGACATCAGCACAGCCTGTACCCCAGTGCCCACAGCTGGGATACATTTGTGTGACAAACCCCTTTTCCTGCAACCGGGACACAGGCACCATTTTACGGAAAAGCAGGAATGCTTTTTTCCCACCTTTAACTACAAGGAGAATCACTGTTTATCTCTCTGCACTTTCCAACTGATGGACAGGTGAGCTTCTTCCATTAACAACCAAACTGTGCCCTTTTCTCCAAAGTTTTGTCCTTTAAGAGCTTCCTACTGCTGGATGGAGAGCAGCACGTGAAAGTGAGGGGATGCCTGGCTGGGGGAGAAGAAGGTGCCCCATCCCTCTTTGAGGTTTTGCCCCTTCACAGTACCCACAGAGGGTGAAATGGAGGGCAGGGAGGGGGGAACTTCTCTTGAGACAGGGCTGGGGGACAGCAGGGCAAAGGCAGCATTCAGGGAAGAGCCAATCTCCGGGGCAACACTGCCTAGACCACTCACATCCCAATTTAACTTGGAAATACAGCAGGGAGCTCCTGTTTATACGGGTTTTCCTTGGGCTGGAGGGAGCTGAATAAGGAGCAAGTGGCAGGAATGAAGCAGAAGAAATGAAAAAGAGAACTATATGGAAGAAGGAGGACATTATTGATGGCATTAGTGAAGTGTAGGTGTGGGGGAAGCAAACATGATGTGTGCTGGCAAGGGAGTGTCGGGGTGGCCCAGCCTGTGGCTGTGGTCACTGAGAGTGAGGGTCAATCGGCCACTCCTGCCTTCTCCATGTGGTTAAATGAAGAAACTAGGTGGTCAAATTATTCCCCTCAGAACAGTGAGTCTGAGGGGGATGGGGAAGGCAGGCAGTGANAGAAATGAAAAAGAGAACTATATGGAAGAAGGAGGACATTATTGATGGCATTAGTGAAGTGTAGGTGTGGGGGAAGCAAACATGATGTGTGCTGGCAAGGGAGGACGAGCTCACACACCTGATGTATTTCAGCTGTGAGGGAGAGAGAGGACAGGGCTCAGAGCTGGCACTTTTCTCTGTGCACACCTGCCCAGCACAGGCTGGGTGATGTGATGGCAGCAATGGTGCCACAAGCTCTTACAGCTGGCACCTGCAAACTCTGCTCTGCTTACACTGGAACACAGGACAGACACCCTACATAAATATAAAGAAGAATAAAAATCCTCTCTCCTTTCTTAATAATAGCCTGCACCTAGGCTAGAGCATTTTTTTGCAGAAAGGATATAAAATGTATCATCCCTACCCTCCCACTGGCATTAATGTGTTGTCTCAAAATACACCCAATCTCGACTTTAGGATGTGTGCCCCTTGGAGGAAGGCCAAATATCCACACATCTGTCGTTAGGATTTTACAGGAAACCATTTAGTGGCCAGGTTTTCCCACAAGCAGTTCATCTCCTCACTGAATGAGCCATTTTGACAGTTTCTGGACCATCTTTCTCTGTGAGCTCTTTGGGGCAGTTTGGTATTAAGGCTCCTGAGCATAAACAGCTGACAGCTCTGTGGGTTTGATCACTTCCAGAATAATAAAGACAAAAAGGAAAGAGTGATTTTTCTTTTTGCATGTTTGTTTTTCCTATTACAAGTGGTAGTATTCAAGTTCAAAGTGGGTATCACAGGAATATTAAAATTAATCATTCTCCAAAGGCCTGAGAAAATAGCAACAATTAAATGTTAAATATAAATGCATGACCCTTTCAGGGTAGTTCAAGCCAGCTTCATCAATAAATACCATTATAGGGACAGATGAGTCTCACAGCATCTTCCAAAAGAAACTAAAAATGATGGGAAAACTTCAGGCACCATCACAACAGCGATAGCATCAGGGTGCATAGGAATGCACATTTCTGCACACTAAATATTCTCCTTCCATCCTTCCATCTGGGTCTCTCCTGTGGGGGTAAATTTATTCCAACAATGTCCAATCCTCTATTTAGAGATCTGTAATGTCAAGGCAGCCCAAAGCAGGAATTCACACTGAGACAAAAGCCCTGGAGAACATTCACAGGTGTGTGCCTCGACTCAGCCTCACCGCTGAACACAAAAACCCAGAATCTGCAACAGTTTTGGATCAGACAGAAATTACTTTTCTGGTTGTTTTTTTGTTGTTTTTGTTTGTTTGTTTGTTGTTTTTTTGTTGTTGTTTTTTTTTTTAATTTGGTTTTTTTCCTACCCTGTTATCTGAGTGCCCTTCCTGAGGGTGGGATGCTCAGGTGGGAGAAGTTTGGGTCTGTGTGTTAAGAAGACAACATGTGTTTGGAAGTGATCTATAGAAAAGCCTCAGGTTGATACCTAAATTCTCTTAAAACTTTAAATAATAGCCATGAGGAGAAGAGTGGCCACTTTGTTTAACCCATAAAGAGCTGGGCTGTGTTAGCTGCCAAATAACAGTGTCTAAAATGCCAGCAGGAAAGGGGAAATAAAGAAAAACAAATACAAGGATAATGGAGGCATAAAAGCACCTCTGTCAGTGGATAAGTCAGTAACCTTGGTCTGCATGGGAGGTGGGACTGGAGCCTTCCAGGAGTCCTGCTGTGGGTTTGAAGGGTGATGGTGTTTGGGGACTCCTCAGAGACCAAGCACTGCCTCTCCCCAGGACAAGGATGGAGGGCAGGAGAGCAGCTCAGATGTGTCACCTCCACATTTCTAGCTGCTTCTGGCTAAAGCAACAGAGAAATATTTCCTCTTCCCTGCCAAAAACTCTCCAAGGATCCACAACAGTAAAATTAGGAAGCTCTAACCTAACATTTATAAAGAGGAATATAAAAGAGGAATAAAAAATATTGCGCTGGTGGGTAAGCAGTTGGTTAAATCAGGCTGGAAAGCCAGGAAAATGACATCCCATGTGATGAAGTGCAGCCAGGAGGACACACCAGTGGGAGGGAGGAGTGTGGAGCTCCGAAGTGGCCGTGAGGGAACACAGGCTGCTTGCCTGGGATGCTGCAGGCTTGGGCAATGCATCCATGCCGTGGGCATGCACAAAGGGAAGAGGGAAAGGAGTGAAGGACATGGTTATGGATCGTCAGGCAGGGCAAGAAGGAAAAAATGGCAAGACCAAGACAGATTTGGAGAAATTTGCAACCTCTCAGATGTGCACCCACTGCATTACCACTGTGGGAATCACTGCTGGAGCTGCTCAGCATGAGGTGACTTTCAGGGAGCTGCAGTAACCCCAGGAGGAGGTTGGGCTGGTGAAGATCAGCCCTGGGAGTGCTCTTCAGGAGAGGAGCAAACAAATTTGGGCCACACTTCCCCACCCTGGCCAAGGAGCTGTGAGAAGGCTCAGCGTAGGAAAGTTGTGCTGGACTTTAATGAGGCTGCCTGTGGGCGAATGTGAAACGAACAGAAGACAGCTGATGGAAACTAATCACTGCCTAAAAGAGTTCAGTACAGATGTGTTTAAGACACAGTTATGAAAGACAGGATTGAACATCTCTCCCAATAAAAGCCGTGTCGAATGACAGCCCAGGCTGACGCAGTTAATTAAAGCCCAGCTTTGAGACACTCATGTATAGAAAGCAATAAACAGCTTTTGCAGTTGATTAAACAGCGAGGACTGGGGGTTTTAAATTGGCACAGGAGATATTTGCTGTAAGCACACCTCAGAGTCACAGGTATTATTGCTCCAAAAAGGACAGTTTGCTCGGCTTACCTTCCCCAGGGCAGGAGCAGCAAGGGCATGGACAGAAGGCAGATGAATTTTCTTCTCAGCAAAGGTGGCTGTGGCCTTGAGGGAGGTTGGGGAGAGGCTGCTCTGTGGAGCAGAGATGAGCTGAGCCTCCAAAAGTGGGTAAAATGCTTGATAACAGGCACTCATTTTATTGCATTTATCTTTTCCTCTTCCATTTCGCGAATGCCCCTGTTGGTTTTTAGACACACAAAAGCTGTTCCAGAGGTGAAAATTACTCTCACTGTGAGAGCACCTGGTTTCCACAGCCTGCAGCTTCCAGCCATGCCCCCAGCAGCAGCCAGACGTGCCGTGTGACACTCAGGGTGCACACAAACAGTAGTAAAGTGCCTCACCCCAACTTATTTTTATAGACAAAGAACAATAGCAAAGCCAGAAGCACATTATATGAGTTTCACAATGCCCTGCCATTAAAAACAGCCTCCTGCAGCCTTTATTTCTGAGTAAGGAGTTTCACAGAACAATTTACCAGGGCCATGGAGAGCTGAAGCTGGGAGTGGGTGAATATTTTGCTTTCCATCTCACTGGTTCATTAAGCACAATTAACCCTCCACATGAGAGTGCCACCAGCTGTGCCTTCCCACTGCTCTATCCTCTGCTATGGCGCACCCACCACTAGCCCAGAATTTGTGAGCACAGTTCCTACTGATCACGGAGAGTCCCACACTTGCAGAATATTTACACGAATAGGGCATACACAGCCCAGATGGAAAATGTAAGGTGGTGAGGCCAAATATTTGTTGTGCAATTTGATTCTTTGTGAAGTGACAACACCGTGTTTCCCAGCTGTATCTACATGATGAGCAGTGTAGGGAATGATATCAGAGATATTTTTACTCAAAATATCAGCTGAGAACTGTAAATAATATAGTTAATATGATAATATAGTGCAATGTAATGCAATGGAAAATGCATACAGGTGTTGGTTGACAGCAAAGAGAAGATGCTGGATACAGGGGCTAATTGACAATGTTAATTATCCCTCATGAATGGATAACATATATAAAGCATTATTATTTGTACAGGATCCTGAATGCTGAAGGAAGATAGAAGCATCTGGTTATGCCAGGAGGAGCAAAGGGACAGGATGGATCTCAAGGAAGGGACACAGATCAATGACCCTGTGCTGCTTTCAGCCCAAGTTCTCTGGGCTCAGGAGCCAAGCAGGGCTCCCTGTCCATTCTGTACTTAAAGTGCAGAGAAAAGCAGGAACTCAAAATGAGTTTCAGTAGTGAAGCTGCACTTTACTTTTCATAACAATGGATTTTTTAAAAGGTATGTCAAAGAGAATTGAATTTGGGTCCATGAATACAGCAGTAAGTGGATGTAACTCAAGTTAATTACATTCTCTCTGTCTCCCAAGAACTGGATTTTTCCTTCTTCCAGCAGATATACTCTATATATTGTAGTCTTGGTTAAAATCTAAGCATTCACTTTAGATCAGCATGTTTTCCTAGTGAAATAGTCTGAATACATTTTGAATTTATAAAATAGTCTCAGGAGCAAAAAGTATTGAGAATGAGGATGGGAAAGCAGAGAGCATATGAAAGAAACTGTAACTCTTTTCTGTGACATTTTGGTGTATGTACAGGAGTGCCCCTGTCCAAGCCCAACCTGTGCTCCAGGGGGTGGGACATTGACAGCCCCTTGCCTTTGGGCAACACTTTTTATAGCAAAAAAAATCCATCCATCAATGCATGAAAGGGCCCATGGGACCAGGAAATGGCCAAACTGTTACTTGCAGCATTAAATCATGGAATGTCCTGAGGAGTACATCAGGAAAACAAGGTTTTCTCCAGGCTTTGTGGAGAAGATGGTGCTGCTCTGACAGAGCGATAGTTCTTATTTCTTTTTGGCCTTTGGCCTGTGACTATCGTTTCACATCCAGATGCCCATCAGCAGTGTCCAAACAATGTTCATTGCAGTGACATTATTGTCACCGTTGTTGAAAAATGAAAGTAAACAAGGGGCCTGGACACATCCATAGGGCAATAGGGTTTTACAAGCACTTTAAAATACACAATTTTTCAAATTTTTCACTTGAGTACTCTCAATAGCAATACTGTGTGTTCTTACATGGGTTTCAGCCTGCAGATTTATGCTCTAGTGTGAAGTACATTGCTACCTTCAGCAGTAAACTTGGTTCAGGAAAAAAACCAAACTCATATGCCCTGACTGCACAGTGAACCTAAAAAAAAAAAAAAAATCCTGTCATTAAGGAGCAGGTTTGCTGCACAGAATTTTGAACAGCCTTTAATTTCCACTGTACATTCCCACACACACTGGATGAACTGCAAGCTCACACAGGAAACATCCAGAGAAGGGATTTTAAATCCTAGAGCATAAAGAAACTGATTTAATCATCTTAAAGCATGTTGATAAAATAGTTAAGTAGATTAGATTAAAATTCAACACTTGCAGTGCTTCATGAGTAGCTGTTTAGTCCCTATGAGTGGAATTTTTCTCTGCCATCATCTCAGGAAAGCAATGGACACTGAATAGGTGTCACTTATATTACAATAAACGCTCAGTTCCTGGCAAACTTGGAATTCAGAGCACTCATAAAGAGCAGGTTATGTAAATATCCATTCCCTATTAGAAATTTAATTATGAGAGACCAGGCTATGAAAATCAGAAATTCTCTTCCTGCCCATGTATCTGGATTTTGGAAGACATCCATATGTTTCTGTAGGTCAATACTCTCAAATACTCTGAAATTCCTAAAAATTCCTAAAAAACCAGTCTCACCACATCTCACACTGACACAAGAAATACTTACAAAAGTGATTTTGGCATTCAAATATGAAACTAAGCATCACCACAAGCAGTATCAAGTAAAGCAGATCCACCTCTGTGGTGATTGCTGCCAAGGTCCCGCCAGCTTAGCAAGCAGAACAGGTACAGAGAACTCTTAAAAGCAATCAAAACTGAAATTACAGGGGAAAAAGATGTAGGATAATGGAGCACTTTGCTTTGCAAGGCTGCTCTAGTTTAGGTCAGGCAGAGTTTCCAATGGAAACAAAATATTTCTATGCACTGACAGCAATCAAAACTGAAGTACGAGATGCCTTTATTATCATAAATGTCCATTTCCCTATGTATCCTTTGGAAATACACCTTTTCATGAGCCTCACCACTTTGTAAAGTTATCATGAGCCCTGAGGGGAGCGAGCCAGCCCAGCCAAGCTGGCTGAGGTGTCCATCCTCTGGAGCTCTTGAGTCTGGTGCCCAGAGGAGGTCAGCACAAAGTGGAGCTGAGAGAGAATTTGAGAGCCATCAGGAGGAGAAAGGCAGAATTTCAGTTCCTCGGGGTCAGAGGGCCTGGTGGCAAGGGTGGGGAGTGAGAGGAGGGAGCTGGAGTGCAAGCTAAGGGCTGCTGAAACAAGTGGAGGGAAAATGGGTGTGATTATTGCAACTGCACAGACCTGGTGCCTTTTAAAACTACAACCTTCACACAGAAGCATTTTTCTGCCCTTCATGAAGGAAACATGGGGTCAGGGCCTCCTTGGGACTGTTCTCAGGTATTCACTTCTCTTTGCTTCTTTTCTGTAATCCTCTATTTTAGCAGCTAATAATGCTGAAGGGGTAGGTAAGAGGAACCCCAAAAAACCAAAAAAAAAAACCACCTCACCAGTGGACCTGGGAACATGACAAGGCACCAGCTATTTGAAATGTCATCCTGGAGAATTGTCTCTGCTTCATTCTACCAGCACAGACCTTCCTTCAACCTGGCAAGGCTCAGAGATTTCGCCAGCAGAAATTATTCAGAATGTTTTGTAGGCACAAGTCTTGTTCTTATAATGAAATTAGATACATTGGCTACATTATCACAGAATCACAGAGCATCCTTGCTTCAAAATAATCCAGAGGGATTGAGTCCAACTTCTTAGATACATTAAATACTGTCTTATGTGATCCTCTGATGGCCAGAATTTTGCAGAGGTATGGTTACAGCCTTGTTTATCTGGGGTTTTTCTCTGCTGAAACATGCAGATGTCTGCTCACAGTGCCCATTCAATTTGAGGGTTAGTTTCTTACAGCTCGTGCCTGGCATCAGCAAGGGATCCATGCATGTCTTCACTTACACAGCAAGATTTACAAGCAGTGAAGTGACAACTGGACTGCAGGAGAAAGGAGACAGAAAGCAAAGAGTCTCCATGAGCCCCTCCACCCTCAGGAATCACGCACAGACCACGAGGCGCAGTGAAAGAGGACAAGAAGGCACCTGTGGCCTTTGTGCTGTCCCACAGTCTGGTCGGAGATGACATTCCTGCAAGACCCTCTGTGTTCCTGAGATGTAGAGCAGGACTAAGATGTGCCCAGCACAACGGGGTCATCTCTGCTTCATTTTAACTCTTCGCTTTCTTAAGGGCTGTAGAAAGAAGAATGGTTTGTCCACGATGGATGGGACAAGCAGCTTTAAACTTCACCAGTAGAAACCGAGACATATGCATGATGGAAAAAAAAAATAAAAAACGATAGCAACTGCTGAAATTGACTGTTTAAGGACATTGCTGTCACTCCTCAAAAATTCTGGAGAAATGCCTGTGAAAGCTGGCTGAGCTGTAGCTGATGCTGTTAGGGAAACGTGGAGAGGGCAAGAAGACCCCCAAGGTACTGTCAAGCCCTGTGATTCTGTATTTGTTATTCTTAATTAAGTAGTTCCCTCCCTCAGTGCTGTCCACAGGGTTTCTGTCATCTGTAATGAGTATGATCTGCTTTTCTGTCATTCAACTCTTCCAAAGCACCACAAGTTTTTAAACCACAATTTGAACTCTGAAATTCCACGAACCATAAATAAAAGGAAGAGCTCAGTACAAAGAACTCTATTTCATATTATCTGTACCCATGGAAATCCAGTTAATTTCCCTGACTTCTTTTCAACCTGCCAGAGAGCAGGAAGTAAAAGACCCTATGAAAACATTAAAGAGCTAGAATTGCATTTGAGTACTTTGGAATAGGAAAAAGGAAGGGTTGAAAACAATTTAAGAAATAAGAGGCTTCCAGTAACTGAGTCCTACAGACTCTGGATACACATAGTATCTATAGAGATAGATACTCTCTGAAATAGCTGAAAACAAGAATTAAAAGGATCCCATCTGATATATAAGGTGTTTTACTGTTAGACTCCTTTTCCATAATTTCTTGTGGGGAGTTATTATCCTGGACTTTGACATTCCTCCAAGTCCCCTCAGCCAGCTAAGGGAAAATCTAAGGAGAATTATTTCTTCATAATATCCACATTTAAAAGACACCACATAATTGCAAATGAACAACCCCTCCCAAAATCATAAGTCTCACTTTTTCTCCTCTTGTTTTTGAATTTTAGGTAACTTACATGCAGCTTTCCCTCTGCCTCTTGGAGTCTCCATCCTTTAGCTGCACTCCCAGAACAGCACCTTGTTCCTCCTCAGTGCACAGCATTTGTTCATGGAGCCAGGCCGATTCTGTGAGCTCCCCAAAGGCTCGTCCCAGACCTCATCTTGCTCTCTGAAACTTGCTGCTACAAGAACGTGGAGGTGTTTTTCTTAATTAAGAACGGCCTCGTTTCCCTTCCTCTGAGACACAACTGTTGCTTTATTAGGTCAAGAGGCATCTCCTCTCCTGATGGACTAATTAATGTCGCCTTGTCCCAGTGAAGGTAACACTTCCTATCCCCTCCTCCCCTTTGGAGAGTCACTGAGCTCCTCTCAGGGTGAAGTGTCCTTTTCCATGAACTTTCGTATTTTACATCAAGCTGTACAAGTAAACACACTTGACCCAGCATTGCAATGGAGTTTCAATGTTCACAGGTTATTGCCTGTTCCTGGCTGACATGGAAGCAATTAACCACCCCGGGGTGACCTCGGGGTGACTGACCTCAGCATTTTTCTCTTTGGTGGACTGTAACAATTGCTCTGATAATAATGATGTCAACAAAAATAGGATGTGGTACAGTAATATGTGACAAGATCCAGGTTGTCATGCTGTATTTATGGGATATGGCTATTTAAACAGAGAATGTGATTGCTGCTTTTCAATTACATTGTCATTATGGTAAATGATTTGCTGTTTCATTTACTGCTAGTGTGCTTGTTAACCTAAATTATTTTATTCCTTCATTAAAAAATTCATTAAAATAATCTTTCTAAAAGTCTACTTTGAAAAGATATGTGAGAAGAAAATTCCTTAAGTTATTTACGTTACTGATATGTAATTTACATTTTAAAACACTTATAACAGCAGACACAAATTGTAATGGATGTATGAAATTTTAGGCATGAAAAAGAGGTTTGCCCTGCTGATCATAAAGCCTTAAAAGTAATTTAATATTGTTTCTTTCAATTTTGATATTCCTTAAAGAAGGACACTGTTGTCCAATCAGATGTGCTTAATTAGGACTTTTCAGTGACAAGAGATGCTCTTCAATCCTTTAAGACTTATTAATTTTATAACAAAATGCATGACAGCATTTTGCCAGACATCCTTAAGACTGGGTAGATAATATTTTGGTTAGGATTATGGACAGCTGCAACTGTCCAGTGTGATTCAGTCTGGGAAATAACCAGCCAAGAATTTTGCTGGTCTAAAGAAGTGGGGCCCAAGCCAGTGGTGGTGGTTTTGGTCCTTCACCCCATGAGTCCTTCAGGGGGACACAACGAGGAGCAATCCCTATTTCCCTCACAGTCCTTCCTCGCCTGACATTGCTTTCCAACTGCTGCCACCGTTCTCGGGGATTACTCTCAGCTCTTCCACTCGCTGTGTCCCCGTGCCCTTGCATATTTAATCATAATTGGAAGTCAAGTGACTTCTACGAGACATGAATGTTAATTACCTTTCAAATTGCTGGAGAGGGTACTTTGTCTGGAGTTCCTCTGATTGTGGTAATTAATTAGTTGTGCGAGGTCAGCCTCCTGTCTTGCACAGTTCATTGAGCAGCGTCTTTTCAAATATTTATAAAGATGTTTTAGTACCTATCACTGAAAGCTACATTAATGTTTTAATTTAAGCAGAAAAAAGCACAACCTAATCCTGTCAGACACAACTGCGGTAGTATATAAATATAATAGCAATCTCAAATTAGACATTATGTTTTATTTTATTCATGTTCATTAAGAATAGGGGAGAAATATATCTGATTCTGCAATGTAGGAAACAAACTAGAAAAAATGAACTAAAGCTACAACTGTAGAAAAATTTACATTAAAATACTTTTCAGGGCAATGAACTATGAGGATTTCAGGAATTTCAAGATGATTAAAATAGCTGAATATATGCAGAAAACCATCACAAATCTTCCACAAAGGCTTAACATCTTCTGAAAAGTGTCAGATAAGACACGTCAGGGCAGAACAAGGTCTGAACTCAATCACGCACATGCAGACAAATCCCGAAGAAGGCCACTGTCTCTTTATGACAGACCAATTTTTAAACTGCCCATTGAACTACAAAGCCCTACAGGGTAGATGGGTTTTGTTTGTACCACCATAGCTCACCACAGCCAGTGGAAAGGACACCAAAAATCCATGGGATCTCCAGCCTGGGGGAGCAGAGGCTGCACATCAGCCTTGGCTAGCTCACACACGGCTTTTACTGCACAGTGACTCTGTTGTACAAAGCATCTTGGTACAGTCTTACTACACAAAAGAAGTTCAAATGACTGCCAAGGAGCTCTAATTGGAATATTGTGACTCATGAAATGAGGACAGGCATGCAGCATTGCTAGTCTAACAAATCTGGTCACTGCAGGATGCACTGGACACCCTAACTACCTAGATTTACTACCCAGTGCACCCCTCCTGCTCTGAAAAGCAGCAGATAAGACCAGACATTTAAAGTTGAATGTTTATGACTGTACACACAAGTGCAGGATATGCACACATGTGTGAGGTAGGAGGAGAAGAGAGATGTCCAGAACTACAGACATGCCTGGAGAAGGGCAACCTTAACCTTACACATAAACCAGACCACTCATCCCATCTTGTTTTGTTCTTCCTGAAGGACAGCTCTCCTGATGTGTAAGACATGGCAGACACTCTCCCAGTATGTGGGAATATTTTTGAACATTTCTTCCTTTTCCTTTCAAAAAGAAAAAAATCCTTTTATAAAAAGAAAATTGGTTATGGACCTCTTAACACCTCAAAGAAACAGCATAACTACAACTGCTATACTTACACTTCTGTAATCACTTCCTGGATTACAAAATACTTAATCCCATATCATATTTCACCAAGTGAGCAGAATTTTTGGGCAGCTCTGGGGATACCTGCCCACACTCTCTAAATGCATGAAAGAATGGCAGTGTCTGATGACGTCCACAGAACACCATGAGGGCTGAGGTGGGGGGCAGAAAGCTCCACCTGACACGGTCCCTGCCACAGTTTTCCTGTCAGATTTCACTGCTCTCACACCCAGCAACCTCACGCTCTTCAGAGGTTCATTCCTGCTTTTCTATTCTCCAAACCTCACAGTCCTCAATGGAATTAAAACCTTGTCCTAACATTGGCTGCTGCTCTTTGGACACAGCAATTCCACCGTGGCTCCTGCCCTGCTGCAGGTGTTGGTCTGTCACAGAGCTCGGAGAGCAGCTCACACACACACAGAGGGCACCAGACTTCAACAGCACCAGGTGGAAACCCATTCCCTGAGGCCCCAGTGCAATCCCTTGCCAACCACTCGAGTTATTCAGGTGCCTGGACGCTCACCTGTTGAGCAGGTCATCTCTCCAGCAAGTGCTTTCATGGATCTGCACGGACTTACCTTATTCTGTTTATCGCTAATGAATCACCAAACACCAGCTCGTGTGACAGAATGCTGCTTGTGCATTACCACATTACACAGTGAGAAACTGGTGGAATACACAGCCTGTTTCCTGAAATCTTCTGAGGTGCCAACTCTTGTAACATTCAAAGTTGTTTATTTAAGAAATATTTCAAGAAAGCGTCAGCGACCAGCTTGTATAATCCTTTTTCTCGAGGATAAACAGACATTTTAAAAGAGCTTTAGCAGTAAGCCTATATTAATATTTCATTTGAGTGTCCATCGTAGTTTCAGACCTTCCTTTCTACTCACCTGTGAAAATAATTTTTTACTCAGAGTAACTACAGATGAGTTCTGATACTATACATGTTGTGTACATGTCTGTGTCTTGGTATTTTAAAGCTACTTTTTTTTACAAAAAATTGATCATTATTAGGCTTAGTAGCAGTAGTGAAGGTCAGCACTGTCATTATCTTCTTTCCAGGGAAAACCCATTGAGCATCCTTTGAGGCCAGCAGACAGCTCCCTCTACACAAGTTCGACTTTGAACATCACTGTCAGAGGTCATGAGGGGCACAACACGTATCAAGTGATGTGCAGTTGGCACAGGGAAGCAAAAAGATTCCTTCTGTTCTTTTCCTCCTTTTTCTCACCTTAAAATATAGGCACTAAACGAGAAGCCCCTACTTCCACGAGATCTGTATTTCACATGTGGAGATGGTAAACACGATAAATTAGTGACCTAGGATGACAAATTATCCTTCCCTCCATCAGCCATCCTTCTGTCTATCCAAGACTTGACAAATTCAGAATGCCTCAGTACTTTTGCAGAGATGCCCAGGGCTGGACAGACAAGATTCATTGTTGGTCTGCTTGTTCCACATGAAAAATGTCTTTACTTTTAAGGCTGAGAACCTCGAGGACCTTTTATCATCACTGCCATTGCTTCCCTCAATCATCTCTGACCCTCCAGAGAGAGGATGCATGAGAAGATACTCATGCATCCTTCTATTCTGATACATTAGGCACTTTTACAAATTTTCTGAAATGTTTACACAAAATTCAATTAATGTATGTGACTGCACTGATTCTGATAAAAATAAAGCAATTGCTGCTACATTAGGACTTTCTTGGCAATCTCACTGCCAGGTAATGGGTAGAAACTGGGGTAGAAATTTTAAAGGCATTCCACTACAGAGCTTTCCTTCTGTCAACATCAAACACCATGACTGTCTTAGAAATGAAAAGGAAACGATTAGAAAATGCACAGCAAAACAAATAATATTCTCCAATGTGCTTCCTGGTGTGTTTATCAACAGGACTGCATGCATGTTGGCAATACCAGTTGTGTGGAGTGACTCATCAGAGTACCAAGAGCATCACCCATCTCAATTTGTCATTTAGAACTTTTGTTGCCATCATTTAGTATTTATGCAAACTCTTGCATAGACCAAGAGGCCGAGCACAAGGCAGAGACTCCACTGCACGGGTATGTAAATAAACTGGAATAACCTCTGTGGGGAAACAAAAAATCCATTACACAGAACTATAAAATTTTGAACAAATCCTTTTTTTCCCCCCATGTTTTGCATAGAGATTCTCCATTCAGCAAAGAGTTTTAGGATCTAGTTTGTAATGGAGCACATCATGTCCCCCTTCAAACTTACATTGATTTTTGTTGTCTGTTGAATGAAAATGGGGGTACTCCTTAGCCTAAGAGCACCAAGTCAATGAACAGTTCCATTTCCCGAAATAATTTTAACACCTGATATTTGTGGAACCCACAAATGGCTTCACATTGCTAAGTAAAATCATTAGTACCGTGGCAGAAAAATTTTACCCCGATGAATTCTGTGGAATAGCACAGAACTTTCATTTCACATCAACATTCACTGAATGCTTTCACAGGAGAGCAACCAGAAAAAGCCTTGTAACCACACTCTGAAGAGATAGATGCTTTCATCAGCCATGCAGACAATTTTTTTTTTTTACTTCTAAGCTTGTATCAACTTAAAACACAAATGAATCTGTGCCATTAATAACAGCAAAAAGGCTGTGGGAATGTAAAAAGTTCAACATTTTTGTTGTCCCTTGTAAAATTTTATAGAATTTCCTACCCAAAAACATTTTACTGAACTTATAAGGAAGCACATATAAGTAATTGATCAGGTCCTCAATCACCCTTCAGCTCCTTGTGTGTTCTGCCCACTACAGAATCTGGGGATTCTGGGGCTGTTAAAGGATTGTGGAAACAGTTCCTGTGGAGAACCTTGGTAAAGTAAGAAACAAACAAAAAAAATCCATGATGGATTATTATACCTATGTGCAATTTAAAGTATGGCAGTGGTAGAGCTCAATATCTCCATCAAAATTCTGCCTACGTACTTATGACCATATTCTGATCTAATATCCAGTAGTTGATAGCTCCACTGACATCAACTCTGTATTTATAAGGAAATAAATTTATTTTTTATAAAGTAATTAACTCTCAAGCAAGTGGAAACTAAAAAAAAAAATGTCTCACTGAAGGGAAACTGAGACACCACAACAAGTAAAATTCCTCAGGCCCGTGCAAGAATTCATGATTTCAAACTCATGAAACTCTTACACCCACTGGTTAAAATTTAGTTCTACCTGAGTATTGAAGATAAAAGATTCTCTGCCAGAAAATGAATGTTTCTGAAATGTCCAGCTACTTACACCTCATAATTGTAACTGTGGCAAAAAAAAAAAAAAAAAAAAATTAGGGCCTAATCCATCCCTGATGATGTCAGCAGAACAAAGGCAGAACCTGTGGAATCGTAGCTGTGTGGTATGAAACTATTTAATACAGTATTTTTATAGAAAAAATAATAGCTTTAAAATTCTATTGACATTAATATACAGCTATACACCTAGGTTATCCAAACACGTGCAGAGCTGCAAAAACATTCAAATGGAATTTGTATAAAAAGCAAAAGTTTTCATTAAGAAAAGGGATTTAGCCATTTGTACAAAGTAAGGTTCTTTCGCTTCAATTTGCTCTTTCTTTAGCTTTCGTTTTATAAGTTAAACTTAAAAATTAGTCAACACACTGAATTAAGTATGTAGGTTTTCATTTAAATAAATCAGTCAACAATTTTTTTTTTATAAAGTATTTAACACTTCATTGTAGAAACATAGGCAAAATGACTATTATAACCAAAATGAAAAATACTGTTCAATTTAAAAAAATGTACTTAAACAAGAACCTGAAAAAGTTTATGATATGCATAACATTGTTCAAGCAAAATTGCACTAGTATTACATAAATCAAGAGTTTTATAAAGGCCCCAATATGGCAAAGTTTAGAAATAGGTAGTATGCATGCACAATAGTACAACAAAAATCTCTTATAAAACAGCAGTTATTTTTGTAATGCTTGTACAAAGGGAATAAAGAGCAACCACAAACATATTTAATCTGTTAGGTTAATATATTATGATAGCTAAAAGTCAGTCTTGTCTAGCAGAGGAAGGAAGAGTCCTCCACAGTATATGTGTGAATACGTCTTTTGTGCCTTTAAAGTTATGTATAAAATACTTTGATTCAGTTCAAACCTGAAAGTAATTGCATTCTTTATTTCCATCAAAATTAAAAAAGGCAAGTCGGGTTTTGCCTCTTAGCAACAACAGAAAACAGACCAGGTCAGAGAAGTGCTGGAAACTGATACTGATGCTTTTCACTTTTGATACTTGGACTTTGATATTTAACCCAGACTACTGAAACTCGGGCTTTGCTAAGGTTTCACTAATAAGCAGCTTGGTTCATTTTACCTCCACCATACCACAGTTTATCTTAATTTAAAGAAACTGCTGTGTTTTGAATCCTTTAATATCACTAAACAGGGGGGGGGTTTTTGTGATTGTCAAAACCGAATGCTGTGATCATCTGAGTGTGCTTAAGGTTTGGGGTCTGGCTTTTCCCTACTGCTCGGTGTGTGTTGGGGAGTTATTAATCCATAAGTACTGCGTGTGATTAAGTGAATAAACATGTAAAGCATGTGTAGGCAATGCCCTCTTGTGCTCTAGGGTGGCTACTGTCCTACAGGACTGTTGGAGTTCGTATGCTTTGTCCCACAGCAAGTAAGGTTTCAGCCTCCAAGATATATCGTTACTATGTTCTATAAGGTTTTAATAAATACAAAGCTTGTTTACATGGTATATATGTTTAGTATATCATGTACAGTCACTGAATTTCTGAAACATAATCATTGTGTTCATGCAGGTCATTAGATGTTTCACTTCTATAGTCTCGTTTACTTGGCAACCTAAAGCTAATTCAAAAGCAAGTTATGTTTGTTTGTGAAAAGTTATCTAGCTTCATCAGGATCTGAAGAGAAGTTCTAATGGGCACAAAGAAGAGAGTAGACCATTCAATCATTCTTTCACCATTTAAAATAAACAAAATTACACACTGTACTACAGCTTCCAGACTACATAATGAAAAAGTGCAGATACCATCTTCATCGATTAAGTAGAACCAAAAAAGTTCATAGAAAATAGATTGCTCATTTTCACGCTACAAACGAATATGTTGTTTGCCATTTTAACAAATTTAAAGGTGTGTTATTTCAGCAGCATTGTTGTAAATTGTACCGTAGTGCAGTTTCTTTTTCATAAAAATACCTTACAAATGGTCAGTCAAAAGTCATCAGCAAAAGAAAAACCCAGAAAACAATCAACCAAACAAAAAACAGAGGTAATGCTGATGCCAAAACAATTATAATACTGTTGGTACATAGAAAAGTAATCCTTATATTTTATACATTTATACAGAGTATAAAAGGTAACAGCAGATTATGCCACAGTCTCCCTTATCCCAATATCTATTTTCTTTGGAAGAAGTTCTCTTCTTTCATCAACACTTGCTAAGGAGTTTCGACAGTTTTGTCCATCCACGTATAACTTTGCATATACTGGATTGGCATAATTCGTTGGCTGCAGAGAAATTAAGCAGACATTAGATCAGTCAGATTGAATCAAAATTAGAGTTTATGGAAATGGAAATGACTTTGTTAAAGCAAGAACAAGTACACATAAAATATAACAGGACATATTTAATAGATACCTGGACGTCTGCAAACCTGATGATGAGTTAATTATTTAGTTGAAAATTAAATTCACGATGAGACATGCTATTAAAGTAACCAATGACATGACATGCAGCATATTATGATATTAAAACCATAAAAAGAACGACGAAAATTAAACGAAAAAACCTTGAAAAAATGTCTCTGAGGTTGACTTGTCCACCTTATTACACTGGAAGATTTCAGAATAGATATGAAGGAGTTTATAGAGAAGGTGCACTGTGAGACCATGTGACAAGTTTAACAGTAGAAAACTGCAGCCAACAGTTTCCATATATTACCTGTTCTAAGACATCAGCATCCCATCAATAGCTGACCATGTTTTCGAATTCTGTGGCCCAAATACACAACATGATTTGACCAAAAAATTCAATACTTCCGTAATGTAAATTAAACTTTAATAATAAACCAGCATAACTGTTAAAATATCATAGTAGTCACAAACTGAGAAGTCTTTTCTCAACAATTTTGGTAGTTTGGACTGTAATGAAAAACATCTGTTGAAATGAGTGGCACTTCAGTACAGGACAAGTCCATTTTTAATGCTGCAAAGCACTTCATTGTGTGAGAAATCCCCTGAGTCTCCACTACTTCCTTCATGCTTTGTGCTTTATTGTCTCTAGAAGAACTTTGCTATCCAATTAGAGTTCAGCTTTTAACCATAATAACAGGAAAGGGCACCTTGTGGTCAAAATCCTCCTCTTTCTTACAACTAATTATCAGCACTACTCTGCTTAATCAGATACTGAGTGGAACACCAGCAAGCTCTAAAAAAGGGAAATTAATTTGTTTGGTGTAATAAGAAGTAGCTAAACTTTGAATTGCCCAAAGCAAAATTGGGTAGGTTTTCCTGACTTAAAATATCCTGAGTACACCCTGGGAAACAAGGAATGAAGGATGACTATAGTCTTAGTTCTTCCTTTCCTTGTTGATCAACTCGGTTTCTGAGCCCAGGATTCAGATATTCCTCAGGCTGCATAGCTACAGCAGCTACTCAGTGAGTTAAAAGCTGCCCACTCCATCTATTACAGATGACAAAATGATTGCCTTTGGTGGCAAGACTTTCCTGGAATGGAGGCAGAACAAAGTGAGCCACATTCATTTAATTAAAAAAAAAACAGAAAAAAAAAAAAGAAAAAAAAAAAGAGAAAAGCTTCTCTCAGTTCTACCTGTCTGTCCCTATAGATCTTTACTTTTGTGGTCATGATTATAATCAGAAATTTAGGAAAATAGAAATTTAATTCTATTTTAATTGTCAGGACATTTTTTATTTCATTGACAACCCTTATTGAGGATAACCACCACAGAACAGAGACCCTTGGCATCTATGTAGTGCCTTATGGAGTTATTAAAATGATATATACCAGTAGGCTCTGTCTCATGATACCACTTTGAGTGGTAATGATTGCACAAAGAAGTACAGTGAGGTACAGAAAGAAGCTGGAGCGACCAGAATTTAAGAGAAAAAGTTAAAGATGGGCAAATATTCTGGCTTTCATAATCCATGGTTCTGGGCTCCATCAGAAAAATCACACCCCATAAAAATTATTAAACTTTCAAATACAACATATCACAATCATGCAAGAATGTGAATGGCACAAAAGATGGATATATACTGAGGCACATGAAAATGGATGTCATATTGATGTCTTTTTTGTATCTTAAATTTTAATGTTTGCAAACATCATGCTAAGTTGTAGTAAAAAATCTGATGTTTTAGAGAAACGGTTTTGTGATACAAATCCATTGAAATGTGAACAATTAAAATATGCTTTGCAAATATGAAAGGAAATTGTTAATTTTTATGTGCATCAAATTCCTCTAAAATAAAAGCACTTGTTTCCATCATTTGCGACCATCTTTCAGTTTGATAAACTGCACTAAATGCCTGTAATTATATACAAATTGCAAAAATATCAGGATACATGGCTGTGAATGCCATGCTAAACTTACATAATGTTATGGAAAAGCATTGCATTACTTACTGGTTTTTTTTTATTCCTTTGTAAAGATGTTACAATGACGGGTATGGATGAAATTTTGTATGCAGAGGGGAACCCTTTCTTTCAAATAGAAAATGTATTATTTACTGTTGTTCCTCTTTCCATTAAAAGAAGAAAAACAAAAGTAAAAACAGACAGAAAATGCCTCTACTCAAAAATGACAGACAAACTTTGTTTAGAAAGGGGCTGTGGTGGAATGGAATGGACTTGGATCATCATTTCTCACCCCTGTTGATAGTGGTCCTTTCAAGTCAGAGTTTAAGTAGATTGATGGAGCTGTGTGGGGAAGCTTGAATGCAGTGGACCCTCCCCCTATGTATCTGGCCTGTATAAACAGAAAATTTTAGTTTCTGTGCTAACAGTGCATTTTCCATCTGTACTTATCAACACTGTTAAGTAAACAGTGCACCAACTAAAACCATTATTTTAGAGTGATCTACATTTATAAAAACCTCCTTCCAGGTATTCCTCTGCACAAAAAATTCTTACATTCAACACGAGAATAAAATTCAGCATTTTATGACCGTTTCCACTAAGGATTGGGGCCAGATTTCACAATAAGCAGTGGCTCAGCCACTCTGCCTCCAGTGAGTAACTCTATTTTCAGCTTACCTCCTGCACTCAGCGCGCTGCCTGTGTGACTCAGCCATGGCATTCCTAGAGCTATCAGTAATCCCGTTATTGCTTTGTCAGAAATGCCACAGAGCCGCGGCTGCCCTTTGGTGTGTGTCTGATTACGCAGCTCTAGGGAAGATATCGTGGCTTTACCCTGCTCATCCCATGTCACATCACTCAGGGAGCTCAGTCCTGGAGTGGGGCTGCAGGAGTGACAGCATCTCTTACAAGGAAATGATAACACTCGCTAGCTTTGTGTAAATATTTCGTCTATCTGCCCCGCCAGGAATCCCAATTCCTTATGCCTTGGGAAGTTTGCACACGTGAAATAAGTTAGTCTCATATGCATGCGTGCACTCTTTTGTGGTTCAAACTGAGGCTGGACAATAATATATTTCCAATTTTCAATATTTGCCACTAGGCTAAAAAGACAGGTTGTGGCTTGGCAACTTAAGGCAGACATGTCTATGACCAAAAAAAAAAAAAAAACCCCAGTCATTTTGAGTTCATTTCTAACTCTATTTTGATAAAATACAGGCACTAGGAAAAATGACCATCAGACAGCATCAGACTACAAAACAGCTGTTAATATATACATGACATTTATTCTAATGAAATCTAACTTGGTTTTATATTCATTAACTAAATCTAAATGTCATTGTTCTACATTTCTATTCGTTACATTTAAAGACAAAACCTTTGTAAGACATAAAATGAGTAGTGGCTTTGCCACTAGAAAGAGAAAAGAAATTACCTTTTCTGCATTTAGAGTAAAATCTGAGGCTAAAAGACCACCTTCACTGTGGTCATGGCCCACCTCATACATGTTATATGATGGATTTCCAATTTCTACATTGATTCCTCCATTTATCATGGGTTGTCTTCTGATAGTTTTTGTCCTGTAATGCATAAACATACAAAAAAAGAAGCTAGTGAACTTTCAAGTAAATTGTTGGATATTTTCTCTTTAATCTCTAAGACTAACAGGATGAAAAAGCCTTTCCTGCAGAGACAATAATAAAATCCTTCAATTTTCCAAGCAAAGTAGCAACCTGAGTCTATGTATAGATCTCACAGAAGCTGGAAGCAGAATTTTATTGTTTTTCCCATTTTGTCTGTAGCGGTATGAATCCATACAAAGTGCTAACTCACTGTCTACAACCCTGACTTCCTTCAATTACTTCCAGATTTCCCTCACTTCCAAGGAAAGCCTTGCAAACTCATCGCAGATTCCCTGCAGGAATGAAGACGGAGCAAACATGAGTCATGTCCCCTTGCTCATTCATTTCACTTCTATTTCAAACCAGTTGCCCAAAGTCAGCTGTAAACTGAGGACAAGCAAATGGTTTCATCACCGTGCATTAAAAATGTATGAGCTTCTTGTCCTTCCAGTTTGTATTCCCTGCCAGTGGTTATTGGAACACTGAAGTTCAACTTGAATTTTCTTTCAAGCTTTAATAAAAGACGGAGCCTTATTTTTAACCTTGAGTTAGGTATCAGTAAAGATAAGTGATTGAGTTGAATTGTTTCTGTTGCTGAATTCATTTCTTTTAGCTAAGGAGGTGGTTTCAGCCCGAGCAATTGAAATAACCTCAAGAGGGTAATTTTTTCCCAATGCAATATGTTCTCTAGAATTACAAGGGAATAATAGGGAGGTCACAGCCAGGATGATAACAGTCGAGTCCTCTTGTTGGCTGAGTAAGATGCAGTCAGTGTCTGAAATGCAATATACTAAATGATCTGCATTTTTCAGAAATGTCATTGAAAAAATATTTCCTAAAATAGGCACTTAACAGTAGCATGCAAGTGTTGAACAACTACACATAGTTTAATACTTGACAGTCTTCTCTGAAGAGATTAAATAACTCTAAAATACATTTTCAAATATAATTTTAAGAAGAAAATCCTTTATTGAGGCTAGTTCTATTTCTCTACTGTAAATCTATTATTTAACAAGTGATTCTCAGTAACCTAAATAATTTACAGAGCAGCAACTGGTTTCAGGAGTTGGCTATCACTAAACTTGGTGTTTTAGCTACAGCAGCACATAATGACATCGATGGAGCCTGGCAGGGTCAGCATTACTAACAGTATGGTCAGGAAATGTATTTATCTTGTTGGCTTTACAAAAAGGTTTTAAAAATTGATGCTTACTACTTTACACGAGTTTGCAGGGGAGATGCTGCGTGTGATGCCAGATCTCAGCAACATAAAAGATTCTTTCAGCCCGGAGCACTGGAATAGTCTCGTAAATGGCCACATTTGCAGAAACAGCAGATTCATCACATATTTCTAAAGGGCTTAACAAAGGGACATTATCTTGGTTTCAGATGTGGGGTAACAAGCCCCAGGAGGAAGGAAGACAGCTGCTCGAGGCCAGCAAGCAGGACAGCTACAGGCCTGAAGTAAACGGGGTTTGCTGTCTGATTCCCACTCTGGGCCTTCCCTAGTGGGCCATGTCCTTATTACCAGGAATCTTCCCCTGCTAAATCTGCATCACCATCAACATTATGTTCTTTTCTCTGAACACATGAAGGGTAGCAGCTCTCTCAGGTGTCTCGTACAGCAGAAACACTCCTGCCTCCCCTGGCTACCAAACACGGCCTTGGAAGAAATGACCAAAGTCAAAAAGTCAAATACAAGTCCTCAAGTTCATTATTGGCTCTAAGGCAGCTAAATTCAAGAGAACAAAATATTCTCCCCTCAGTGCTGCAATTTGGCTTCCTGTGCAAGATGGTAATGAGGAAAAGGTTTGGGACTCTACAGCAAATATTTTGAGTATTGTTTACATCTTTCACTTGAAGATGTAAACAATACTCAAAAATTGAGTATGTGGCTTCAATGAAATAAATACATTAATTCTGTTAAGTTCTCTAAGTCTCTGGATAAAGTTATTAACACTTATCCAGCCTTGGAAAAATTGAGCAAAATGGGTAAGAATTACAATTTTTTATCTACTGCATGTGGAACATAAGTATCAATAATAGATGTGATTGTTCCAGCAAGAACCAAAATGCAACTGATTCGCTGCCTCCAGAAACAAGTCTTGGGTTATTTGTTGTGTTTTTGTTTCTCACATAAAATCATTTTTTTGTATATCAGAAAGATGCAAAAGCTTTAAAGATTTATTTTTTTTACTTCACAAATCAACATAAAATTACTTACCTTCGTTTTCTTTTGCAAAGAAATAGTCCAATTACAAGAGTAGTGATCAAAGTCACCAGTAAAACAAGAGGAACGATGATTGCTATGCTTCCTAAAACAGGAGAGGGAAACATCATTGAATAATCATGGCTTCACAGCTGTAAACCAGTTAAATTAATTAAAAGAGAATAATTTCCCACACCAACAATGCAATTTCATGTGATGAGCTTCAGTCATCAATTTGAGATTTTAATGCTGATCAATAAAAAACCCAATTTACTTACAGATAACAGTGTACACACAAGTACAATGGTGTACACTTTTATAAACAAGTCAGGAGTTTTGTACACTTCTATAAACAAATTTCCTCTTTCTGGATACCAACATACTTTGGACTAATTCCCTGCCCTCATTTGCAGCAATAGCCCATGAAAGTCTGTGGAATTGCTGGACAATTTGGACTGGAGTGGCACGGCCACTGACTGCCACCAGGATCTTCAGCAGTTTAGGTCATGCAATTACTAGTTTAAAATATTCAGTAGGTTTGGCTCTGGTTGAAGAATTAATTAGTATTTATAGGTATCTATGACCTTTATTTGTGGGAAAATAAAAGCAGCGAGCAATCTTCATTTCTAGGTTGGTGCATTCCTGCATTTTGCTGCATTTTACTGCATTGTACTCGAGAGCCAACAATTTTGTTATGTTGATATAGGCAATCACAAAAACTACAACAATGCTTAATGCAGCAGAAAAACAGTGCACAGATCAGACAGCAGTGTTAAAGGAGAGGAGGGAGCAGGGAAGAAGAAAATGGGCTTCTCATTATTTTGGCAGATAATTTCACTGAAATGAGCCTATCTGCAAAAATAAGGTCAGCAACTGCACCCTTATTTCTCAGCCTTACTTTAAGCACCTCCTCGTAAAGAAATGCATGCAACAAATAATTTTCTGTTATAAGTAAAGGACTTATAAAAGCAGGACTGCAGCATTAAGCCAGTGTGGAGTGGCATGTATTTTCTTTAATATCATGATCCTTAACTGGTGGAAAACAACAATATTGCTGATTGTTTCACTGGCTACATTTATTGATTTATTAAAAAAAAAGTCAGCTGTTGGCAGTGTCTGCTCTACATTAAACACAGTCTAAATAAAGAACTGAAAAATGCTTTGAATTCTGCCTGAAGGCTTATTGAAAGCCAAGTCAGGTTGTCAGAGACATGAAGTACTGAATAAAAACTTGAAGCATCCTGAGTTCACTTCAGCTTATGAGGATTCAGCACGTAAAGGATATTACAACAAGGCTCTTTTAAGAAAACATCTGATAAATAAGTAAGTTCTGGATTAAATTCTACTTAAGAGTAAGAAAAAAAAGGTTGATTTTGAAAACATCCCACCATTTGGTAGCCATGGTGCAGCCTGGGGCCTAGGAGAAGCCCAAGACAAACCCCCATTTCCCAAATCATAGCTGCAATTCCCTCAAAATGAAGCAGTGATCCAGGTTTTGCCTGCTTCTTTGCCTGTTTCCAGCTTGTGAGTGTTCTTTCACTTGTGTGGATCGCCGGGAAGGTTTCATCTAACACCAAGCTGACCTGAATAGTGGGCAGCTCATTTTGCTGCTCCACTTGGGCTAAACGTGACCAAGGCAGGGACAGCAGGGCACCAGCAGCACACTCAACACTCTGCAGGAAACCTTGTCCAGTTTAAGCTGCCAATAGTGCAGCAATGCCATCCTTTTATGCTTACAGACCTGTTTAAAAAAATACGGCAGGAGCTATTCTTACTTTCAGGATGATTTTCACAGTAGGTAAAATTCAGCCCTCTGCAGACAGCCAATACAAAAGTTATGCACTACTTACAGCTCTATTTTTGATGCTTTCAGTAGGATTTAAATGGTCAGAGGTCTCACACTAGTTCCCTGCACAGGGCTGATATGGCCAAATGCTTGTAATTTGATACATTTTCCTGAAGAAAAGTGCAGCCAGTTCTTGGAGCAGGGAGTGGATGGCCTGAGAACTGCATCCAAACCGCCTCGTGGAACACCAAATGGCAATCAAAAAGTCGAGAAATATCTACATTTGGGTTTTTGGTTTTTTTTTTAAGAAAAAGATACAGGTAACGAGCGTTTTACATGACACAAACTCACATTCTAAAATATCACAAAGCTTGGATTTCTAAACTGAGCCAAATTTGACCAGTGACTGCAGTTACTGGAGTTACTTACTGGTACTGATGTTGTCAGACTTGCTGCTTTTGGGAGCTGGCCTCTCACACTGCGTGCCTGACCAGTTGGCTGAACATCTGAAAGGATCCAATTAAGATGGGAAAGTTAATAAATGTCAGCTATTAACGCAGTAACCCCTGAAAGAGACCACCAGCAACTTCTCAAGAGCTACACAAATGACAACAGTGCTTCTACAAAACCAACAAGAAGCCTCATGGAAGGAGTCAGCAGGACTCTGCCATGGCACTGACAACATTCAGAGTAGGGTTTCAGTCTAAAAATATGTTTTTGTATATTTGATTCCTGTTACTATCACTGCAACCTTCATTCCAGAGGCCTTTTCCAATTTCTCGAATAATAAAACAAGTTTAATCAAGGTATTAATTAACATTTTATCTTTCTAAATGTTGAACTTTATAACCAGATATTTTCAGAAATATATCCACATGTGTGTGTGTGTAAGCAGGCACGAGAGTTGAAGCATAAAGGGTTGTCCTAAAGGAACAGGAGCATCTCCCGGCCTCAGAGAGCTCTAAATGCTGTTTATATTCAGAATATGTGTTCCAGGAGCCAGGTGCCTGGATTATACACAGCTATCCTGCTATAATTTCCTTGTGTGAATATCAATATGCAAATATTTCTTCAATTGGCATTCAGAACACTCTCCGTGCATACAAGCAAACACAAGGAGTCCATGGCAGCAGACTCGGCAAATCCATCAAAAATGGAAACAAATACCTGAACGAAATTCAATTGCTTATTCAACCTGCTGTAAATACGATTAAGTTTACTACAGACCCTCAAACTCTCCTTGTGGCAACGGCAGGAAGTAGTCACTTTTCATCTGTCTCTGTTGCATACTGTGCAATGAATCATGTTTTTTCTAAGTATTTTTGAATTATTTATGGATTTCAACCTGAGTTTTCTTTAGGGAGGTGCAACAAAGCGTTACCCTCACACAGTTCCAAGAACCACTGCTATCTGATGCCTTCCTAAAGATTTAATAAATTGCAAAGTTTAGAGGTGGATGTTTAACAACTGGTATTGTTCTATAATAAAAGGAGCTTTAGAAAGATACCAAATATTCCAGACAAAACCAGGGCCATTCTCACAGAAGAGCCCTAGACAGCTTTGCTGGTGATGCTTTGGGCTCTCTCTTGTCTTTGCAGATCACTGCAGAAGACTGGTTCATTTCTCTCTTTGCTCCAAAGCCTATTCCAGCCCAACCCAACATTCAGATAATTCTCATTACTGGGTTTCATATGAAGCTTGAATTTCTTTCGGGAAGTTAATTTCATTTTTGGTAGGATACATTATGAAGGTGCTTCAGCTCTCCAGAGGGAAGGCATAGAGGGTCTTTAAAAGCATTTTTGATTTATTTTTATATATTGATTATTATTGCTAGCTGATTCATAAATTGACACACACCAGCTAAATTGCATTATAATTTACAAGTCCTTTATGTTTATTGAAATAAGTTTGTTTACTTAAATAAATATGGTAAATACACACTTAGGTTTCCTCACTGCAAAGAACCCCCAATTACTAATCACACAGATGCTTCACAATGATATATTTTATAACTGAACCCAAGTGACTTTTCCACCTGCTTACCATCACTTCAGCACACTGTAAGTCACAGGCAACACGTGACCTTAATCTTTCAGAAGATGCATCTGTTCCTTTTTCTTTCCAGATCTTGTTTTAGTAATTATATAAGATAGAAGTGCTTGCACTGACAGCTTACCTTACTAAGATACTATTCAAGGAACTTGCTTTTTAAAAATATCGATTTTCAACATGCAGCTGCAAAATAAGTGTCTCCATTCTTGTAGAAAAACACTAAATATCTTCATACTTAGAAAATTCTACTCAGCTCCAAGCTGTCGGCGTGTGACAAACATGAAAAAAAGTCTTTATATTTCTTACTGAAATTTTCTGCTCAGCATCATTCCTGCTCAGGATTCAGCTCATGTGATTAAAACCTGTGATGACAGGCAATTTGCATTTAATACTACACTACTGAAGGGGAAAAAATTATTTTAGACTTAGACACATCTAACTTTGCAACTGAATTCTTCTATTAAATGTTTCAAATGCTTCCACTGTATATGAGAATCATTATGATAAATCTGTTCTAAAAACAGTTTAAAGAACATAAGACAGACTAGAAAAAGAATCACCATGAAGCATTCAAGTACAAACTCATGAGAAAATTGTGTATAATGTACAATTATATTCTTCAAAACCTTGCAGCAGATATGATACCACAACAGCTGGTGAAGTATGCAGTAAACAGAGGAAAAAATGAAGCCAAAAATGTTACAAGTTCTTTACCTATCTTGGCATTCTAATTGCAAAAATCAGCAATATTGGAACATATGAGGCATTTGATAGAAGTCTCATTAAAAAATTGTTAGTTGCCACTACATTTTAATTTTTTTCCAGATGCTTGCTTTCGCCAGTAAACTTGAAAGAGCCTGAAGCTGGCAGGCTGGCAGTCATTTCCTTCTGCACTTTGAGGTGAAATGATTGCCCTTAGATGGTCCAGCAAGCTACTAAAGGCTTGTCTAGGGCAGACAGAGTAGAAAAACAAATAAAGCCCAGGGGAAAGGGATGTTTTCTGCAAGGGAATTTGACACAGAAAATCAGCCATGAGCAGGCACATGAATAATGATGGGGTTGGGACATGGACAACTCTTCATGCAGGAACATGGGAAATGAGCAGATCTTCATCAGTTTTAATTATCTTCAGAGAGAAATTGTTCTTTAAAACAGCATTTTCTGGTATCAGGACATTTAAATTCAGACTGCCCCGTTCCCAGCATGGGAACTGACTCCTGGCTCAGTTTGATGCACATGAGTTTGTCCCTTTCCAAACTGTTTGGTACCAGGAGCTGCTGCTCTGTGCCATTTCCAGGGCATGTATGGTCAGACAGGACATTTGCAGTAAACAAAGAGGCATTAACGAAGCAGAACCACGTAAAACCACCTTGTTTCACTGGTGATGTTCACATCATCACAAACTGGGGAGAAAGAACGGTGAAAATGCCTGATCCAAGTCACACACAGCCCAACACAGAGGGAAACAGATGGGGAAGCTGACAGTGAGGGACAGGCTGGAGGCAGCTGCGTGGTGCAAGGTGCCACAGAGAACATCTCAGGGTGCAAATCTCCAGTTCCCAACAGAACCAGAGAAAGATCAAAGAGCAGCAGCACCATAGGGATGCCAATATGAAAACAGAGTGAATGTAATAAATAAAGGCTGTACACATTCTGCTGCCAAGGTCATTAATAAAACTGCTATAGCTCTCTCTCTTACAATTAATTCTATGTTTATAAAGAGATGAGTGCTTGGGAAATGCCTTCTGAGGTACAGGATGCCTGTGCCATTGGAATTATCTATTTTGAGGAAACAGCATTGCAGAGAGATATTTTACACAACTTTCAATTGAGATTATGAAGGTGTTTCACCTGGAGTGAGGAATGTTTAGAATGAAGATATTTACACTTCTGAGATTGATCATGCTGTTATTACAGAATCTATTCCTGACAGAAAATTTCTCTCTCCTCTATTTCTGTACAACCCTTACAGGTCAGTGTGCTCGAACATTCTAAACTCAGTCATACAGGCACTTGACCATTTGACTACGAAATGTCTGAATAAATAGAAAAAAAAATAGTTAAAAAAAAGAGCTAATTTGGTGGCAGTGTGCAATTTTTTAAAAAAAATTTTGTTTCTCTTTTTTTCTCCCTCTTTGTGCCACAGGCATTGTCATAAAAAGATAATACAGCAGGCATAACATGCAGTTAAAAGAGCTTTTGTAGACAACTTCTTTCCAACTGAATATACCAGTGCAGATCCAAAAATGACAGCAGCATTGAAAGATTAGTCTAGAAGTATAACAGAATGTGTGAAACAGTCCTTACAAAACAGAGCTGGAAGGGGAATTGAAAATGTTTCTTCGCTATAAATGGTATTTCTGCATTATACAAAGTAATTTAACTTTGCTTTTCCTTTTAGGCATGGCATAGCAATATATACTAAAGGATCTTAATGAAGATGTCCAACCTCAGTATTTTAAGAACACTTATATTAAAATTTCACTGGAACTTGTCTTATCATTGATATTAAAACTGTTTGTAAGACAAGAGAACATCTGGATACAGTTACTTACTATCTATACTAAATTGCATTGAAAGAGAGAAATCAAAATCCCCTTTTCCCCCAAAACTCTGCAGGATGCCAGAGGATGACAAAAACCTTGCACTAAACCAAACCATTAAACTATTCCTTACAATAAATTTAGGAATACTTCTATAGATATGCTTTGTTCATACAGGAAGCTGATATAAGAGTTAAAACTTCTGAGAAACCCTCAAAAGTAAAGAGCTTTCATAACAATAAAAGACCACAAATCCCACCCCAGGACTGAACAATAATTGCACATTCTGTATCTTCCCCTCTATTGTGGGGTTTCATTAGTTTCCAGTAATAACTTTTCCATAATTATTTTATACATGAACAGACCACATTTTAGTAGTTGTGTCTAATCAGCATCCCTTGACATCATAAAAGGAAAATAATGTAGAAGCAAAGGGATAGAAAATTTATACTTGTTACCTGAAAATGAAACACAAATTACCTTGCAATCCAATACATTCAGAATGGGATAATTACATCATCCAAAAGCAGGCAGAACAATAAAAAATTACTTTTGGGGAAGACCAAAAAACCCCTTAAATTTAGTCACAATATACATGGGGGGAAAAAAAGTGACTTTACAAATGGATTTTAATTTGGGCATGACATCACTATAGACAAATCATCATTCACAGTTGCTGCATGATGTTCACTGCAAAGGAACAAATTTCAACTGCAACTCAGCCTCATTCATCCCAAGGTAAGAAAAAAAAAGAAGCTGAGGGTCATTAAACACCATGGCATTAGCAATATGTGTGCAGTACAGGGGCTATACAAGTATTACAAGTAATACACACAAAATATATAAAAAGCATGTCCAGGTGACTACTGCTGTAGCTGAAATTACACTGAGCAGTAAATCCAAAGAGATTGACATGGCACAACAAAAAAGGAATGAGAAAGGACTGGATAAGTAGGTAGATAAAAAACCCAAGCATGTTTTTTTTTTCCCAAGCAGGGATGTCCAGCAGCAAATATTTTGCAAGTTTTATCTGAAAAATTTTAAACTCACATACAAAGCATATCTGCCTGACAGCCTAGTTAGTAAATGCTCCATGAAAAATATACATATTCCTCTTTTCCAAGATCTTAAAATTTCCTCCTCTGACAACCACTCTTCAAACACCTGTTTGCATTTAGTTCTTGAACTAATACTGGTTTGTGGCACAAAGTGGATAAAAGATCTTTTATAACACAAAGGTATAACCTGCGCATTATGTTCAATTTCAAGATATTTATAACAAAGATATTTTTAGTTGAAAAAGAAAGCTCTCAAAGGACTGGCAGAATGCTGTGAAATTCCTGTTGTAATTGCAATTGGGGAGCTCATTAAATATACCCCAGGAAATCATATGGAAAGCATTTATTGCAAGATACTTGATAAAATTTCCTGGTTTGTGCTGCCTCTCAGGGTTACCAGTGCCTTCTCTTAGTCAGGCTTTTCAATCCTGCAATTGTTCTACACCACAGAGGCTTTTTCTACTCAGCCTTCAGAAAATGCCAGCCAGGGAACTGCATGGTACACTCCCTTTCTTGTCCACAACTGAACTATGGATGTACCTGAACCTTTCTGTGAGCAGAGGTTTGCCATAGTGAGGAGTTTATTTATTATAAATCTGTGTGTAAATGCAGCACTTGTACAAGCTGCACGTGCACTTAGATAAAAGCTGTTCATATCTGAGGATTTTCAACAGGAAGGGAATGTCAGGAGGAAGGCACAACATCACAGGCACTTGGGCTGCAGGGGAGTTCCTCCATGAAGAGGAATGTTCTCTTGGATTTCTGAATCCTATCACCTGAACACACACACATGTGCACACACACACGGGGAAACCCCAAGGCACTTTCCCCACACAGTGACTCTCTCCAACCTACTCAATACAAAGCTGACAAGTTTGGAACACTGGACCAGCTTTCCCAGGGAAGCTGTGGATGTCCCATCCCTGGAAGTGTCAAGGCCAGGCTGGGTGGGGCTCTGAGCAGCCTGGTCTAGTGGAAGATGTTCCTGCTCATGGCTTTAAGGGCCCTTCCAACCAAAACCATTCAATGATTCTCTAAGAAAAGCTCTCTTGCTTATTTCACTCCTGCAGGAGCTGTTTTTTCCTAATTTATCCATGTCTACGCTTCCAGGTTCAAACTTCATTACCACTTTTAAGCAACTCCACAACTCGTTCTCTGCCCAGTTGTTCATTACCTTTAACCTGTTACTTCACCAAAATTCTCCATTAAGAAAGGAAGCAATTTATTCTTTCTCCACCCTTCACTTTTCAGTTTCCCCCGTTACCAAACTTAGACTTTCTTTCAAGCTCCTGCATGGTCTGTGCCTTCTCATTAACTCTCCAGGATGACTTGTTCTTCATTACAGGGGAACTGATGTTTGTTCTAATATTGAAATACAACCCACACTTGAATCCCTCTGAACAGTCAGCACATCCAGCCACAGGCAACTAACGTAATGCTGTTCTCTGTCTTCTGATTTTTATATTTCTATAATGCCTGGTGCAAGGGGGTTATGATTTGATCACATTTACTTGCAGATAATAATAACACAACACATCCATGTGCAGGTATAAACAACAACCATAATACAAATAAAAAGATGGAATTATAGCATCATATAGTGTTGATGAAGGTATAAAAGAAGCAAAGCTGAGAGAGAGCAATATTCTGTATTGAAGATTCTGTACGAAGAGCCCTGCCTATCGAACAACCAGAGCCCCTCTTGAGCACTTGAAAGTTTTAATTCTTTCCACTTCTCTTCCCTGGGATCATACAAGGTGTGATCTCTCTCTAAACCTTGCTTCTCTTGCAGGAATGTATATGCAGGTAGGTAATTAGTGATAAGGAAACAGAGAGATAAATAAATGTATTTATTAAAGGCAGACTGATAGAACAGATGGAACGGACAGTTTGTGAAACACACAGAAAAAGCATTTCTTGATTATTTCCCAAATGAATCTGATCTCCTGATCATTGTTTTTTTCCCAATTGATTTGTGAACTTACTGGTGCAATTCAGACATATCTCACATGCTTCTGCTGTTATGCACATCACTCACTGACCCCACCCATTAGTGAGCAGTACTAAAGAGATCCTTAAAAAATGTAGTATGGCAATACTAAAGTGACAGTAACTATATATAAGATTATGCTACTTTAAGGCTCTCTAAGTGGCGCATTTTTCAGAAAAGGTCATTACCCCAAATTTTAACATTCTGAAATTCTCTTACAACCTTTGTAATTGAGCAAGAACAATAATGTGGGGGGGAAGGGGAACAATAATTATCATATACCTAAAAAAAAATGCTAAGAATTAATACTCTAGATTGCATAGAAGTCCAAAGAGAAATCACAGCATATTCTGCATATTTTACACCCTGACAGTGCATTCATTGAAACTGGCAAAGGCCTTCATAAAACCTTCTCCTTTTTGGTGGCTTATATGAAACTACAGTAAGGCCTTAATTCATTCCTAAAATGATTAGGTGAAAACCACAACTCCTTCTTCCAGAGTGCAACTGATATTTAGGTCATTTAGTGCATTCAACATTAAAATGACACCTTGGGCCAGGAAGATATAATAAAAATGTATGCTAGCAGTACAGGTTGGTGAGAGTCTGTTCTTACAGGCTTATTCTGTATAATTATGGATTTAGGATTGCCCTTTGGAGCAGATAAATCTTCTTCTCTATTGTCTTTACTGAATGATAATAAGGGCTTGATTAGGTACAAAGTTTGCATTCCCAGCTGATGCTGTGAGAGACAGCAGCGTTCCTGCTGAATGACAATAAACCCAGGCATCTCCTAATTCTTCTAAAAATCACCCACTCACCAATTACAGACTGATTAAGGAAAATATTAGACCTTGGAAAAGTGTCTCCTGGAGCATTTGAGAGAAAAAGCAGGAAAGGAACATCCAATATGTGACTTTATAGGCAGCAATACGTTGTTCTTAGGGCTGCATGACTCTGAAAACCCAATTGTGACACATGGAGGTATAAAAAGTTCCAAGCAGCCATTCCCATACGCTGCTGATCAGCAGACCCACTCCATGCTGTTCTAAGGCTACGAAGTGGCACTCAGGACACTAATCTTATTTCCAGTGGATTAGTAGTACCTCAGGTCAGAGAGTTTCATTGCATACAAACATTGACAAACAGATCATATTTAAAAAAAAAAAATTGGATTATTCACTCTACACAGTCACTGGCTTTGCTGACCACACCTGCATCACATCCCCACAGCATTTTGTATTTTCACAAACCATGCATTTAGATGAGATAAATTTAAATCTGTGTGAGTTCCACATCTCAAGTCTAGGTCTTTGGTTCATGAATTCATTTCTGACTTTTGCATCACAACCATTGAGTGAAGCTATGTCCATCTGACAGGTGTTTTGTATCTCTCTGTACATCTGCCTTACAGGATTTTCAAAGACTAAGGTTGCTTTTTTCCCTGATGAAGATTAAAATTTTCTCTTGGAGAAACAGACCAAAAATCCTTCAGAGAAGTTGAGAATACAAATATAATTTTCTTTTTTTAATCAGAGAAGTCAACATTATGATGTAGCTCACATAATTTTCCTTACCAGTTTCTGCTTTACAGCATTATTTCTATAAAATTAACAAGACTTATAAATACATGCTTAACTCCTGAAGTTGGACCTAAACAGCTGTTCTGTTCATTTTCCTGTTCAGATAAGAAATAGGAACTCAGAACAAGTGCAACATTCACTAAACTTTATGGTTTGTAGGATTAACTTGGTAAAATATCTCAAAACATGAGCAATAGAAGCAGAGTGGCTTTTTCATTTGTTTTCCAATTTATTTAGTAAAAACAAAGCTTTCTATTTCTTCCTCTAATGACACACACACTCCAAATGTATGTTTAAATACACTCATCAGTGCAGCTCTCAGAGGGTAAGTGTGTATTACAGAAATGGTCCCCCAGATTAAGTGTATGTTGTGAAATGTACGTGAATGTGCATGACTCGAACCAATGAACTGTGGCCTGGAATGATGTCACAGAATGTGCAGCATTAAGTGGAAGGTTAAACCTACTTGCATCTCGGTTCATTAAACGTGGTTAAAGTGCAAATTCCCTCATTCTGACAGTAGTAATCACAAGGGTTCACTTTCTGGTCACAGCGCTGACTTTTAAACCCCACAGAGCATCTGCAGAATTTCAGTAAAATAGACCTATATAAATATTCTGCCTTGTGCTGAACAGATTTTAAATGCATTATAAATAACCACGGCAAGACACACACACACACAAGGGCACACACTCACGCAAGACAAAACCAATATTCTTTTTTTCATGGAAGGTCCATCTGACAATACTGAAAAGTTTGCTCACGAGTGCTGATCAAACAGTTTTTAAAACAATGGGCCTAAGCTGCCTGAAGGGTTCTCAAAGTATTATTGTCAGATACACTGGAAATTTCTGTTCATTGATCCAGATTGCAATGGTCTTAAAAATGTGCATGGCCAGTTTTTTAACATTGTTAATGGTGTTGGTGCATGCTGCAGCATTTATGCATTGTACATCCACACACAAATTAAAGCACAAAACTTGGTCTTTTTTCCTTGAGATGCTATGGTGTTCCATGTGAATTGAAAAAGAATATGGCTTTTATAAGAGAAAGAATGCAAGTTTTATAAGAAAAAAACAAAAAGGAATGTCACAAGCTTTCAAAATAGCCTTTCAAGGTGTTTGAGCAGAGGAATCACAAGCCTAAGTCAGCATATTTGGGCCTTACATATTACAGCTGTGATCTTCTCCTTTTGCCAGGATTTATCAGTCTCTACTCCTCAATGAAAGACATTTAAGGAGGTACAAATAACAGGCAAAATGGTAAAAACAGGCAAAAAATAACAATGAGAAAGAAAAATAAGCACTTAAAGAATTTCCAGCTGAATAAGGGCTACCATGCAAAACTAAATTACATTGCCTTTAGCCCCAAACCTGAAAATGTATTGACAATTTTTCAGTGGTAGTGCCACTACAGTTGTGTCCCTTTTCTCATGCAGAAGTGCTTCAGCTCTCACAGGAAGCAACTCTTGGCCCATCTTTCCCACTGGTCAGACTAACAAAATCTAAGAATTACGAAACTCCTTTGAGAGTCTGAACAAAACTCTCTCTTAAGATCACCTGCATCAACAAAATGAAGGGATGGCTGTATCTGTATTCACAAAGTTGTGGTGCCAGATCCCTCTGGGCAACAAATTACTTATGTCACCCAGGAAATGAGACACTTGAGTCCAATTCTCTCTTCCAACACCTCTCTCTTCCAGCCTGGAGGATGCTCTGACCGCCAGGTTGTTTGGAGAAGTGGAAAACCATTGTGAAATGAATCTTTTAAGGAAATAAATAAATAAAAAAAAAATTAAAAAAATAAAAAAAAAGAGTATGATATGACTAGGTAGCTCAGTGTAACTGAGAGCAGGAAAGAAATTAATTTCTTGCTACAGTGACTACTTCAGTATTTTATATTGAGCAGCTGAAAAAGAAGACACACCATAGCTCTCAAGAAAGGAGTGGAATGTAGGTTTTTCTACTTCTTACAACAGTACTTCACTTCTAGGCTACAGAATTTCAATTTCTTTGGCATTTTGTACCTGAGCTTAAGAAAAGCACCCTGAATTACTGTCTCAACCATGGCACAGGGGGGAGAGCACAATCTCACCCCAGAACAGCCCCACCACTGCGGGCAGTGGGAAAGTTAGGGCAGAAACGAGAGATAATGAGCACATCTCCATAAGGGAAATAACACTGACATTATTTTTCCTGTTCTCCAGCCATCAGGAGGAGGGGTTTGCCTCCACCTCTGACCATCTTTGTAGGAGAAAAGACTTAATCCACCTTTGAGAAGCAGGGCAGGCAACCTGCAGATTCCATTCCAGGAAAAATGTCTGAACAGGCCTGAAATGATGATTAAAAACCTCCAAAGATATATCTTTGTATCCATATGCATTCACATCAGAGTCCTTAGTTCTAAATTTCAACACACATTTTGCAAAAAGGTATGCAGAGTATGAGGTTACAGAAATAGAAAACAGACACTGTAACTTGAAACTGCAACCAGCAAATTATGCGTCCTAGGGAGACCAAAAATACAGACACATGCATAATAATTTTATTATTTGTCATCACACAGGCATTTTAATGATCTACAGGATGCAGGATACTCACAGACAGACTGGGATATTTGTCTCGGGGTCCAGCTGACAGGTGCCACCATTGTAGCAGTAGCCATCACACAGCTGACAGGTAGAGGCAATCTTTCCATTAGTGCAACTGCCATGGTTGAAAAAAAGAAAATGCAAAAAGCAATCAGTATTTTAGTAAATCTGAGCATTTCCTTGCAAAATCCGCATTTCAATAGATAATTATACGTATACAACCTACTGATTGCAAGAATTCTAGGTTTCCGGTTTGAAAAGTTAGCACAGGCAGTGAGATTATTACACAAAAAAGTCTTCCATCTTTCCTTTTATGAAAATAAACTATTATAATACAAAGTAATCATTCAGCAATAGAGCAGCCCATGTTGCTACCTATGCCTCCAACAGTACTTAGTATGTCTCTATCACTGTCACGGATCATGCAGAATGAAGAAATTTCAACAGTGTGGTAAAACTCCTCTGACAACTTGATTAATTTCAATGTTTCCAAGTGAAAACCCATTTAGGCTGCTGCTACGTTGTGCTTCCTCCAGTGAGGAGTGCTCCACAGTTTGGTTTTAAAAGTCAGGAGTCAGTTGGTTTTGTGTGGGCAGGAACCACACAAAGGAACTGACCTGACGTGACCAGCACAGGGACAAGCTACTGTGTGACAGATTTAAAGGATAAAGCAGTAGAATTGCTGTTGAACGTGTGATTTTGAACAAAACCTCTCCCCTACACACACTTACTTGCACACTATGTCATTGCTGTCCTTGTTTGTGATGCAGTGTCCCCCGTGACACCTGAGGCACTTGTCCACCTCACACTTCGGCCCCTCAAACCGCACCGGACACACACATTCCACACTTCCATCATCCGAGATCGTGCACGACTCGGAATTCACACAGTAGTGGTGGCAAACGTCTGAAAGCAACATCAGAGCTAATTGCTTAAAGACATTAAGGAGCGTTATAGAAAAAAATAATGCAGTACTTTTGTGTTTTAAAAGGTACTGTAATAAAAGCAAAATGAAAACTGAAGCTGGTGACTCACTGGCAGCCACAGGAATCAAGAATACCCCATAAACAGATATATAACATAGTAACGATGTAGTGTTGGGAAGTGAAATGGAAGTATAAACTCATAAGAGGTTTTTTTTTTTTCCCTTCTAGTTGTCTAACCATTTATGGCATCATCCCACATAATATAAAGACTACTGATGAGAAAAGCAGACAATGTTAATGTATTTAATGGGACGTTGGCTGAATAAAAATCTTCTGATACATTCACATTACCATTAACAGCATTATGCAAACCGAAATTGAAACGATATTTTGAAATAATTAAGTTTTATTTTCATTTATCCACATATTAAAATTTCATGAAGTTCTAATAATAATATATAAAGACATAATCCATAAGTTCCACAAACCACTACATGCATGCTTATCTTTATAGACTGTGCAAGACCCCATTACAGTATTTAACTGTTCAAATGCCAGCAGGACTGGGATTTCAAGTAGTGAATTGTTTAACTCTTCAGAACCACCAGTAATTGTCTCATTTGCCATACCTTTTAAAAAATCAAACTGCCTAACTGAAGAAGCTTCCAGAGCTACAAAATACTGGTATCTTAACATTTTGGTTAATTTTTATTTATTATTATTTTTATTATGAAGTGACAACTTCATTTATTTTGTGGTTTCTTTTTTTTTCTTTAAAGTCATCATTTAAGCTCCTTAATGGGCAGGGACACCTTCCACTATCCCAGGCTGCTCCAAGACTCATCCAACCTGGCCCTGAAGATTTCCAGGTATGAGGCAGCCACAGCTTCTCTGTGCACCACTTGTGAGGGTATCTCAGAGTCAGAAACACATTTTGCTAATGCTACTCTGTGCTGTTTTTACTCCTCTCCAGGGAGTGTGTACTGCTGGAAGAGTTCTGCTGAGGGACAGAGCATGGCTGTTGGAGGAGTTATTTCAGTTTGAATATTCAGTATATGACTCCACCTGTCTGTGCAGGCTGCAGGCTCAGCTGCTTAAGGAATCACAGCTCAGCAACCAGAGCAGCTTAAAAAGACACTAAATGAAGTTGTTCATTGTTTCTGGCTCCCCAGTTCCAGGTACAGAATGGCAATTTGTAGCAAGGGCGCTGTTTTTGGAACAAAAACTACTGCAGTTTGAAAGTTAATACTGAGAGTGATTTTATGTAAGAGCAGTGCAAAGGGCATATGTTTGCATGTACATTAGGACAAAAAAAAACCCCAAAAAACACAAACCCAAAACCTAGGATTGGGACGGTCACATGTCAAAACAATTATTAGTTTTTAGTATTGATTGTAGTCCCAAACACCTTCAGTTATCTGCTGTATCTAAAATGTTTTTGCTACATTTGGGCTGAAATGACACATTATTTTTTCCCCCTAAAGACAGGAATTTCAGTTTCAGAGAAAGTCACAGCTTGTGGATCACTGTATCCACTCTGAATGACTGTAACTGCATGAAAATGTTTCCTATTTTTTAGGTAGTTTGGGCCTTAAATGATACAAGAAATGAACTTTAGCTACTCTGCATGTCTTTTTTCTGGGGAATTTAAAACAGGGAGCTACATTCAAATACATCAGATTTATGTGTATTTAATAACAAGTGCAGTGTTAGTAGAATTCTATGCAAATTCACTCACTTAAATTTATTTCAGCAGTGCCAGTGTCTTGACACGGAGCACACATTTTGGTTATTAGCCCTTATGTGAACTAATCACAGGAGAAACTCTGCATTGGGTAATTGGAGACGATAAGTATGGGGAAAATAAGGCCTTTGCAAGCTGGTAATACTGCAAGCAAATGTCTTCTCCCTGCCATAAAACCCCACTAATAATATTTTAAGCTTGGGAGCAGGAGTAAAATACCTACACACGTTCATGTGTCATCCTTTGCATATGAACTACCTTCAATCACAGCAAAGGCAGACTGAAAAAGATATCTGGAAGGCAACCAATCTTGGCAATAATGCTGTATTAATGGATTCCAACTTGCACACAAAGTGAAGGTGATTAATAAAGCAAAGGATCATGCATATGAGTGAATAAAGCAAAAAAAAAATAGTAGATGTGACTTATATACACATTATTAACTGTAAACTGGTACAATTTCACAAAACCATTATCGGCCACCAAAAAATACTCTAAAAGATTGCAAGATTTTTTTCACCCTAACGGACTTAAGTTTTAAATCAGCAAAAGCTTAATTTTATTTTGTCTTTTATAATGTGTTTGAGTCTCTGTATTGTGGCAGTTTCCCAGACAATCCAAATCTGATAATAAGCACTGTTTAAAAAGTATCCCTAAATTTACATTTAAATTAATTCTCTTAAAATAAAAAAAAAAAAAAAAAAGATGTTTGCAGAAGCATTCAACTAGAAACAATTTGTTTGGTTTTGTGTAAGCCTCAAGTAAATATTTTTCCTTAATCTGTGTGTCTGTCTGTGCATGATTTATGTACTATACTATTTTCAAATACCCAATTGTGTTTGCAGATACTTATTTGTGGATTCATGCAGTTTGTTTAATACCAAGGGGGAGACAATCACAATTACTGCTGGTTTTCCATTCAAAGGTTTCAATTTATTTCACAGCCTCCCAACTGGAAATATATTCAGTTTGCTTCAGTACAAATCCTATTTAAGATACACACTATCCCTTTCCTTGTTTGACAGACCTTTCTCTAACACGAAATACTTTTTGTATCTTACAGAAAATTCTAAACCAGACCTTTATAACAGCTAATTTCCCTTCCCTTCTTTCTTAAATCAAGCCTTCTTCATCAAATTCACTGAATGTACAAAAGAGATGATGGCTTTCACATTTAATGTTCTATGACAAGCACTGTGACAGTCTAACAAGACCATGACAGTCCTTGCCTTTAGAATGCTACAGTCAAAGCCAAGCAGGAGTGGAAAAAAAGGAGATGATTAAAAAACATCATTTGGATCCCAGTAAAATAATTTGTTCTAACGTAAGGTTGCTTGTGAGTCATCATTTTCAAGAGACATGGGGAAGACAAACTGTCATTTGTAAATGAGTGGCCAAATGAAGAAATTCAAGATTATGTTCAACTGTCTTGAGTTAATGAAAAGAGATAATAGTGAAAGAAAACAAAAGCATGGCAAGAAAAGAAATATAAATGCAGTAAGAGCAGAATGTCTATTGGTTGATAATCTACTTTTCATACCCCTCTGTAAAAGAAGTAAAAAATTAGAGGAAGTTGTAGAAAGTGCAAGAGCCTTTCTAAAGGCATGGAAACCTTCAGAAAACTATCTCCATGAGAAGAGACTGATGGGTCACTGGAATGAGAAACTAGGGAGAAATTCAGATGCAAAAGACAGAACCTAAGTACTGAGTACTAAACAAGAGCAATGTTCAGAAATCCTTTACAATTTCAATACCAGGATGGGGCAGAAATCATACTCAGGCTGATCTTTGAGCAAGTTGAGGGAACATAGCAATGTGAAACTCAAAGCAATCCTCATCTTGCTGGGGTTAGAAATAGAAAGCAAAGGTAAAGGAGCAGTTTAAAAGGCTTGTTGTTCTGCAAAGATAAGGGACACCAGAAGGTTCTTTAACCAACTATATCAATTCATTACCAGCATAACAAAACATATATGCCAAGTTGTACTATACATTTTAACACAACTATCTCATAGCTACTGACAAAGTTGTCTGTCTTGTACCGCTCCACTCTACAGCTCATTCATGAAAATAATAATAAATAATTCCTAAAAAAACTCTTCCTTCGGCTAGCCATGTAGAAGGAGAGAAATATGCTCAAAGATCACCTGAATACATCAGATGACACTGTCTCATCAGCATGAATAATCTGGGGCTAAATTTAACAATGCTGTAAAAAAAAAAAAAAAAAAATCACCCACGCGGGTTTTAAACTTCCATTGTGTCGAAGTTTTAGTACAAACCCAGACGGAAGAGTTTGTGGAGATTACTTACAGAACTGGCACCTGTCTCCTGTGTACTCAGGCAGGCAGGCACAGAAGGGCTGGTTGCCAGCAGTGACACTGCAGGTGCCCCCGTTGTGGCAGAAGCGCTCGCACACGGTCTGGTTGCAGCTCGGCCCCGTGAAACCCAGCGCGCAGCTGCAGGTCGGCCGGCCTGCCCAAGACAGAGAAAACTACCTTATGATAAAAATAAATGCAAGTTAAAACAGCAATCAGCACTTTCTCAACACAGATTTATCAGAAGAGGAGGAAGGTTCAGTGTTCGAGTCCAACTGTGTTTGTCCAGATGCTGCCAGGATGTGCCTTTGCAAACATTGATGGAACGCAGAACTTTCAGAAAATAAAGTTGGCTCTGGGAGGTACGGGCACCTCAAAAACGGCATCTGGGCATTTTCACACTTGTACATGTAACGTCATTGACTCTTTTATGAGAAAAAAGTCATTATTTAAAATATACAATCATTTCAAGAGATGGTCCTAAGCAGGAATTTAAGATATGACTGAAGTCTTCAAATCATCCTGCCAGGCTGCGTTCCTCCTGTTGCAGAGGACAAACGTTTGTATGATCATCACTGGTGTCTCTTCAGAATGCACTCCATTATTCCCAAATCTACAAATCTTTATATATAATCACACAAGTATACAAATATTTACTAATGCACTAATAGCCACACTTTACACAACAGTTTTTATTAAACCACAAGTATCTGTGCCTGTTTTGCTATGCCATCCCTCTCAGATAATGAAGGCTGTTACATAAAAATTGCTGTCTGGCATCAGACCAAAGATGCCTGTAACATCAATATTCAACGTCTGAAAAGCAGTTAACACTTTGGGATGAACACTTGCACACAATGAACTCCTAGCCCACAGCTTCTTTTCAAAGGATTTTAAAATAGCCTTTAAAACCCAATGCGTTTTCCTCCTATGATTCTTCTCTGTTGTAATTTCCCCTTTTTTTTCTTATCTAAATCTCATGTCTAAAGGATTTATAGCTTTGTTACTATTCCACTGTTTTATTAAACCCTTCCACTTTCCCCTGTCTTATTTTCTTAAAGCTTATCTTCCTTAAAAAAAACTTCTAGATCCCATTAATGTTTTTCCATCTCCTGACTTGGCTTTTCTCTCTCATTAATAATCTTCAAGTAAATGACCTGATCTGTCCAACCAGCCATCTCCCTTCTCACTTTGTACTAAACTGTTCTCATTCTTGATTATCTCTTACAAGACATTATTTTCCCCCTACCCTCCTTCTCTTTGCTTTCATTCAGCTTTAAGGATTTTCGTAAATTTAGGGAGAACAGACCAAGTTTAACACTTCTATTTTTCCTGGCTTCCCAGAAAGGAAAGAGATGAAGATTAAGAGGACCCTTCTGAAATAAAAATCCAGACAGAATGAACTGGAACAAGATGAGCATTGAGGTTCCTTCCAACCCAAAACATTCCATGATTTCGTGTCTATCAAGGTAACTACATAATGTACTGCATGTGTGATGCAGAATCCCTTTGGACAGGAATTAAAAGCATAAGCAGGAAAAACAACCTCTCAGATTTTATTATTGACAGACCAATCAAGATATTGATATGACAGTAGAGTCTAAAAGATATCAGAGAAAACCAGGGATTAAGTTATATATGAGAGGCCTCAATTTTCCCTGAATTTACATTTGAAAAACCTCACACCATGCCACAAGGCAGGAACAAGCTTTTTACATAGAAACAATCCTGCTTCATGGAGGGATGTGTTGGTCAGTTCCCCAAAAAAGCTATGTTTGACTTGGGCCTGATCTGATTTAAAATGCACAGAAGAGCCAAAATCCTAAGTAGTCAAATGAAATAACATTAAGGACTTTTCCATAGTAATTCTCCCTGATTTCCATGGCAATCTAACAAGAACTCTTTACTGCTGCCTGATTTACAGCTGCTGTTTGAATACGTCCCTTCTTGGTTGTTTTTTTTGTCTCATTAATTGTTTCCTCAGTGTAACACCGTGTCTGGTGCAGGCATCCACACCTCCTTTCCCACTTGCCTCCTGGTGTTTACCACAGCTGCATTGGAAACTCTGAGATGTGCAACCCTGCTTACCTTGCTGTTCTTTCTTCTCCACTTGGCTGGCTGTGTTATTGAGTAATTAAGATTTAACTGAATATTCCACAAACCCCACAGTCCAAATTTTCTTCTGGTCTGCCTTTCTTTCTATACTATGCAATCAATTAATATCAAATTCATGGAGAATTTTTCAGTGCAAGTGAAGCACCCTCATTTTGTCTCCTCTCTCTGACTCATGCAGAATGTTTTATTCCCTCTGTCTCCTTCACTTACTTCTTATACGACACACTTCACGCAATTCTTTTCTGTATTTTCTATTTTAAGCTATGCTAATTTAAAGTGTTTTGCAAATCATCCTAAAGGCCATGAGATCAGTTAGTCTCTTTCTCTAATGAGTGCAGCAGGAACAAAACCACTGACCTAAAAATAGCTCCAACTACTTTAATATGCATCAGCCTGGTTATTCATATCTGTCCCCTGTGATCCAAACATTAAATCAAAGATGTTGAACTCAGATGTTAGCACAGATTCCACTTGTTTTTCCCCATGTATACAACTGTATTTCAATTTCTGCCCCCAAGACAGGAGATTTCACATAATCCTTCATCTGAATCAGTGTTTCAGTAAAAGATAAAATAGTGATAAAACGTAGATCTGGAGGTTTGAAATCAGTTTTCATTATTAATACTCCTCTATTTGCTAAAATTATGAGACAACGATATTTTTCCAGTTTGTAGAAAAGATTATTCTATTCTTTACTAATGTAGACTTATAAATATGCCAAACTACTGACAGCTGTATGAAAATTTAATACAGTATAGCCTAAACCCCATTTTTGTCACTCAATTTAACATGACTCAGTAATGTTAATAGTTCATTGCCTATTTATACACAGACTGTTGACATCTGAAATAATACTAATAATGACATTTTCATTTGCCTTATTCTCATAAATAATTTCCGATACAAAAAAAAAAAACGGTTCCAGGAACAGTTTAACAAAACTGAAGCATTAAACAATGCCAAACAATGCCATAGGTTTTATATCACAGGATCAAAACACAGATTTATGTTTGTCAAAGGAAACTGTCATGTAACCAAGATGTCATAACCCAGCTAACAACCATTGCAGGATGAGCTTATGCCCAGAGAGCTCCAGCACCATCTCTGGTCATGAAATCTCAGGATTAGAGCTCTACAGACACAGAATTAAAACTGCCTCTTAATTCTTGACCCTCACCACCACAGAAAGATTCACAACACATTAGCATATAGGAAAATATTCATATGGAAAGTGGTTTAGGGAATGCTAAACTGCTTCAAATTCAGAACGGAATTTAGTAGAATAGATGAGAATATATTATGGTGAACCTAAGACAAAAGTTATTTTCGGCAGTAGGACATGAAGAAATATGTTAAATTTTTGACATAGAAATGAAATGTAGTTTCCCCCTTTCTTACAAAAAAATAAATCATTCAGAAAAAAAAAAAAAAGATACCAGGAATCAAAATCCTACAAAATTCAATTAGATTTTGATACAGAGGGTGTAGTTACTCCTGGCCTGTCAATTTAATTTGCTACATAATAGCAACTGTCTATATAACCTCCTTTCAAATAAACTTCAAAAATTGCTCATAAATATCTTTACTTTTGCTATAATATGTTGGTGACTTCTTTTGGGAATTCATTCATCTATCTTAAGCTCATATTTACATTTATTTTGCAGGGATCAGAATTCTAAGGAGATTGATTTTCATTCATGCTATTGCCTAAGCAGCACAGAAATACTGTACATTTTGAATAACCACATAAAGTTAAAAAAAAAAAAAAAGAAAAAAATAATTAAGTACTAGGTCAATAGCATAATTTTCGTAAGCTTTCCGCTAGTTTTGAAAAATGAGATCATCCAGATGAATGTCTTCATCAAAACCTACATTATTTATTTCTACCAGTCACTGGTAAATTCACTTCCAGCAATGTGTGTTTTTAAGCTGTTATGTGTGAATATGCACATTTAATTTCAATGTTTAACTCGCTGTCACTACTATAGAGAACGAGGTGGCCCTACATGAGCTTTCTGTAAGCAATATCTTGTCCTTTGGTGTCGTTATCAGCAGTCTGTGGGAATCACAATAATTCATTCCTGTGTCGCTGATGAACCATAATTAGCTTTACTGAAACAATAGGAGCGGAGAGAAGCTGCATCATTGAAGATAATTAGTAGGTGAGCTGATTGGGATCTATCCCACCTGATACAGAGTCTCTCTGTGCTATTGAAAAGGAGAAAAGAACAATTTCTAAATATCTCTGAGTACTCTCAGGGGCTGCTCTTTGCAAGGCTGGTGGTGGTGGTTCTGCTGGGACCTGAGATCAGCCCCAGTGAACCACCACCCTCATCCTTCCCACAGTCGCTGTCCTGCTGCCAGCACGATGGAAAACTCCTGGGAATGATGGGGCATTAGCAAAGCAAACAGGTTCTTCACAGACAGTGTTCTCACTATGCACCAAATCACCCTGTCCTGCTCATAAAATAGAATACAAAGTAATATCTGCCTCATACACAATGATTCCTTCAGAATATTTCATCAATTTTCATTTAGAGGAAAGACAATTTTTTTTCACTCATTTTGATACGAACATCACAATTCTGTATGACCAGACATACCTTTCGTATAGTACAAAGGCATTTATCTGATTTTGTGAACTAATTCCCTTAGTTCATGTGTTTGAGACAATCAGAAAACTATTGCTGCAATATTTTTACTTCAAATTACATGGAGAAGCAAAGTGTATTTTTATGGTAACATTGGATTTTTTTTCCAAATTCCCATTAATTTGGCTTGCTGGAAAGTGTTCATTATTACACCCAAACTTTTAATTACATGTCTCAGATGTGTTCTTTTAATTAACTGATGACATTTTCTTTGTTCAATTATTGTAGTTCAATACAACTGTCGTAAACTTATAAATTTTAATTAAAGCTGCTCCAATCTCTGGCTATATAACGTTCACATAGGAATTTGCCAAAAGGCTTAGCAGTAAGTAAGCCAACAGTGAATAATCCCTGAATCGCCAGTGGGATTTGTTTAACAAATTAACATTTGTGTGCAGATAATGAGGTTCTACAACTTAACACATCCAGCAAAGATTTAGCACAATCATGTTTTAAAAAATTAGTAATACTCTGCAATTTACTTAATTAGTTATCACATTACTATTCTATATTAGGTGGGGAAAGAGGAGAGGATTTACACATTCACTAGAACACACACACTCACCACAAGAGTATTTTGTATGCTGCATCATTTTATTTGGATCAGAATATGAGGCAAGGTTCATTCCCAGGAAATCTCCTCCTCATTTTTTGAGCCAGAAATGAACAGTATAGAAATTCCCTGACTCCTGGGGAAGTTTCCAGCTGTGGGGAGCCTTGGCAAGCATCATCTCATGAGGTTAAAATCGCTGGCAGTCCCTAAATTCTCCAGAGGCCACGTGTCCAAAATGACACTTGTGAGATCGACTGCATCAAAGCTCTTTGGGTTGAATAATATGTGAGGACTGACAAGGGCAATCCAAGCCTCCAAGAAAGAGAGGGTCAAGCAAGCTGAAACGATCGCAGGTCATTTGTGCTTTGCAGATGGGTTTAGACCGGCACTCACACACATATGGCTTCTGCAAGTTCCAGAGGAAAAAATCCTCATCATTTTGAACACAAAATACACTTAAAAAAAAAACAAAATTGGGAAAATATGTGGAGCTTGAGTGTATGAGTTTAGCAGGTCAGTTTGATGAGTCAGTTGTATAGTGGATAAGAAGTACGAGTGTTGCTTTTTGAGGAGCTGTTTGCGAGCACTGTAGCACAGGAGGAAGCACTCACAGACAGCAACAGCACAGCAGATCAAAGTAAAACGATACTGAACCGAATTACTTTTATAATAGTAATCTTATACTTTAGAGAAAATGGAGGGAATTCTTTACCAAAATCAGTTTACAATATACCTATTTGGACATGGGGGTTTAAAGGATGTGTCACTTGTGGACCTGGTTTAGTGGTGGCCCTGGCAGAGCTGAACTAAGGGCTAGACTCAGTCTTGGACGTCTTTTCCAGTCGTAATGACTCTATGATTCTACTGGTATGAGATCAACCTGGTAGGACAAACTGTAAATCTAGACAAAATATAATGCTGAAGTTCTCAAACCATTGCTGAAAACAGCAATTCCTGGTAATAAAGAACCTTTTCATTCGCACTTGTAGAAATGTGCAAGACTAAAGAAACACACAGACTAACAACTCTCACACGAGCCTGACACAGCAGGTCAGCTCTGCCTGGAAGGCTGAGACAAGGAGAAGGAACACTGCTCTGGTCTGGATTTCACACCCTCACTCCAGCTGCAAAGCGTTTGTGCTTCCCCTGCAGCTGCAAGTGCCCTGCCCAATGCAAGGACTGAAGGACACACAGTGGTGCATTCCACTGGAAAGAGGAAATGGTTGTTGCAAAAACACTCAAGGAATTAAGCTTTCTTGACTTAATTACACTTGTCAGTGCTTTTGGGGAATCCAGTGTAACTTCTCTCTGTAAAATCCATAATGGCCTTAGTATATCACAGACTAGATTAAACTATGATAAGGGGCATCTCACTGGCTTGCTGGTTTGTTCCAGTAACACACGATTTATGGACTGATACAGACAAGAAATACAGCCTGATAAGAAATAAAGATTTCCTCTTAATAGAATATTTACAGGGTCCAGGGGCTAGGCATGGAAGGAAGATGAGATGCACATCAACTTGAAAATTTTATCTGGAATCCTGGATGGAGCCACTGTGATTTAGGAAGAGATAAGGTCTTTTTTCCACATTTCCAGCACATGAAAGTTATGGTGTGGGCTTCAAGGCACGGCTACCCTCATGAATTGGAAATGGCAGATAGGACATCTGGTTAACTTGAAATATGTTTCTTAAAAATTTGATGAAACTAAAGTGATCCAGCACAGCAGAAGAATAATTCTATCAGCAGGTATGTCCAGGTACAGCCATCAGAACCAGCTCTGTGCTGGCCCCAGCTGGTAAAGGCACACTTTGGTCATGTGTGCTACAATAAACTTCAGCTGCTGCTAAGGGTTCAGATTCCTCCAAATCAGGCAATTGGACAATGAGATGTGGACTGTAGTGACCCCCACGCTGGCTCTCCTGATGCTCTTCAGTGCAGACACATCATTCCATTTGGGACCAAGCATCAGGCTGATTCCTGCCTCCCCAGGCTGATTCCTGCCTCCCCAGGCTGATTCCTGCCTCCCCAGGCCCATGTTAAGAACTGAACAGAAGCATGTTGCAAACCCTGCTCATATCTCGCCTCTACCCACTGGTGACAAAACCTACTGCACTAATTGTTTCAGCAAGGCTGAGAGATTTCAGAGGCTGGATTTAGCAGGAAAATTAAAAATATCCATGCAATAGCATAGCTGTGTGAGCACAGCAAGTGTGAGCTGCCTGGGAGAGGGAAAACAAACTGCTGGAGGTGAGCAAGCCCTGTGGCTACTGCCAAAAGAAAAGGATTAAATAAAACCCTGGGGTCTCTGCAGGACTCACAACAGAGCTGAGTTCCAGGAGCCAAGTTATTAATTTTATTAAGCCTTTTAACCCCACAAAAGAATCAATTAGATGCAAGACATGTAAAAATGTGGGAATAAACATCCTCTCCTCAGATGATGAGGAGGTTCTGCAACCCATTTAAACCATCACTTCCATTCACTTGCACCTCCTCACTTAGCAAGTATTGATCTCACCACATTGATAAAAATCGCCGCTTATCATCTGTGTCAGTAGTTTCATCAGCTGTATGGAGCAGTTTAAAGTATAATCCATCAACTTCCAGGACAAGTAATTCTCATTTTCTGATATTTAGTCATTATTATGAACAACATTATTAACCCTCAACTACTCAGAACTGAAAGAATAAATTACTAGACTTGCATTCACTTGGAATTTTGCCACCACAGCTCAGTCAATGGGAGGAGGCTCCAGAGAAGCCAGCAGACGAGGCTAAATTGCCAAACTACACATGCTAACATCAATTAGTAAGGAGTGCTGAGGAAATCTTTACAATCTAAGCCCCTCTGCCACAGAGACTCAGATATATAATACTCTGTGCTGAACAGTCACAAACTTCTTAAGGTCACATGCCTGGACTTTTTTTTCAGAGGGTGGTGGCCACTTCATCACACAGGAGAAAATTATTCACAGCATCTTGAGCAGCTGGAGGCTTCTGAGAAGAAGAGGCAGCAAACTCTTCTCCAGCTGTTCTACTTTGAATCAAATATTTAAATATTCCCTGAAGCAGAAAATAGAATTCTACTTCTCCTTTCTCACAGAATTGGTGCATTTTAGAGTATTTCTTTTCACACTTTTCCTCTCTAGCCCAAACATTATACAAGTTACAAAAATGTGTTAAGGCCAAAGATCAACTGTCAAATTCCCACTTTTTAACAGGATAATCCCCCTGAACCCAAGAGGCGTAATTTCAAATTCCTTCAGGAAAGTGAAGGATCTGAGTTCTCATCAACAAAGTCTTCTGTTACTTAGATGAGTACCATTCCAAACTGGTGAACTCCAGTAAGACCAAGGTAAAGGACTGAAGTCATTTAAGCAAATATCTCTGTGTATGCACATATAAATTTAGGGGATGAATTGATATAAATTTAGAGAACAAGATGTAGTTTGACTGGACATTTTGCTTTACAATTCCACTGCTACACCTCAACACATGAGTCTTTACACTGAGAATTCACTTGTATGCTCTGTTTCCTGGTATACAATTCAATTGTGCTGAAACACCAAGAGAAGTGAATGAAAAGCCCTATGGATTACAAAGAATANCCATTCCTGGTATACAATTCAATTGTGCTGAAACACCAAGAGAAGTGAATGAAAAGCCCTATGGATTACAAAGAATATGGATGGAGTGTGCTGCTATTTTTGCACATTGTTTAAGTCCAGACAAAGCAAACAACAAAGAGAAAACATATCACAAACAAGGAACAAATTCAAACATTTAATGTAGGTATAAGAGCAGGACAGAGCTGTTCAGAAATACTTACCAAGGAGAGAGGCCCCACAGGTTCCCCCATTCTGGCAGTAGTTGTAGCAATGATTGGTTTCACACCTTTCACCAGAGTAGCTTGGCCAGCAGTGGCAGCGGGGATCCCCCTTCTCATTGATAATGCACTTCCCTCCGTTCTCACAGGTTAATTTACAGCTGTCATCTGCAGCAGGACACACACACAGAGCGCCTCAACAACCCGGGGTTCACGCAAGTGGCAAAACAGAACCTTGACTCTTAAAACAGCTCCAGATCAGTGGGGGGAAAATATCACTTTTTAGAATGGAGACAGTGAACTATCCCTTCTGTTTGCACAGTGATAGAAAAACCCACACACTTGGGAGACCATAAGCCCTGGAAAGGCTGCCAGGAGCTATAGAGTTGGTGGGAGCTTGCATGGCACAGGGAATTGACCTCCCTAGGATCTAAGTTAGCAATGATAGCACAAATTCTTGTTTGAAACTATAATTCCTAGTTTGAGAATTACAAAATTGAATCTTGGTTTCATCTGGGAGATGCCAGAAAACTTCCCAGTCATTTTCTGGTGATGCCACTCTTTTCCCATTAGCTGTTTTGGGTCTCTCTTCCACTCTCCCTGCTAACTAACAGCCTTCTTAACTAAGCCCTGTCCAAAATATTTTAAAGGAAATTATTTAGCCTTTAAATCCTCTTCAAAAATTGATATTTTCATACAAACTTGTTGCTCCTAAATAATATTTTCTGATTATTTCCTTTTCCCATCTGCTCAGACTAAAATAATTGAGAAGGGAAGCTGCTGCTGCTGCTCTGCACTCACAATTCTTACGGCAGCAGTGTCACCCTCTCAGTGGTGAAGTATGAGGGGACACAAACTCTGATCAGGCCAGATTTAGTCTTTGTGTAAAACTTTTTGGTAATTAGAGTCGTGCCTCTCTTGGAAGCACTTTGAAAAGTAAACCTCTGTTAATTTCAATGAACAAGGTATAAAATCAGTCCATGATAACAACAATGAATTAATTACAGATGAGCACACATACAATGCTCAAATATCCAAGTAACTGTAATCCTAAAGAAGCAGAAAGGCATCTTTCCAGCCCAAATCATGCTTTCAGCAATGAGACTTCATTTCTCACATAGCAAAACAATCCTGTGAAGCCAGACTGCCTCCTAACTAATCCAGCATTTGAGCCTACATGGCTTTAAAAAAGAGGGATGCCACAAGTACTGAGAACTCCTCAGTAATACATCCACCAGCAGCAGGACTTTTACTGAATTCATCTGCTTTAGTCAAACAATTCATGAAAGGAGTCAAGGTTCCCATTTGTCCCTTACTTGTGGAGGTCTAACATGGACTGGCACAGCACAGACACACCAAGTCCTTTGATGCTGAAAGAAACACATGGTGTTGCAAGTGCAGAATTTAGGGATGTTAGAGATTCTCTACATAACAGTTCTCTTCAAGAAAGACTCTGCAAAGCCCAGGAATATAACTGTGCTTGTGCAGAGCCCTTTCTTTGGATGCACCCCAGTCTCTTTTTCCTTCCTCCTCAGCACCCCTCCTCAGCAGGGCCTGCTGCCTCCTCTCACAGCCAGTGCTGATGGTGCAGACACATAACCTGGGATCAAACCTATTCGACCAAAACTTCTGGAAACTGTCATCTTTTGGGCAATTGTACCTTTCTCAAACTAAGCTACAACTTGGCAGCAAATCTTAAAGTTACCAAGAGGGACTGACTGGCACATCGTTATTTCATGTGTTTCACAATAAAAATATGAAATCCTCTTTGCACTTAATTTTTTGATATCCACCCTGGATATATACAATTGCTGGAAGAAAGCTACTTTGTGTTTGGGAGTTTGAGGATGCCTCAGTGTTTTATTTATTTGGGTGGTTCATTAAATCCTTCGATGTTCCATGAACCGTTCTTCGGTTACTCATTACAGAAGTTGTTTGAATGGATAATGTAGCATATCTTATTGGAGAGAAGGTCTATTTTTGTTTTGCTTATCTTATCTGTTTTACTTATCATTAGTCATGAGTTTATGGAGCAGAACTTGGCAAAACCAGAATAAATAACAGTGAAGTACAGACAACTGCTCATTTTTACGAACCTTTCTGATGGTGCATTAAAAACCTGCTCTATTTCTCTTTTAGAGCAATTCCACAGACCTAAGATATAAAATTTGGAAAAAAAAAATATGGTAATTACTACTGATTTTGTTCTCGATGAACCATTTTAAATTCAAGAGTTTCAATACAACTCTAATATGAAACAGAGAAATGGTAATACAGCAATTTTGGACTTTCAATAAGCTAAGAAAGAGCACTGAAAGATGCAATGGGTAAGCCAGTTTTAAAATAGTGTATTAGACTTGAACAACACACAGGATTTAATGCTGCTGCTTGGTTGTCTGGAGGTAAATACAACAAACAAATGACACTCATTCACATCAGCTGAGTCCAAAAGGGAATGACATGCCTGCCTTTCTGTTGGAGACATGAGCAGAACAGTCCCTTAGGAGAAGACAGGAAGAAAAGGAATACAGGAGAAAAACACAGAAGAATTAGTATAAAAAGCTGAATACAGTTGATTAGAATTACTGAATAAATACCTCAGAAAGAAGAAGTGGGAACAGGTCTAGCAAGTACTCATCCTTGGAGCAAAGTTGTTAAAAAAACAAAATCGGAAAAGTTTCTAATTTCAATGTTGCTCTGCGATTGCTGAGCTTGGACCTAAAGTCCTCTCAGCTGCTCTTTTCACTTTTGAAATGACAGAGGTGAATCATTTCCCTTGTTATCCTACCCCCAGTCTAGCTACTGAATCTCTCTAACATGAAAGAAAGAAAGAAAGAAAGAAAGAAAGAAAGAAAGAAAGAAAGAAAGAAAGGAAGGAAGGATTACAGATCATGCTATATTTTCTCTCATATTCTGGATATTTAGTCTTCTGCTGCCTTGATTTGTCCATTTCAGTCTTAACGTCTTAATACATAATCAAATAATTTTGATTTGCCATTTCTTTTATGTTTTTCTTTCCAGTAAAACTGTTTGACACAAATATTAATGGACTTTGGCTTATCAGCTTCATCTTTGACTCCTTCCTTTTACTGGAAGCAAAAGGAAAATCTTACAAAGAAGAAACACTGATAAGACTGTAAATCAAAGCTTTGAGAACTCTACTGGTATTTTTTTCTTTCACTTGTTCAATTTTTTGATATTCCATTCCTCTCCCCCACTTACACAAGACACACATCTTTTACTGGCATTTCTATAACAACCCTATTCTTTCTTGAGAAAAATGCATCTTTTGGCTATTTCCTCCCTTTTGAGATATCTCCCAATTTCTGGAAAAGACAAGTTAAATGGGGAGATGATGCTACAGAGCTCAAGGTTCGGGACCTACATTCTTTGGGACAAGAACAGTTTTCCCTCCCCACAGCAGAAAATATTAATCTCATGGGGCAGAAAGATATTTGCTCTTGGCTCTTCCTTGGACAAAGGTGTAGCTCATTCTTTACTGAGCTGAAAGCACCTAATAAAGACAGAGAGCAGAGTTCTAATGCAAGGTAAGGTTTTATAAATCTTCCTTCAGATGAGAGCCTTACTACCTGCCCATTTTCCATATGCTGAAAAGTATCAGAACAAGCTGTTTTCCCCAAATCTTTTTCTGAAGGCTGTAGGACAGGTGCCACTGTTTCTTTTCCCTTTACATTTTTTTTTTCCTCTTGAAAAATCTGTTTGCTTTAGAATTTTAAAGGAGAATGGCTAAGAAAAGGATGCACAGTAAGAAAAAACTGACACCCCTTTTGTTCTGTACTGGGAAACACCAATCCCAACACTAACCTCTTTGTAAAAACAGAAGAAATGCTGTAAACAGCAGATTTTTTTCAAACCAGAAGCAGATTTCTGTGTGAACTTTGTTTATTTGATATCTAAGGCTGAAAAAGCAGGAAGACCACCAAGAAGAGAGCATGGACCCAACTGCTGTTGCTCTTCCTCCCTGAGGCAGACTTTGGGGTTGATAAAGAAGGTTCATAGGGATGAACCTCTCCACTCCCAGCCCAAGAACTTTCTCTGCCTGCAATCTCTGTATGCAGTGGGAAGTCCCCCCAGGAACACGCTGAGGGAAGCAACGTGATAAATTAAATGTCTCATCTCTGTTCAGAAGCAACATCAGTTCTCAGTTTTGTAATTTTTCCTCAGGCTTTCCGTTCAACCAAAAGAGCAGAAATATTCCCCTCTTAAGAGGAAAGTGAAAAACATGAGGCTCCAGAACAGGAAACTCTTGGAAGTGTTCATTGCTCCTGCTCGTTCAGCTGAGGGACACAATGTCTTCCTCCAGTGCAGGTCTCTCCATTTTCATCCTCTGGCTACATTTTTAGCTTCATTGTGCTACAGACAATTAGTTACAAGAAACCTAATGGATGCAGATCCAGGGGTCTCTTTGAGGAAAATGAGGAGGTACTCCGCCCTTTCCTTTAGGAAAACTAACGGGGAGCTGCTAGACTGAACAAGTCCAGCCTGTTGTGGTCAATAAATAAACCCCAAAAGAACCCTGGTCTGTCAGTCACAATCATCCAGGGAGAAATGAGAAGCTCATCTAGGAACACGCTGGAACTTGTTTTCATTTTGTTATAAAAAACATTCTGAATGATGCAACACCCCCATGTGTTGTAATAACTCCAGCTTGAAAACGCCAGATCACACCCAGAACTGTTTCTCATCAGTTGCTCAAGGTGCTGGTGAAACATGTGTCTGAGGCAATCCGGAGTCAGTCCTACAGAAAGCCACTGAGGATTCAATATCTAAAATTCCTCACGTAGGACTCATGAAGAAAAATCAACTCAATGGACCAAGCCAGGAGTAATATGATGCAGAATTAGAATTTTAGGACTTGGCTGATTTTCTTCTGATTAAAAAAAAAGGAAGATACAGAACAATCCAATGAATAAGAATCTGAGTCAGGTTCTGGGATATAGGACAAGGGTCAGAGCAAGACTACCTTGAGATTACCTTGCAGTCACCAACTTTTATGTAGACAGACTAAGAAAAAACTGAATTGAACTGCAGATGGCTGTCCCATTTTGGCTCTACCAAGTCATGGAAATCTCTCACTAGTTTCCTTACTACATTTAAAAAGACTCAAAAAACACTCAAAGGCATTAAAAATATTATGAATAATCAATATACTACTGTTTTCTATTCTAACTTGGATTATATATTATTAAAAAAGCACAATCCAACCCTACTAGTTCTTGATATCCACAAGTGCTACTAATTTCTGCAAGTAAAATACTTCTTGCATGACCCAAAATAGCTGTGTGCAAATACAATAAAACCAGGACACCTCCAAAAACCAGAAGACAACCACAATCAACAGGAATATTTTGACTGACTTTGAATCAGGATTTTATAGCAGACCAACAAAAAAATATGGCTATATAACCTCCCTTTGGATTGTTAGGTCATCCTTCAACAATATACAGGAATTTCTGTTTTGGGTTACTGACATCCATCCATCCAACTGTGCTAAAAATGCTCTGAATAAGAGCTTTAAACAAGGGGCATGTGTGTGGTCTGGGATGTTTCATGTACATTTTTGAGATCTTCCTAAGAAAAGGAAAACTGCAGCTCCTAATTTTTATTCCGTACAGTATAACTTCCTAAATAAAAGGAGCCCGATTTATAAATTGATTTTTCTTTTGTTTGCAGGCTATTAGTGACCTATTAATGGCAAGTGGACTGTCAGTCAGCCTTTAATTATAAATCTGTGTCAGTTCAAGATGCTGATCTTGGGGTCAACTGGTCTTTCCAGAAATCTCTGCTGCTCCTTGGAAGGTGGAGTGTCAGCAAGAGGCAAACGTTTAACAACCACTTACACTGCTTTAAAAAAAAAATCAAGATAGTGCAAAAACATTATTAGAGAGTACTATGATACAGAAGTTTAATTCATAATTTCTACTCTGTGATACTACAAAACCTGCAGTCTACTGTTACAAAAATAATGTACATGGGAAAAAAAAAGTAAAAAAAAGCCTACACTAGATATTACTTGAAATATAATTGTAAACAAAAAACGAAGAAACACTTATTCAGCAGCCCTTTAAAAAGTCGTAACGGATATTGCAGCCGCGGGAAGGCACTGAAAATTATCAATATATTAAAAATGCTTCTCTAGGCATTTTCTGTCTACCCATAAAAATTTATAACAAGTCATTTAAAAGCCTATTCAGATCTCTCTTTAATAAAAACACACATTCCTGAAAACATTACCACAGCATAATCCTTCGCCCACTAGTGAAAATGGAACATTACTGAAATTATGGGTTCAAACTGGTACAAGTCAGCAGTGAAAAACAAATTTCTTTTATTTGTCCATTCTTCAACTTCTAAGTAGTAACTATGGGTAACCTGAAATAATTTTTAGGTGGTGCTGCAACAGCAGAAATTCTTGACAAGTATCCACCTGAGATGGACAAAGAGCTGACACTTGGAGGGGTAGAGAGGATGTTCAGAGTGATTTGTGTCCAGAGTTGGACAGTTTTATTAATATCACATCATGAACCACTAAAACACAGTTCTGTTAATTCGATATTTAAAGCCCAGGCAGTATAGATAAGTGATATTTTCTCCAGAGAATTATGACATTTTAGGTAAATTAATTTAATTGCTAAATTGAGTGCTTTAAGTACTGAGGATCTCACCAAAATATCCATCACTTACACTTCTGAGCCTGGAATTAAACATCAGAAAAACATCCTAATACAAATAATACACACAAGAAATGCTCTTCTATGATTTCTAGAACATTTTAAAATTCAAACTGGTTAAGAAGTCATTCCAGCAGACTCACCACCTTAGGTTTGGCCTAAATTACAGTGCAGAAAGTTTCAAGTACTTAATAATCTTCTATGAAAAATATTCCCCCTCTGCCTCTAAAATACAGCAGGAACCTAGAGCCTCTTTTCCCATGAAATCTGGTTTCCTGTGTCTCAATATTAGTCATTACAGATGTTCCCAGAAGATAAATTTTTAGATAAAAATGGTGGAGGTTTTTTTTCTTTCTTTAACTGTTACTTCAAAGACATTATTATTTGCTGGGTTGTCTCACTGCCTTTTCAGTACTGCAGCAGTGGTTTTTTCTCCTCAATGGCTCATATTTAATTTGTGATCCAAAACACCTCAGAGTTTTTCAGACTTCTTCTGGTCACTGTTTATACCCACTCACCTTTAAGTATCATCTTGTATGAGTTAAGCTGAAAGCTCATTTTTCATTTTGATGAATATTAGCAGGGGAGTGTGACAGCACAGAACTCTCTTTCCCATGAGAAAATCTATCTGTTTATGGTAAACAGAAGATAAGGTGTTCAGAGCTCCTTTGGAACAGGCGGGAATGCCTGTGGCCAATCAGCCCCAGGGGGCGGAGGGCTGTGGCCAATCCCAGTGAGCGTTCATTTTGTATATAAAGCTGCATTTAAATACATAATCTTTCTTTTCTCGGCAAGCTTTTTCGTGTGCCTCTTGTTTCGACATCGGCTCAACAGCAACAGAGGGGTTGTTTTTTTGAATCAGATATTTCACATTTCCTTTCCATTCCAGCTAAGTAATGCGTGTATTGAACATCACAAAACTCTGGACTCACAGCCAGACTGGCCTTTTGAATGACAAAACCTGAGCAGCTGTTTATTTTCTGGTTCTCAAGCAGTTTGCAATACCTACCTAAGAGGCTCTGATCAATGCACGTTCCATTCATCAAGGATTTTCCTTCTGGACAAGCACACGTTGCACCAGAAGGGTTGAGTAAACAAATGAATTCACACGTCAGGTCCAGGCATGGATTAGGCACTGTTGAAAAAGAAAAAAAAATATTAGAAATATTGATTTTTATTTTTTTTATTTAAAGAATTTAGAACTATGTGCTAAAGCTAAGAAAAGATAAATAATCAGATACAAAAATTCTGATACACTTCCACTTTCCAGGATATCAAGAGACTCAAGTCTGTGAACACACTCCCTCAAACTGCAGTGCAAAAGCCACAGAAGGACAGAATTTATTTTATTAACAAAAAATGTATTGGTTACATGGAGTAAAAAATTTCATCTGCTTCTGGCTAGAGGGATTTTTATTCATCTGTCTTCTAATTGTTTTTATATCTCATTTACAGTGCAGGTACAAAAGGCATTTGTGTACATATTTGTCCAATATCCTTTCTAATGAGTGGAAACGCATCAAATAACCTAAATCAAAATTATATAAAGAAATATGACTACATCTATTTTCAATTTGTACAGTCAGGCTCTGGTTTATATTTATACAACTTGGTTACTTCCCCCTCCCTCCCGTGGTAATATTGACTTTAAAGTTATTATGCTTACTCACAGTCCATTTGTTTGTAGCGGTGAAAAATCAAGGCACTTTTTGCTTTATCAACATCCACACTTAGATATTCTACAAGGCTCCTGCCAAATTTGTGCACTCTAAATGCCCCATTTTTAGGGCCTGCTCCATATATGTAATCCTCAAAAATGTCAATTCTATGTGGATGCAGTAAACCTTGAATAAAAATGGATAATAAACACAAACACATATTCATACACAAATAATAAAGAATTTTGTTTTAATAAAAACTTCAATTGCATTACTATGATTACCACCTAAGGACATTATTATTATTGAGACAGCTTGTTTTGTCCCCACAAAAACTGCCTTTAAAAAAAGCAATCTTCCTCAAAGGAACCCTTCCTGTATTGTAGACAACTTAAATCTCAAGCTTTTTATCTGTTTTCCACACAATTGAGCCTCAGAAACTGGCTGATCATTGAAAAACAGGGAACTCTGTAGAAACAACTCACTAATTAGAACATACCTGTTCCACTTGTACTCCAGGTACAACACTTTAACGGGATGTATGTGACAAGGAAGAAAGAGGCCATTTTGCTTTAAATCAAAGAAACTATTCTGACTAAACATTTCTTCAGCTCCTTCCTAATATATTTGAAATGCTAGTTTTTGCACTGCACTTATTTTAATTCATAATTATAGTAAATTGATGCAAAAGAAAGTTAACTCTACCAACTGCTCATTTTTAAGAGCTCTGAGGGCCTACTAAGTCACCAGTTGGCTCTCCTGTGCACAACTGGCTGTAGAATTTCACATTCACCCTCTAACAAGACAATGGCTTCTCAACAAAACTTCTTTGCCTAAGATGCATCTCTTCTTGAAGCCATAAAGGAACAGAGTCTATCCTTCCTAGTGATACCTTGTGCCTGCCATTTTCTTCATTTACTCTAAAAATGGTTTTGTATTTCCCTAGGATTTACTTAATTTCATCTACCAGCTTTTATTTCTTCCTGCTGTTCTTTAACACTATAAATACTTGGTACTCAGTATTTTATTTTCATAAAACTATGTATGAATTCTAGTTAATTATCTAATGCTTGTTTAATTCAATGGGTGGAAGTTTTTTTAGTCTCATTGCAAAGCAATTTCTAAACTCCCCCAATTTTCCTTTGGTCCAGTGCTAGAGAAGGTTGTGGTCAGATCCCAACACTCAAGGTGACCTCTCTTCAGATGATTCTCTTCATGTATATTGGTACAAATTGTTAAATAAAATGCTTTTAAACCAAAATATGATGATTTAAATCTTGTCCTGCCCAATTTGGGTTATGAAAGAGTTCTCTCAGTACATTTCAGAATACCCCAGTGAATTCTGGGTTAAAACACTCAATAGCACCAGGTACAAAGTATCACCCTGATGATTCTCCAGAACCAACTGCCCGCTAAGCAATCTTCTACAAAAGCTGGCTTTCAAGTATTTTTTAATGTGCTGCTTCTCTTTTCTACTCAAATTTCAGAATTTTTTTACTTAACAAATTGTTAAAAAGCCATCATGCAATTGAAAACAGTTTGCTTAACCACAATCTCCTTTTCTACCAAAAGGAACTTTCTTCATTCACATTCTGTTAGCAGAATTCTGTGATTACTCACTGACTTGAAAGTCAAGCTCATTATTTCTCCCAGAACTGATTCAGATCAACTCTTCTACAACCCCTAAAACTCCCATTCAGTGCAGGCAGCTCTAATGTAAGTCCAGGTGAGACCAAGCCTAAATATTCACCACAATGTTACTGACTGATACCTAAACTTGCAGATCTGAACATATCATTGAATCTTTGTTCCCCTAAGGTAATTTTATTAGATTATCTTAAAGCCAAAATGATCTTATCTTAAACATCTGTTTAGATAATATTTGAAGCATTGTCTAACAAAAGCACAGAATATTAATTAATAATCACTGATTTTTGTTTATATGGTTCCTCTGCATAGTGAAACTTCAGCCAAATAAAATAAAATTAAATTAAATTAAAAAAAAAATTAAATAGAATAGGAATCACGCTATCCCAAGGCTCTCCATACCTTGTTTTGTGCTCACAGACACAACTGAATCGGAGCCATCGAAAAGAACACTGCCAATAACAGATAACTCAAAATCAGCCCAGAACAAGCGCTGACTGAACTGATCAACTACGAGACCTACAAAGGAGATAAAGTTCAAATAGGTACATAAAACCTGAAAAAAAATTAATATTTTTATGTAACTGTACATTTTTATATCATTCACATTCTTATATGCACAAAATATTATCACAATGACAAAAACTTGACTGGAAACTAAGGAGAATAAAATATAACAACTGCCACTTAAACCTTCCCCTTGGGGCAACCATGGTTTTTTACTTTCTTACTTTATTCTGCCAAGGTCAGCACCTTTTCTAACCCATTCTGCTCAGCAGGTAGGGATATAAATACCAGGTGGGAATTAAATATAGAATCAAATCCTCTAACCTGTTCTCCCAACCAAAATCTGATATGCCAATTGCACCAGTGTGATCCTGTGTTAAAAACAAGGCGTTCAGAATTGACTGAGTCTTTGTAACCTACTCTATTTGCACACATACATAATTGTGTTCTCATTTTTATCACCAATACTTCACATGCAGTCTTACAGAATTAAAAATCAGATTATTTTAATTACATTAGTGCTGCAAGACCTAAACACCAACACTGACAGATAATATAGGTATAGATATATATGCATCTATACATGAAAAGAAAACAAAAGAGAATAAAAGGTAGTAGCATTATGAATACCCAGCCTCTAGGCAATAATTAAATAGTTAAGCAGTCCATGCTTCACAGAGGAAGATTAAATGGTAAATATGCCATTTTAGGTCATGTCAAAAACTTCAGCCTGAAGAAAATATTGGAACCATAAAATAATTTCATTCTGAGCTTTTGAAGTCGCAGTGCATCTTTAATACGAATGGGAAAAGGTATTTTTCTTCCTATTTATGTAAGTAGGTAAGTCAGAAAAAATACATCAAAAGAAATTATACATAACAGCAAAAATACTCCTCTTAAGGTCATAAATTAATCAGCTACAGAGAGATGAGAGGAAGTGGAGAAAATCTGACTCATAGACCAGTGAAATATATTTACATTTGAAACTCCATTTAAAAAAAACCCTCTTTAAAAGAAACACTGGCATTCTGGGATGGAGCTAAAGAGAATAATTCCTGGTAAAAGGCAGTCACAGTGTGTCAGTTCTGTGTGATACATGGGACCTGCAAGGGCCATGTTCTAGAAGCAGGCTCCACTCTCCAGCTTTAAATTTTTCTTTGCATTTTAATGAGAATATTTAAATACAAATTAATAAAGAATGAACATTCTCAATGTGTCTTTCATGGTATCAGAGATAAAAAAAGTATTTATATTTGTTTGATACATATAATACTCCTGTGATAGTCATTTCTATGTAAATCCTACAAAGTCAAGCCCAAAAGCTCAAACTCTCACTCCTTCTTATTTGAAATAGGCAAGGAATATGTGGTAATAAATTTAAGAGCAGTGTAAACAATACAAGTAAAGTCCTACTTGTGAGGAAATATTAAAGGTTTGAACTCTTTCTTTGCATTCCCTCTACATGGGCCTGTGTTAAATATCTGACAAAAAAATTAAAAGACTCCAAAAACATCTGCTTTCTTCCATGAAATAAAGGAAGAAAAGCACAGAAGGATGGCACAGAAGTGTTTTCAGGCAGTAAATACAGGAAAATGCAGGTTTTGTCTGTTGTTTTTGTTTTTTTTTTCTTAACTGAGAAACTGAAATCTACTTGAGTCAGTGAATACCAGGTATTTGGGAAAAATAAGGTGTTCACCTGTAGGTCTTTGCAGGTTCTTTTGAACCAATATCCTTCTCAGAGTGCCATCCATAGATGATTCCTCTATGTGAGACCGATCCCCAATAACTGTCCAGTACATCATCCTAAAAGTATTAAGCACAAAAATTAAGCAGAATGTTATTAAACACAAAAATTAAGCTGAATGCCTACACAGAACCTCAAAACACTTCACTGATAATAAATTATTGTGAGGCTTTCAACATTCCTGGAAGATGGGAGATCTTGGTTTACATTTCGGTAAATTGAACAGGAAAGTTAAGTAAACGACTTGGAAAAGTTTAGACAATTGCAGATATTATTTTATTTCCCTTGCCCTGTTTTGCAATTTTATCTGAATTCCCAAAGCAGAGTGACGTTGAAGGATACATACCCCTTTTTAGGATTGACAGCAATGGCATAGGGTTCCCCTGCAATGCTGGTGAGGAGCCTGGTGCAGTTGGGTCCCTTCAGCTGCCCCACGTTGATGGAGTACCTCAGGCTGGTCCAGTGAGTGGTGTAGTAGCTGAACCAATGCATCCGGGAGTGATCAGTCCAGTAAATATTCCCAGCCACCCAGTCCACGGCAATGCCCCTCGGCCTTTTGAACTCTGGACACTGAAAGGCACAGATGTTGCAGTCAGGTTTGTGGAAATGGCCTTTCACAGCAGCTGCACAGCCACAGATTGGTGTGATTTTGTACAGTGAAACATCAGAAGCCCTGCATTGGAAGGACACAAACTGCAGCTGTAGGAGATCAGCTCTAAGGGATCTGCTGACACCTCTGTGCCATGCAGAAGGACAAGTCAATGCTTCAAATCTGTTCTCTCAAGTTTAAGGCTACCCACATTAAGGAAAAGTGACTCTGGCAGCAACTACTTGAACTACTGATACTGAAGCAGGTAAATGTTATGGATTGTAACTCAAAACTGAAGGAAAAGAAAGTTTTAAGTTTGTACAGCTATTTTATTCCAAGCACACCCATGGGATGGTGTTCCATCCCAAAGCCCTCAGTGGAAACAGCGTGTGAGCCCATCCTGAGGTGTGGCTGCCAAAGGTAGAGAAAATCACTGCATTTAGAAAACTGCATAAAAATCCCTCTTTATCCTTGAATATCCAGCTTCACACGTAGAAGAAGCCTGACTGATTATACCTTTGTATTTATCAATGGTAGGATCTTTATCATGATTTTACAGCAATCATTAAGGCCTAGATTTAAAAGACGGTCCTAAGGACAGAAGCTCATATTGCTATTACAAGATCTATACGAACAAGTTTCTCTGAAGCTTCCTGGAATTAGTGCAGACATGAGTAGCACCTGGAAAACAGGATTACTCAACACTTTCTAACATGAATGCAGCATATCATAAAAAGATTCAAGAACAGCATGAGCTAAATACATATACAAAAGTTTGCCTGTTTACCTATAAGGATATCAAGTTAAATTATGAACAAAACCCCCATATATTCCTTAAAAAATGAAGCAATGGAATGCTATTAAACTACATAACTGAACATCAGGAAAGAAAATCTTAAAATAACTTGCTTTTCCTCAGGTGTCAGAGTTCCCTAATACCACAAGACATTTGTAGACTATTTTCATCATAAAATAAAGGTCATTTCGTTCTCTAGGTGAAATAATAGGACCACAAGGGTGAATTTAGAGAGTTCATTGTTCCTAAACTTTTAAATCTGCAAAAATGTCATAGAAGATATGTTTTATAGATATATAGAACCTTGATTTTCTATTTAGAGGAATAGCAAAGCAGCAAAATCAATCACTGGATTTACAAAACAGTATTTCTCTAAAACCAGGGTCACAGTTGGTTTTTAAAGTTAAAATATTGTATCATAATTCTTTGGTATGAAATTATGATAGTGGTAGCAAATGCTTCCAGAAATAACAGAAAAAGGTTTTTTATTTTAGAAATGCAGCATTTGCATATAACAAACTTGTTTTCTTTGTTACGATCCAAGCAACAGTCAAAGAAAGGATCAGACACAAAAAAAGAGTATTTTCAGATAAGACTAATTGTATTTTTAGTCCAAACTCCTTTCAATTCCGGACAATATTCAGGCATCTGTGTCAAGAAGCCTCTTACACCTGGAGATCTCCAGTTAATACTTTAGATACTGCAAGGGTTAAAGGCACTGGCTTACACTGCTTGAACCAAATATTCTTTTAAAAGGAGAGCAGCTGTCATGGCCAGAAAAACCTCTCACCTTTTTTTTTGACTGTTCAAACCCACAGTTTACAATAAAAGCATTTTTTTTTGGGAGCCTGGAAAGACCAGTATGGGAATTACCAAGCAGAATGAGAGCTGGTTCCCAAAAAAGCTGGTTCTAGAAGCAGGTGAGACATCCTAAAAGGGACATCCTAAAAAGATTCTGGAACAAGGATGGGGTTGCTGAGGAATATTGACCCTTTCTCCTCAACCAGACAGGAGAAGTGAAATCCCAGTAATGCTGGGGGGAATATTAAAGATCAAATGAAGAAGGAGACAAGCAGAAGAAATGGCAAGGAGCCATCTGGTGTAAGAGATTTTAAAAGAAAAAGAGAAAATCCCACTGGCTGATTCTATGGCTGTGCAATTTTCAGTTGTTTTCATTAAGTTTCAGTTACATGATATTTCTGAGGTCTTATGCATCTTCTCACACTGTCTAGCAAAATTACTTGCTGTAAATGAGCTCTTACCTAACAGCTTATTTGGATTATGCTAATTTTGAAGAATAGTCCTGCATACAAAATATGGATGAAAATACAGGCAGAAAATCACATTAGTATTTTCTACAGTGATTTTAGCCCACTTTGATGCTAAATATAATGTACTACAACTTATTAGCAAAAATGGGGTTTGAAACCTAACTGCCATTTACAACTTGGAAGTCTCTGCACAGCTACAAACCACATCAGCTCAGTGACTTTTGATCAGAACTGCTGTCTTCTGTAAATTCTGTTTTCAAGGTAAAGAATTAATAAATAAAAAAAAACCAACAAACAAACAAACAAACAAACAAACAAAAACAACCACAAAAAACCCCCCAAAAAACAAAAAAAACAAACCCAAAACCCATCAACCAACCAAAAAAGAAGCTGCAGTAACAGCTTGGATCTGGAAACCATTTTCATACAATGGTAGATTACAGAAAAATTTTCAGCCCCCAGAGTAGATGGCAACTCTCTGTGTCATAAGCACATGTGAGGCAATATTTTATCTTATTTCTTTTGCAGGTATTTTTGGTCTGGAATTGCTGTGGAATAAAGGAAATGACTGTTTTATTTTGCTTAAGATATCTTCATTAAAAAAATAATACATTATCCAATGTTATATTACTAGAACAGTAAAAAGAAATGAGAAACAACAGAACTTTTAGACTTTTGCCCACTGAAACACAACATTTTCCTCGACAGATGAGCATCCCAGGGGGTGCAGTGATTCACCAAACCACCACTTGTACTTCATGAAGCAGGATCATTTATAAATCCTGTATCTTTGGTGTTTCGTCTATTGGCTCCTTCGGGCCACTGAATCCAGCCCTCAGTAGCTCCTTATCCCGGGAACTCTGTTCCTGGGCTGAACGGCGGCAGCTGCTCGCTGGTAGAAACAGACGGACCAGTTGCGTTTATATCAGCGTTCCTTTATTCTCCCTCACGGGGGGAAAAGGGTCACGCATAGAACAATCGGCGTTGGGGATAACCTGGCAAGACTGGTCCAGCCCATCTCTTGCCCAGGTCTTTTATGCCCTCTGTCGGGGGAGAGCAAGGCGAGAGACAAGCCAATAGGCAAGTGACTGGCCAGTGACATCTGGCCAGTCCTGGGTGAACAGGGGAGGGACAGGTGGAAAGCAGTGCTGTGAGTGGCCAGGCCACCAGGGGATTCTCAGTGGCCTGTGCACTGCTACAAAATCCCAACCAGCTGATTCCAGAAAGAGCCTCCTAAGAACATAAACTTCATCCAGACAGACTTGTAGCTCTAAGGTAAAACCATAAACTCATGTTACTTAGAGAAAACAGTGTGGAAATGGTTTGGATTCACAGGGATGCACTGCATTCCCCTGGGCCCTGGGGCAAGTGTTGGGAGAACAGGGAGTGGATGTGTCACAAGAGTGGTTAAGGGTCCTTGTGAAGCTCTCAGAACACTGGGGCTGGAGCAGGCTGCCAATGAACTGACTGGGTTCATACCAAACCTGTGTTTTTCCTCCTGTTATATGGGATCATTATTTCAATGTTCATCTTTTTGCCTCTTCCATAAAATAAAGCACTTGAGTTGAAGAGTGAGGTAGCTCGGTGCTGAGCATTCACCTCAGGTAACTTCTCCATCTCCCTGCAAGGATTAGGCAGCAAACAGCTGCTCCAGTTAGCACCAATTCACTTTGACTGTCTGAACTTGATTGGGATGAAATCCTCTTCTGCATCTATCAATAAACTCCGAAGAGCTGATATTTACTATTTCCTTTAATGCTTGAATTTGTACCAGTCTTAAACTCCTTTTCACAGAAAAACAGGAGAGCTACTTAAAGCCATTCTCTGAGGAAGGCTCTTGATATGCTAATTCCATGGAGCAATTTCAGTTGAGATGGTTTTTTGCATTAATGTAATTACCCGAAAACGCAGGTGACTTTGTTCAAGTTTACTGTCCTGATTTGCATATCAAAGTCTAGATATAAAACTTATAACGCAACCTTTGAAAACTTATCTATTAAAAAAAATTGGGTTAAAATTAAGAATTCTCAAGCTTTATAAAACCACATTTCAGTGACAATATTAAAGCAGCACTATAAAACCAATTAAGCTATTGATCAGCTGCAAATAAGGCAACAATATTTGAATATTAATGAGATAATGCTGGGAAAATAACTGAATAGTTAAGCACAATGAGAAGCAAATGCTTCACAAATATAAATGAGAAGTGTCCAAGATATATTCAGTCTGTGCATTTTGCACATTCAGATTTGTAAAAAAAGCTTTGTCTGGCTTGGATCAAGCATTGTCATGAGGACCTACCTGCACTGAAGAGACAGGGAAACATGGGGTATAAAGAAAAACATCAATTTTTCAATATCTTCAAATCAAAAAAGAAGTGACTAAAAGGTATTTCCAGATAACAGTGAAAAAAGATACAAAAAACAAAAAAAAAATTTCAGTACATTAGGAAAATAATAATTCTAAGAATATTTTATTTCTATTAGTTTAAACAGGGAGACAATGACAAATCAACTGTGAAAATTTCAGCCCCTGGACTATGAAGAAGTCTGAAGGAAGCTTATGCTCAATTTTATGGACCTGTGAGAGAGGCTGTGGGTCAGCAGACTTCTCTTATTGCAGAATGCAAATGCATTACCACCCAAAAAGAAAGAAAATAAATAAATAACACCACCACCTTCTCAACACCTTAACTTCAAAAAGTTTTACAAGTTCATTATAATACATTGAGTTCTAACAACAAACTCAATACAGAGGCCTGTTTATCAGGATTTTTTAAGCACAAGCACACTCCACGCTTAAATGAGAAAAACTCCACAGTGGAATTACTCCACATCTTCAATAAAAGTATCCTTCTGCAAAACTGAAATGCCAGAGCTGACCTACTAGAAACCCTAGGAATTATTTTCTGCTTCAGATCTACTTTACATACACTTTCTCTCAACAAAACCTAGACCCTTCTGCTGGGCAGGTGGAAGTGTTGCCTTTAAACCACTCTCACAAAGATGCCCAAACAGACACAAGGGATCTTCAGTGTCCATTGGTGTCAGCATCCCGAGGCTTTTTGCCCTGCCAGTGCCAAAGGTCAGGCATGTCATTCATTTGGAGAGGAAATATCCTTGGATGGAAGGTACTTAGAAGTGGTTTCAGATGTGTATGAATTATAGATGAAAGATTGGGCTGCTGTTGCTACTCCTGTTTATCCTGCTGGGTGCATAAAAGCAGTCACGTGATGGAAGGTCAGCACTGTTACCTCTCCTAAGTTCAAGGAAACATGAAACAGCCAGACAGGTGTTATTTCTAACTGGATTTACGACTGAGGAAGAAAAAACTAAAAACTCTGCTATCAAAATGAATGAAGAGTAAGAAGCCCAAAATCTAAATTCACAGCATTATAGAAATGCCAGTGTAAAGACCACATCATTATCTTCAGTTCAGCACCATCACTTAGTAGAGAACTTTGTAGAATATTTTAAGCAAAATGAGTAACAACCTGCATGTATTTTATTTTCAAGTAAAGACCACCTGAAATTACCCAAGATTATAAAACTCTACATTTCTGTTGTCAAGACCAAACTTAACATTTATGCTTATTCAAAATAAGATACTATGCAGTTCAACAAATAAAGGAATAAATACTAATTGTTCTAATTTTTAAATGTATGTCATAACTTTGCCCATATTGTTGTTTATATGATCACTGTAGAGATTAAGCTTGTGTTTAGCCTGTCTCCATTTTCTGTCTTCCAAGGATTTGAAATTGATATATTTCTTCTTATACATATTATGTTCTTCCCTTTTCTCTTTTGAAATAAAAGAACCCTGATGGTATACAGACTTTCCAAACTTCTAACATAGTGATTATTTCTCTGCAGGAAAGTTTTTTAAATCCTGCAATTGTGTTGTCTCGGAGACTCTCCCAAATCTGTCTTTAACAGAAAGGCTTTAGTAGCCACATATATCACTGAAATAAAATCATTCTCAGGCAGACATTTTAATTTACTAAATCAGCACATGCTATTATAGAAGAGTCAGAACAGTAAAATAAATTGAATGAAATTTGTGTGATTCAATCTTTGATTTCGATCACTTACTATCAAGCCACTGTTACTCTGCCTTCTCTCTCTGTCGTGAAGTTTTCTGTAGAAAATCCCTCCTGGATTAAACTGAGTGCTCCAAACAATCATATCCCCTTGAAAATATGCATCCATTCCAGTTATCCTTGAATTGTGTTCAATGTGTGATATTTGCTGATGAGCATCACTGTAGTTGAATGGATATGCAAAACCCAGGATGTCAGTGTCATTAGCAACATAGAGAACTTGATCTTCAGAGCCTAGGGATTATCGTAATGAAACAAAAATAAGGTAAATGTCAACTAATGCACAATCAGTGGGTTTAACTCAAGTAGCTTTTTGGTGTTTGGCTGACATAATTTCTTATGTTAAATTTTCTGGTTGTTGAAGACTGCAAATTCTCCTACACTTTGGGCAATAAATGCAACTCTTGATACTGTGATATCAGCATATCAACTTCAGTGCTCTCCAAGCTCACAGTGAGACACTCAGGACTATATTTTAAGCAGTATGCAATATAAGAATTTGAACATTTTTAAGCAGTACACAGAAATACAGGATATTACGCATTAAGGCCACACGAATCCTGTACTTTTATATGCATGCTGTCTTTACAGAGTCTTAAATGTACGTATTAAAGTAACACAGGGCTGTCAATAAACATTTTTTTTAAATTGCTTAATGCGAAATTAGAAGTGGAATTGTTTTATCTTTAAAGAAGGCAGTGATGTTTTGAAATTGACTGCAACAGAACCTGTGCAGTTGTGTCTTATGTCTCCTCATTTCAGACAGCCAGATACCATCTTGATCCAGATGTTGTAAAGCATATTATTTACAAGGAAATGCTCTCTGGTATCAATTCATTGAGTTTTTAGAATGTTTAAAATCTTCTGGATACATTAGGATGTATCTGGATTATTTTTATTTACCCATTCATATCACATTTATCCATAGAGAATGAATTTATAATGTCTGTCCAACACATTCCCTCTTTATGAGTATGAAATATCAAACACTATTTGTTCCCTTCCTTCTGATAAATGCAAGAACAAAGAGGAGTTTGGTTAAAGCAAATATCAGTGAGGGAAAGAGGGAAGCATGAGCTGTATTACAATGGAAATGAAACTTGTGAAAAATTCAGATTTAGCATAATGATTCACAGATTTTTATAAATCCTCAGAATTATGTCTGTGTTTCTATAATAACAAACCATTATCTTCAATTAGCAATCCTGTTTGTTCCCATGTTACAATCTGATTTCTTTAGTAACAAGCAATGATGTTACAACCCTGAGAGAGTCCATGTTATGTGTGAAATACTAACGACTCATTCATACGATTTTCCCATGCCAAGTTTGCTTCAAAAATGTGGACCATGTGCAGAACAATTGACAGTGCTGTTTATTTTGATTTTTACAGCCTTACCTTTTGCTATGCAACTGTTATTCCTCTCCTTGTAATTCTTCTCACACGCACATCTGTAAGAGCCCTTTATGTTATGGCAGTGTTGGGAGCAGGCACCAAATACCATGCACTCATTGATATCTATGGAGAAAACAATTGTAATTTATAGATCTGTAATTTAATACGCTGTTATTTGACACGTTCATAAAATCATGGAACAAAGGGAACTCATAAGGCAGTGCTGGATCTTGCAACAGCAAAAGAAAACCTTTCACATTTATCACTGATGTTATTTCCTCTGCAATCAACATATCAGAGAATTTTTTGTATTATTTCTCTATCCTTTGTTTGTCACCCTCTCATCTCAAGAAATTGAATCTCTAGAAATTGAAAACAACTTTGAAAATGAAAACGTGCTACAGTTATGTCCAACATACCTTCCTTTGGTACAGTCAAGACTACATGATTATCCTTATTGGGAAAACTCCTATTCACACTTTCTTCTTAAGAGCGAAAAAATGAAGGATATTATTTATTCACTTTGGTAGTTCCATTGAAGTGATCTGAACTGTCAGTTACTGCTCACCAGTAAGAAAAGGAATTCACAACCCATTCTTTGGAAAGGCAGATGTAGCTTTTCTAGCCAATCAACCCTTTGATTCTAACAACTGTGTCTTCCTGCTGACCAGTATGGCATCCTATATACTAAGAGTACATTTTTAAGGGATTTTACTTTCTATCTGTTTAATTTGATTTCAATTTTGTATTATGCATTTTTATTATTTTAAGCATCTCAAAATGTTCTCATATACCAACCTCAACACCAATCTTAAATAATCTACTAGAACTTAAAAAACCCATTTACCCCTTAAATTATTTATTAGCCTGACTTGAACCTTTTGACATTCACAACTAATGTTAAATCTTTGATAACCTCTCCTGGTAAAATGTATGAATCTACATCTTGTAAATCTTTTCTGGTTCTTTTCTTTGATTTCTTAATCCCATAGCTATGGAACAGCTTTTACTCTGTGGGAAAAAAAAATAAATTATATGTACCTCCGTCTCCAGCATGGAAAATTGACTACAGAGCTGACTCTTAATACTTTACAACAAGGGAAGATGGGAAATATCTGTACCTTCACATTGTCTATTCCTCCTGTTTCTCTGAAATCCAGGTTTACACTGACACAAAAGGGATGATTTTGTTTGATTACAGAATGCATCATCTCCACAAGGATTCACATTATCTTCACAAGTATATTCAGCAACACCTAAACATAAGCAAAATGTCTAAAAAATCCCTGATAGATTTGTTTAAACTGGTAAAAATGAGATCTAAAGTAACAACAACAAAAACCAAATTGATCTTTCTGTTTAAAGAGTATCAGGTAAATTTTTAACAAATAAATGATATTACAGTGCTTATCTGCATCTGCATAACTTAATATATTACATTTTATGTAACATCAGCATTTAATTGAGATACTACATTCCCCATTAAGAACTTAATACTAAAATGTTTCTTGTTGCAAAGATGAAACAAAATACAATCAACTTAGACTGAAATTTTGTAAAAACCTCGTAACTACTCCAAAAACCCTCTACAACTTGAATTGCTATAAAATTTGCCTTGTTCCTGTGGTACAGAATTCCATCCATTATTAACTAAAAGAAAGAACTACATTAAACTGAGTTCAGTATTGCTCAATAGGTTTTGCACAGATGAATGTCTTGGTTAATTGTTTCTTTTCTGCTACAATCAAGCAAACAGATCTTGTCAGCCCAACTCACTTATTTTGCAGTCTTGCTCATCGGAGCCATCTCCACAATCATCAAACCAATCACACTGCAGCTCCATGGGAATGCACTTCTTGTCATTGCAAGCAAACTCATCTTTTTTACATGGTCTGGCTTTATAAGTGATTTTATCTACATAATTACAGATTAATAAGAGAAAAATAAATCAGTATTCAAGATCCTCCGATTATTTTAGACACATACAAATGGGAATGACCACGAAGCATTAAGCAATTGGAAGTTATTTCAAGCTTAATTTCTTTCCGTTTCAAATTCTGATCCACTAACCTCCAGTTAAAGCTTTACTGAAGGACAAGCAGATCTCTGTAACAAAGTTTGCCTTCAAGGTGTTTTCTCTGATCTGAACGCCTTGAAAGGTAATATCACCTACCACAGTGATCTTCGTCCGAGTTATCACCACAGTCATCGACCTCATTGCAAATCTGCTCAGGCCGCAGACACACCCTGTTGTTTCTGCATCTGTACGGCCTCGTTGGAGGGCAGGGAAACTTTACTGAATAATAAAGAAAAGAATCAGCTGTTACCCAGCTATTAATCCTTTTCTACTGACACCTTATCAAAGCCAGATACATGTTGGCGATGTAAGCTCTTCATTTAGAGAATTTGTGTGATAAGGGTGATTTATACCATTTTTTGAGAACCAGTAAATATGGCTGAATTAAAACAAAGGAAGCAGGAAGTGTAATGATGCTCAACATTACATCACACAAGTAACTTTTTCCCCTCTGTGGGTTTCCTACAGAAAAGATTCATTTCTCAAAAATATCAAACATCTGAAATTACATGAAAAGCAATAACAAAAGAAAACTATATCCCATATTTCAACATTATCTTTTAAAAGCACAACAAACAAAACTTAAGACACACGTGCCTTTATATGTTTAAATGTCATTCTTGTACAAAAAACTCTGAAAAATGTAATGTCATACCACACATTTCAGCAACTTCATCAGAGTTATCTCCACAGTCATCCTCACCATCACAAACCCAAAAATGTAGTTTGCAGAGGGAATTGTTGCACAAAAATTCATCAGCTCTACATATATTTCCCCCTGGGAAGATGAAAAGATGACAGAAAAAAAAGGCAAGAAAACAAAAAGACGAAAGAATGTCAGTTTTTGATAAAAATCAATACAACCATTTATCACATACTATTTGCAGAGAATAGCACAGGTACCATAACTAAATTTACAGATCCCAAACGAATGGGTTGGAGAGGCAGGGAAATACTCATTCAAAAATCTCTTCCTTGCCCAAACACTTCCTTTCCCTGACTGCCAGCTGGGAATTACCAAAGGCAGGCACCAAAGACACGGACGAGCGACCAGCTGGGCATGTTCCACCTGCATTCAGCCAGGAGATGTTCACACTCCCTGTCTGCAACTCTCTTTGGTGATGCTGCCTCTCAGCAAAGGCCTGGCTGGTGCATCAGTAATTTGGGCCATCAGAGAATAATATTGACAGAAATTGGGCCAAACATGTGAAAAGCCACTTCAGTCCAGGTTTGTTTCACATGAACGTCTGATCCTCCACTTATTCCTACTCCACTGAGTCACACATCAGAGACAAAGTGATTGCACCCCATGAGCCATGAGGCAGCAGCTTTTTCTTGTCCTGCGGAGCAACAGGCTCGGCCAGGTTTGTAATATCCCCATCACCTCTAAATGCTGTAATTAGGGAAGGTCCAGCCATGCTGGCACAGAACAGAACAGATGAGGTGACCTCTGACATGATCTTCCTTTTTGTAACTTCTGAAATATCTCATCAGGATATTTATGGAACACAGAAAGCAGCAAGAATAAAATCTTCCATGTAACTTCAGGATGTATTGAACTCTGAATCATCTAACAAAATGGAACATAGGGTGAGGGAAAATGTTTTAAGGCGGAGTGCTCAGGCTTTAAAAATTAGTTCAAAGTGGATTCAGTTTTAATGTGTGTTGTGGTAAGAAGGAATTTGTTTCACAATTATGACTAAATTTTATCACTACCAATCAAGAAAGTTATGGAAAGTTCTTGCAATTAATTTCCTATAAAACACATTTTTATGGTAACTGGATTTTCAGTTTCCTGAGAGGAGTGGAGTATAAAAGAAATAAAGCTGTGTACCTGCAGAGGAGGAAACAATGAAATTTTATACAATAATGCCAAAACTCTCACTGTGGCTTAGCTCAGTGCATTACACCCACTCGAAGAGCTAGATCAGGCTTCAGTGCCTTTTTACTCATTCATTCAGTGCCCTGTTCACACCTCAATAAAATCAACAGAAGGCTTTCTTTTGCTATAAAGGTTCAGAATGGCTGAACTTTTTTTCCTCAGAAAATTAATTTCCATGAAATGCCCATTGCATAAGAGGATGTTCAAACTCTCACACTTTGCTAGCAGGTATAATTCACTCCCATGGCAAATATAACTTATGCACATTAACAGAAATATCCTGCATTATTATCCAAGGAAAATATATAAAATTCAAGTACTCTTCATGATGAAAGGCATGAATCCAAATAATTGTGTGTGCAATCACAATATAACCATCATTCTAGTTGTTTAATAAGATTGAAGAGAGTTATTTTTATAAACATGCACAGTGGGCTACAGATAAATATTATGGATATTATTTTAGAATGCTGTGGAATAAAACTCCATTTGTGTTTGCTGTATTTCCAAAGATGAAAAAATTACTTATCAGTGAGATAAACTGGCACTGGTTTCATGTGATTGCTCTGCCTGTCATAATTCCTTTATAAAATAGATTTCTGCAACAGAATCATAATTGTGACATAAATACAAAGTATGATAGCAATAACCAACTAGGAATAGGCTTCTTATTGCATTATAAGCAATTTGCAGTTCACAGAAGCTCCATTATGCTACCCAAAGAATAATGTGGGCATCAGATAAAATAAGTGTGTTACTATTTACTTACACTTCATTGAGTTTTAAAGAGATACAGTCCAGATATTTTAAAGGCAGTTTTAAAATGGACTGGAAGGCTGAGGGTTTTTTTGTCGTTTATTTTTTTGTGGTTTTTTTTGTTTGTTTGTTGTTGTGGGTTTTTTTGTTGTTGTTTTTTGTTTTGTTTTTTTTTTTTTTATTTTTTGTTAACTTTATCTGTCTTCTTGCATCTAAACATCTCTGGAATATTCTTCCCATTTTCTGAATTTTCTGGTCTCTTTTCAAACTTAATCATCCCCACATAAAATCTCTTTTTTTTTCCCCCTCAGTGTTAAGTATTGCATAATAGACTTAAAACAAGCAAGGGATATTTTACTCTGTTTGCTTCATATCCCATTATTATCACATATAATTGGTAATTCATTAAGCTTTGAATTTATGCACAGAACATGTGACTGTAGATGCATAACACAGAACTACCCGCTTCAAAGAAAAAGAAAGAAGAAAAATCCAGAAAAAAACCCAAGAAAATGAGAAAATGCCAACTAAAATTATTGTCTAGAAAAAAAAAACTTCTTTAATTTGACTAAGAGGAGGGGCTGGTGAGGAATGTGAAGCTCAAGGGCAGCCTGGGCTGCAGTGACCACGGAATGAGGGAGTTCAAGATCCTTAAGGCTGCAAGGAGGGTGCACAGCAAGCTCCCGACACTGGGTTTCTTCAGGGATCTGCTTGGGAAAGCCCTGGAGGGAAGAGGGGCCCAGGAGAGCCTGCTTGGTATCCAAGGATCACCTCATCCAAGCCCAGGAGTGATGTATCCCAACAAAGAGAAAGGCAAAGATGCCAGAAGGACTCTGTGGATGAACAAGTTGCTCCTGGACAAACACAAACACAAAAAAGAAGGTGAGGCCCTGGCACAGGTTGCCCTGAGAAGTTGTGGATGCCCATTCCTGGAGGTGTGCAAGGCCAGGTCGGACGGGCCTTGGAGCAACCTGGGATAGTGGAGGTGCCCCTGCCTGTGGCAGAGGGTTGGAACTGGATGAACTTTAAGGTCTTTTCCAACCCAAAGTGTTCTACCAGTCTGTGAAATAAACAGAAACCTTGGTTCTGAAGATGACTTATTCAGCAACTGTTCATTGTATTGCACATCTGTGTAATTTATTGTGCATGGCTTTGCAATTTATTGTGGCCCATAAAAGTTTAAATTAACCAGATTTACTGCTGATTTCCTTGATGAAAAAGAATATGCTTCCAGTAACAACATGACCTTTCCATCTCTGGGGAGGCAAACACAAAAGAGGAACAAGTCATAAGCAATCTAAGTTTTGCTTGTTCCTGCAGATCACTTGTTAAGCTGCTGTACTGCCTTTGTCAAAAGAGGTCACAGAACTTTCCTTTCTCCACTCATAGTGGCCAGGGTACCACTAACTTGCAACGTGTGTGTTCATAAAAAGCCCAATAAACTGTTTTAGAGAAGTGTCTCTTGCCTTGGTCACAGTTTTCTTCATCACTGCCATCCACACAGTCATGGATCCCATCACAAAGCCATCGCACAGGGATACAGTAGGCCTTGTTTTTGCATCGAAACTGATCTTCTTTACACTCTGTCACACAATCCATCTGTGTGAACACAGATATGAGCTATTAATGAATGGAGACAACAACAGACCTGTCTATGCTGCCAAGAGGGATCAGTCCCTGATGGAAACTAATCCAGAACCTTGCTCGGGGTTTGACTTGAAGAAAACAACTTTGTCCACTCCAAGACGTGTCCACAGAGCACAGAAACATAAAATCATGGCGCTAAGTTATCTGACACTACTCAAAGGATGCAAGAAAACCCTATTTGCCCTTTCAATTATTTCAAGACCTAAAAAATTTACAAAAAAAATCCCATCAGGGAAATAAAAGAAATCAGCGGAAAAGTGTCAGGTACCTCATCAGATCCATCAGCACAGTCAAACTCTCCATTACATTTCAAGGATGCCGAAATGCAGCCTCCACTTGCACACACGTACTCACTTGAAGAGCAGGTTGGAGATGCTGGTTACAAACACAGATTTTAGCATTAAGAAAAAGGCGATTTATGATTAAGTCGATTTTTAATTTAAAGTTTTCTTCTGGTTAATATAGTGAGCAAACTTGTGTCTCAGCACTTCTGTAAACTACAATAAAATATTTGACAAATCTGGACAGTTGCATCCTAAGTAAATGATATAATGATTGTGAGGAGGTATTTGTGTTTTACCACCTAGAAATGTTATTTTGTTTTCTCCTTATGCTTAGTAACAAAGGCTACTACACACATGCATACATTCATAGAATGAGTATATTTTAAAAATTGCATTCCTTAAAATGGGCTTAGAGTTTAGCTAACTTTAGCTAATTTATAACTGAATAAGTTAATTTATAGGAAATCATCTTTTTAGAATGTATACATTATTACAATTAAAATACATTAATGTTAAGCAGGATTTTTTAATATAAAGGTGGCTATTATTATTGCACTGTAAGTCAAGGGAGTTTTGTCATAGGCTTTTATCAGTTAGATCTATCTACATGAAGTTCCCAAAAATTTTAGGAAAATTCCTGCAAAAATAAGCAGCTGTATTTTCCAAGACAGTAAAAATAAAATAAAATAACAATAATAATTTAGTAGACAAAGTCTTTGCATAAGGCCTAGTAAACCTTGAATGAAGGCCACGAAGCAAAACACTTCAGTACATCCAAGATTTATGGAAGTTTTCAGAGCAGAATTTTATATGTTGAGCATTTATTATCAAATTACAATTCAAAATAACTCAACACCCATCCCCCAATAAGCTTCACATTGCAGTCGTGCATAAGTGGGGTTTTCAAAACACCAGTAGGAAAACACAATGATACACACTCAAAAGGTATCAGATTTCTTTGCACTCTTTGCTACTTCTAGTGCCCAAGAAACCTTGATTTGACGAGTTATTTTCTTCTTTCACTCTGATTCATTCCTGGCTTCATTTTATTTTTCAGCATTATTTAAAACAATACCTGGTTCACAGTTTTTCTCATCATCCCCCAGTTTGCAGTCCTCGTGACCATCACATTTCCATTTTGCTGAGATGCACTGGCCATTGGAGCACTGGAACTGATCCCTTGAGCAGCCTGTTTCACAATACCTCTGGTGCAAAAGAAACAACCAATAAACCAAATCAAGAGTTTAATATAAACATTGGTAAATATGCAGCTGGTCACACAAGTTGCAGCCCATACTCCTACACAGCAGGAAACACAGTAAAGTCTTGTGAAATGAAATGTATTTGTGGATATGATTCAAGGAAGGTGGCTGCACCCTCTAAATAGCTGGGGAACACCCGAGGTTTTGTACTGACAGGAAAGGAGAAGGGGGAAAAAAAGGAAAAAAAAGAATAACAGAAAACCAGCAAAGTATTTTCCAGTGAGTTTCTGGTACACAACGAACAGTCTACATCGTTCTCTCAAAAAAAAAATCCCACAAACCAAACCAGTGCTGTGTGTAAAAAGAATGTTTTCCCAATCAGGACATGAAGTATTTGCAGGAGGGGAAGAGGTTCAGATCATTGTTGGGGCATAAACATGCAGAATACTGTTAAACATTGCTTGATTTATTTGCAGGTTCTCTTTTTAGAACAGTTACTTCAAGAGGATTAGTTTTCATTTAGTAATGATATTTGCATATATGGATTCATGTGCAGAGTTGCCACTGCTGCCTTTTAAAAAATTGTATGCAGGAATCTATTCTCCAACGACATAAAACTACCAGTTCTCTAAAGAAATATTTTTTGTGGAAGATGCTTACCTCATCTGAGCCATCTGCGCAGTCATAGTCCCCGTCACACCAGAACCTTGCTGAAACACAGTCCCCATTTGCACAAAGAAAGTCTTTCAAAGTGCATGTTTGAGGCTCTGAAGAAAGAAAAGAAACAACCCTAGGTTTATTAGCATTTCCATTAAATATTTTATACATAAAATCCCCCCATCAATCAATGAATAAATATGAAAAACTCAGAACAATTAGCTTGCAAAACTGTAAGGACTGGCCTTCTAGAAAAACTTCTTCCATAACGTCTTCTAACTAAATTTCATTTACATAAGGTAAGATAAGTCATGAAAATACCTTCATTTCATTCTATCGAATTTCTTGGGAAAGTAACATGATGTTGACCATATATATTTTATTAATTTCAACACACGTATGTCAGCCCAGGGTTTGTGAGATCTGCACCACAGACTAGAAATACATTTTGCATGTCTTAATATCCAGTGTAATTAGAACTAACCAGATTTTTGACTTTCCATCACACAGTAGCACATCATTTATCAAATACCTTTTAGTGAATGTGTCTGTGTGTGAAGAGTCAGCTTCCCCTGTGTGCAGCATTCAGGGAAAAGGTATTGAGATGTCAAATAGAACACAAAACTTTGGTGTTTCAAATAAAATAAAAGTTTTCACTACTGTTGACACAAAAACATTGGCAAGAGGTCCCCCTGTGGAAGATTCCCCCAGCAGAAATTATGTGCTTTCCTCCTGGAAATGAGAACCACTACAAAAGCATTTTCTGGGTGCTGGAGCATTAGATTAAAGAAAGGTAGAGAGGTATTGGGGATTTAGGAGAAGTTAAACAAGTCTCTATACGCAATTTAGAGCTGCCAGTCAGAGGGCTTGGGGAAAAAAGGACTTAAAAGGCAAACAAGGATTATTTGTGGGATTATTTCCAACACAGTAAACAATGCATTATGTAAATGATGCAAAATCAAGAATAAGGATTAATTGGTAAGACCTTTTCAGCTGAGAGATGGGAAACAGCAACTGACTGAATTAAAGGAGGGAATATAAAAAAAAAAAGAGAGAGCACACAGTAACAATGGACAGTAGGAATGGACAGTAACAACTTAGGTAATGCTGAAGGGTCCCTTAGTGAGTTATGGAAGGTGCAAGCATGAGCGCTTTTATAAAACACAATATACTGATCAAGGAAAGCAATCACAAAATTAGAAGCCTCAAACTGAGAAGAATTTGGTAAATACCAGTGTGGGAATACACCTGACATGAGTTACATGGATCTAACATAAAGCTGAATTTTGTTGGTTCTTTTTTTTCCCCCAGGATTTATAAAAATCAAAAACCTTCAGGAGAGGAAAAGTTTTAATCAACTTTTCCACTGCCTTTTCCCTCTCTACTTCACAAAAAGACTCAAAATGACTCAGTTTGAAATTTTTTCAGAGAAATTTCATTTTCCAGGTAGGCACAAATTTTAATTTTGAAGCTGTAGGAAATTAATTTTAAAAGCAGATCTACAGCAATTGCATCAGTCCTCCAGAAATGTTATATTTAAGCAAATCAGAGCATTAATTAAGCATTTATGTGGACTCAGATTATATGCACACTACCTCAATTCTTTTTTCAAAGTGTAAGCTTTGGCAAATCCCTGATGTCTGATTCTTTTTGTTATCAACAGGCCAAGAAGGAGAATTTCATGATACGATAAAATATATAAAGGAAATAATTTGTGGGAAAAGTAATTCACGTGCAAAAACCCACTTGTCATGTTTCTATATTGATTTGAAAAAATACGAGCAAATACTTTTCCCATACTGCTAATAAATTATTTATAAGCAGAGATTTGATACTGGAAAAATGTACACAAAGAGCTAAGTACCCAATTCTCTGTTTGCAAGAAATATTTCTTCTGCTGCTGAAATCCAGCTCTGTGATTTACATATGAACACAGCCAAGTACTTTTCCATCAGTGCTCAGGTTGTTAGTGAGAGGAATAAGTAGTAAGGCAAAACAGCGTTAAAGGAATAAGCACTAATAAACTCCTGTAGAACCCATGAAGGACAGCATTCTTTAGTTTCTGCTTTATAAAAGCACTGAAACTCCTTCCCAAGAAAAGCATTTGGGATACCAACTTATCCCAGGACAGAATTAACTCATTTGTTTTCTTGGCAAGTTGTAGAAGTAACAAAACAGGAGGAATTTCTAGCAGCATTAATGTTTTTACACTGATTGAATTAATGCCTTTCTACAACATTAATGTATTTGCTTTGCTTCGGTGTTACAGTACGTTATATTTTCTTTAATCACATTAAACAAAAAAAGTTATTGGTGCCTTCTTTTTAGCAGGAATAAGAGATTATATAGTTAGAATAGGATTCATTATTATGGAATTTTCCTTTTTCTTTTGAGTTTCCTGACAGGAAACACTATTTTTTGCTCTAGTTTGTTTTTAAAAATCCAAATAAACTCTGAAAGCAAATTCTCCCTCCAAACAGATATTACCTCAGAAGAGTTACCAATGTATCCTACATTTCTTATTGCAGACTCATTATGTACCAATATCCATGCTACTAACTCTTATTTCACAGTGTCCAAATATAGTTAAAGAACAATAGACTGTAAGACAAATACAGTTAATTAACAAAGTCATAATGGGCACAAAGATTTGCATGACAGCACCAATAATTTTTCACACCCATACAATTTTTTTAAACATGTATTGTTTCACTTCTGATAACTTCAACAGAAGAGTGAATTTCTTGCATGTGAAGAAAATATATGGGAAAGCGTTAATGCTTGAGCTGAATTTCTATAATTCAGTGCATTCATTCTGCATTCTTGAGAAACAACTCATTTTCTGATATAATTCCCCGACATTATATTCATGTATGCCATGAACAATTTATCTCACTGTGCAATGTAACATATTTTGTCAAATGCTTTTGAAGTTCTAATTTCATATTTATTTGTTTCATTACACTTTATTCTATAAGTGGCTTGATGGTCTATAAAATTTTTATACAACTATTTCAAACAGCTGAACACGATTTTGTACAGTCCCAGTGCTTCCAAGATTTTGAATTTTCAAACTGTGCCAGCCTACTGTGTTTAATTTAAACAGCAGAATCTACAGTTAGAATTTAAGTATGCATTTGACAAGGAAAACTAAATAAAAAAAACCCTAAAACCCTTTAGTTTGATTCACCTTCTGTATCTGGGTACTCTCAACTCACTAATTCCATCCATTATGATTAATTACAAATTGCTTTATCTGCAAGTCTAGAGAACAACCCAGAACTGAATATATAACTAAGTTATTGATATGAACACAGTTGGCAAACTTCATAATTTTTTTTTTAACCCAAATAGATTATTTCTTTCTCATTATTTGAACCTTTTTTATATCACTTTGTAGTATAATGATCTGAAATTTAAGGAAGAAAATTATTACTGCTGGGTCATACACCTGGTAAATTCCAATACAATGCTCAACTCTTATTTTGCAAACAGCAATAATATTTTGTGGAATTTTTTGTTAAGTGTTTTGTTTTTTTTTTTTTTTAATTTCCCAAAGACTGTCCAGTCATGTAGATTAACATCACTACATCAAAACTATAACTCCCTATTTCATTTTCACATGAGAAAAAACCCCATAAAATAATTTCTTGCTACTTATAATATAGAAAACTGACACTAATAATCAAGTCCTGAGTAAAATCTCCCACAAAGCCAAGAAAGCTTTTGTGTGTCAACCCCCTCGAGGTCTAACAACAAAAAGCTCTGAGTGATTACTGAGCCACACGACATTTCCCTTTGATAAGAAGCACTTGCATATGAAAACCACAGCACTACTGCTTGCAACAACTCACAACATTTTCAAATGCAGGTGGTAATTACCAGGCAGACAAATCCACTTTAACCTCCCAAGCTGAGTGAGACACTCTGTACCTATGGGCACCACATCTTGAACTGGAGAAAGGGGCAGCAGCATTCATTCAGCATTAAAATGCCCAATTTATGAAGCTTTCTAGATCATTAACTTGAAGATACTAAATATACGTTCATGATAAACAATCAGGGATGCGTATTCAAGATTACGTGCAAGAACAAGATATTAACTTCTTGGATTTCTGAGTAAAAAGGAAAAAAAAAATCATAGAAATTGTCAAGAGAGGGCACTTCAGAATAATTTAGGGAAGGTCCCTCTTGAAATATTTTATAAAGACAATAATCATCAGATAAAACCATTAAAAATTTTTCATTTCTTCCTGAGAACCAGATGGAAATTAACTCCCTGAAAGTGGTATTACAGAGATTTATTAGGCCTTCAGGTTCCTCATGGGTAGGAGAGAACTGGGTAACTGAGCTACTCTGAACAGCCACATCGACTTCTCAATGCAATTAAGTGCTATAGAAATTGACTTTTCAGTATGAAACAAGGCAAATCGTCTCAGGAATATAACGGGCATAATGAGCAGGTAGTCTTTGATCAAAATGCCTTGTTAACAAATGCTTATCACTTTACCTCTGAACAGTGTTTATGGTTCTTTTTCAGAGATTAGAAATGTGATGTGTAACTAACTGACAAAGGTAAACTAATTGTAGTATTTATTTTTAATTCACCAGATTACTGAGAAGTTGCAGATCAGGCATTTTTTTCATAGCTGATGCAGAATTACAGCTCTTTATAAGAGTGAATAGGATTGGAGAATTACAGCAAGGGATATTTTCAATTGTGGTCAACTGATTTTTAGCAGATCAGAGGGTGTTGAAGAAAATATGCACGTGAGTTTTATCAAAATTCAAAAGTTTCCTCTTGCACATTGATAAACTGACCCTATTATAACATGGACTGAAGTAAAAGTTACTTACTACAGTTTTCTTCATCGGAATTATCTCCACAATCATTCTGGCTGTCACATCTCCAGTGATCTGGAATGCAGTTGTTGTTTTTGCACTGGAACTCATGGGGCCCACAAGTTTTTTTATCTGGAATTAAGATGAATAATATTTACAGCATTGCAAACAGAGTCAAAATGGGAGAGACTTCCACTAAACTCATGACAATGTTGCTGGACACATTTAAGAATGAGCAACCATAATATTTGAAATGCTACTGTCAGGAATAATTTATTTCTCATAACATTCTTTAAGCTTCTACTTACACATTCACAGCTTAATCTTAAATTTGATTAAATTAAAATATGCAGTGTATAAACTGTAATATAAAGTCAAAAAAATAAAAAAAAATTCAGAAGGGGTCAGGGTTGTTTGAAGAGAGAATATTAGTGCACTGAATCTCAAAAACTGCTGCAACGTTTCCTTGAATTTATCCGTAAGATTGCTCTACAAAAGATTAGATCACAGTAAAGCACTAAAATATTGATTTTAAAAATGTACAAAATATGTATTTCCCAAAAGCAATTTTTGCATATAATAATTTAAGACAGAAAACTTTGCACTTTGACTTAAATTTTCACCTACTGATGTATTTGATTGGCAGTTATTTATATGAGGCAAAACATTATAAAGCCCATAGTGCTAAACTGAGGGAAATTTCCTTCATGTTGTGTATTTTCAATGAGCTTTTCTAGTTACAGAGAAGCACTGAAAGCAAAACCTCTTAGAGATACATGAACATCCTGAACTCCTCCAGCAGGAAGGAGCTGCCTCTGTGTTTTCTGTGAGCAATTCTTGAATAATTCGTTCAGCTTGTAAGGACTGAGATGAAATGAAGTAAATTAAAAAGTTATCAGTGACATTTTCGTTGGGGGAAAAAAAAAAAAAAAGAGTTTGCTTTGTAAAAGCCTCAATGACATATTTAAAATTACATGTCACCGTGATATTTCACTAGAAATTTTTTAAATTTCCATTAGGCAAAGTCATAACATGTCAGAGCAGCTTCACTCTGCTCTCGTGGCAACTCGAGGGCTGCTAAGGACTGACAGAAACAGCAGCTTCAATCAACCTGATCCCTCTGCTGGTGAACCACAAATTAGAGATATTAGATTTGGTGCTATGGGCAAAACTGCTGCTTTTTTTCTGTTGTTTTAGGTGTGGCTCTGGAAGCAGACTGATAAAACTGCATTTGAATATCAGGAAGGTGAAGATAAGTGGTGTTGCAGCTCAGTTGTGTGCACTCAAAAATCTGGTAACTGCAATTCTGCCTCTTGTGTTTGTTCCTTATTCTCTGCCCATATTGTGACTGCAAGAAGTTTTGTCCCAAAATACTTTTTTCTATGATATTTTTCAATATTACAGTCTATGATAGTTTGATACTGCTATTTCAAATACTTTGCATTGGCAAACAATTAACAATATTTAACATTACAAAACATAAAAATACTCCTCCCAAGCTTATGACACTCTTGAATTTTCATTCTGTAGCTTTGCAAAAGATGAAAGTTTCAAACTGGAAATCCATCCTATATTTATTAAAATACTTCTAGCAAAGTCTGCAATCTCCCACTAGCGTATTTGCCCACAAAATGAGTTGCAACAGTAATGACAGACAACATCACAGCGACACATAAATATTCTATTTATCCTTCCACATACAACAGAAATACCGAGATCTAATCAGTAATACACAGAAGCCAGAGATGACACCCATTCTTTTCAGTTACCTGAACATGCAATATATCTTTTCTTACTTTTCATAAAGAATTATTCAGTTCTCAAGAATGCTTAATCCATTTTCCAGCATTGCCTTTCTACACATGTGAAGAAAGTGTAAATTTTTTTTAAATTTCTACAGCCTTAATCTCTGATTGCTACTTGAATGTTAATCTTTCTCTTCTTACTCTATTTCTCCCAAACATAAAAGAATATAATTTATTTTTTAATACAAAATATTTTGCATGTTTTAAGGCTCTTCCTTCTTGATAAATCTGAAAGTTTTATTCTTCCTCTGGGTTGAACGATCTCTTGTAGCACCTTATAGCTGACAACCTCTTACAAACCAGATTTGCTTGTCTTGCATTTCTTTCTTCACATTAATGAAAACTGAGGAAAACACTGGGATACCAGAGATAGGACACAACAAAGAGGAAAATTTGGGAAAGTTGTGCAACAATTATCTGATCTTTGAGAATGATGGATTCATTCACCTCAAAGGAAACAGTGCAAGACTTATTTATTGGGAATTGTGGAGCCATGAGAAGCACACGGGGGCCCACACACGTTTTGTCATCTCTGCCTTCAACACTAAATTGCTTTTTCATTCCTCTTAAAATGAGACCACCCTAAAGCGTGAGAGTTCAGACAGAAATGGTACAAAGGCAAAGAAGCAAATACTGATAACTCCATTTTCATATTGCTCTCTTCAGATTGTTATTAAGAGCTTCACTGACCTACTGCAACAGGCAAAGCCCTTCCTCAGAAATTTGTGTGATGGACTGAGGTAGATGCTGGTGGGTTGGGGTTCACATTTTATGCACACTGAACTAGGATTTTATTTTAGAAACACTTCTAAATGAGCATGAGGAAAACAGGATTAAGACTTAAATCGGAAAAACAAAACAAAACAAGCCCCAAAACGCTTATGCACCCTAAGAGCACTTTGAAACCCTATGAATGAAAACACTGTTTTGTCACTAATTACACTACATTGCTGTTTGGGGATTTTAAATCCATATATTTTCATGTGTGTCCATTTGTGTTTGTGTGTGTCTGAGTGGGATAAAATCCAAAAAGAAAAGGAATTTGCTTTTGATCCAGGATCAGGTGGCTGTTCTAGAGCTTGGCAGGCTGTCACTCATGCTGGATACAGGAAATTATAGGTCTGTTGAAGGAAGTTTTATCCAATGCATCCTTCAAGTGCCTCAAAGAACATATTCTTTATCATCAGGAAAAAAGCCTACTTTATGACTTGCACAGCTAAAAATAAAATTAATATTAAAAAAAAGTGAGGAAGCAGAAAGCAGTCATGTTAATCTTGACACATTAAGATAATAAAGACCTGAAATACACATAACCTTTAAAGCATATTAAAATCACTTTCCAAGACCACACACAGCTTTCTTCAGATTCTAACTCAAACTGGCCCATTTTGACGTAAAGTATGAAAGCTGAGAGCAAGGATTACCATAATCTAATGGCTTTCTTTAATTGCCTGGACTGTTAACACTAATTAACTCTACCTACTGTTCTCTGAGAAACACCAGACACTCCTTAACAAACACACATTTCCTGACTCTACCTCAGCTGTCGGAGTTGGAAAGTAACCACAGAAGACTAAATACATTTACAGTGCTTCCAGCAAATTTACCCAGTGTAATATCTCCAATAACACACAGCAGCAGATGTTGACTAAGCAAAACACATATGGCCATGCAGCACTCAAGCACAGAGAGATTACCCTTTACACAAGTTTTGCATTGCAGGCATTTCAGAAATGAACTCCAAACAATAACAAATTAGTGTTACATCAACATATGTAGATCCTTTTTATATTCAGCTTATAGCTTTAGAATTTAATTCTATCAAACTTTGTCCGCAAAAATAACAATCTTTAACTTGAAAAACAAAAAAAACACCCAAACCCAGAAGACCAAACTGTGTTGAAACTACTGCCATTGTAAGGTCATTTAAACATATTTCAAATACTAAAAATATGGAAAACTTCAAAATGTGATTAAACACACCCTGTTCTCGTCAAGGCTTAGCTGTTCCATGTGTACACAACCGTATTTGGCACAGAAATTGTGACTATGGATAAATTATTCTGTCTCCTCCAACACAAAAACCAAGAGCAGTGTATGCAGGCAGGAGATTAAAAATAAAAATGTGGGTGTTTTTCCAGGGAGGTGTGTGATTAAGCTGTTGAACACCTCGTTGCAGCATGTTGTGAAAACTTTACAAAGGTACAAAGAGAGTGAAATCTATGATGAGTTATTGTACAGAGAGACATATTTGACTCACAATATCTCTGATTCTCAAGCTGTTAGAGGATGGAAGGGTATCCCAGGGAAGTTTCAGTACAGGCCTGCTTGGCTCACATATTCCTCCCTAGATACTCACTTTCAGTCACTGCCAGAGACAAGATAAAAGTCAAGATGACTCTCAGATAAGAACCAACACTTCCAGTCGTGCTGTGATTTAAAAAACCTGTTGAGCTTGGGATTGCACACATTGCTCCTTGATACTTTTGAGTTGATTGGGTAATTTTTATTCTTTCCATTGTAAAATGATGGCTCAGAGTGAAGCACCTATTATAAACACAACTTTTTCGATCCACTGTCAGTTAAAAAAAAAAAAAGAAAAAATTGTGACTTGAGGATATTAATGGATGAATTATTTTAACTGCTGTATCAGTTGGGTGTGCACGGGTTAGCCAAAATGTGAATCCACAGTTTGGAAGCTTGGAATGCTGTCCCAATTGGAAAGCAACAGCATGCTGGAGATCCAGGTGATGTGGAATAGTGAAGTAGATCAGAAAGTGAGCAGTGCAGGGGTGCTTCAATAACAGCCCGAAAGTGGACATGGAGCTTCATCTCCTTTGCATTCACTGTTCGTTCAAGAAAAATGATTCACTGGACTGTAAATCTCTCCCCAGCTGATAGGATTAATTACTTTCCTCATCTTAGAAATTCAAATGATGGTCTTGGATTTTCAGTGTTGAGGAAGAGTTCATTTTCCTAGGCATATTTGCCACTTTCAGCACTTTTATATCTGCTCATGTGTCAATTACTTGAAACACATCCATGGAAAAGCAGCTCAGTGCTTTGTCCTTGATTGCAGCCTGTAGTTTTCTAACTCTGCTGTCCCAGAGATAAACCTGTCCAGACACAGGTGTTCCATCAAACTATTTACTGATGTGTGGATGAATAATGGTGAGAGCTTTAAATGTCCCATATTTGTCTTCTTCTCTTCCCTCCCAGAACATTTTTCTGTATTTTCCTTTACAGACCAGTCTTGAAAGTTTCACAAGTGTTTCTGCACATGGTTAGTGTGTGTCTTGCACTGATATCCATCTTCAGGGATTTTCCAGCAGTACTGACCCACTTTTTCTGCCTCTCATTGTCTGTAATCCATTTCCCAGGTAGAATATTCATATTTATTATTTTCTCTAATTACAACTATTAGAGCTGATTCATAACTTCATGGAGCTCACAGAGAGAAGCAAAAGTTGGCCATGTCAAGTTGGAATCTGCTCCGACCCCTCCCTTCTATACAACCAGTCTTAACTACCAGGATTTTCAAATCATTATATTCTCACTATTTATGGACTTTCGCAGCAATGAAGCGCAGACTGAATTGACAGAAAGTGGATAAGACTGTGAGAAAAATAAAGAATGTCACCATATCCTGTGACAATCACAACATTTTGTGCCACTTCTAGGATTCTAAATGCCAAATGAGAGACTCATTTGCAGCTCCTGCCAATAAAGCAGTGGTACAATATGAATTTTATGAACTACTCATACAAAGATTGCCATTCACTAAGAACTGGATGAGCCAGAGAGATTCCAGATAGGTATTATCAAACACTGAAAGAAGACATAAAAAGTGGGATGATTATCTCGTTTTGCTAAAAAAATGTCAAGGCACAGCAATAGATTCAGAAGCGCTGGCATACTCACCACAATTCGCTTCATCTGACCCATCAGCACAGTCTGGGTCTTCATCACATACCCACAGCTTGGAAATGCAGTGTTTGGTTGTTTTACACTGGAAGTGGTCTGGAGAACAACTGTTTTCAGCTGTAAATAAAAGAATTCCAGATCAAAATTAGAAAATTCTGCAAATATTTAAAATACGTGTTTTAAAGAAAAAACGTTAAGGATTCAAGAATCAGAAATTGGGTGTCTCTAGCATCATTTATGTAACATCTGCAAGAAAACAGCGTTCAGATCTATACTGTTTACAGTTTTGTCATTTTCTTTTATATTATTTTATATATAAAATATATAACAAAGTATCTATTGTGATATTCTTTTAACACCAAATAGACTTACCATTTATAGAACCAAACCACTTTGGCAAAAATCAAACAAGTTTTCTTCCCTAACTTTCTGAAACGCCAGTTATAAATTCTGAGATTCAGTTTGTAAAACTAAGGCAGCTCTGGATGCTTTGATCAAAAACGGAATCAAAGTTATGTACAATTTTTGTGAGATTCTGTGCTCTGTTAAATTGGATAAATGTTGAGAAGAGTTTGACAAATATTTCACTTTATCAGTTTAGAATAACAATTTTTGGATTAATCCTACAGCAAGAACAAGATGCAAAGATGCAGGTGAGCTTCCAACCCATTCTTTAAGGATGCTCTAAGTTAAAGCTGAACTGCATTAACCTTAGAGCAGCCATTTAATAATAAAACCGATCCTCAGTGCACCCATGTGATTCTAGATATTCTTTAGAGATAAGTGTATGCACTCCAAATAATTTTAAACTGAATTGGCCATAGGGGGAAAACAGTAAACCTTTGATGAGGTTTTCCCACATGAATGTCTGTCCCACCTTTATTTAAGGAACTCTGTAGTACTTTTAAAAAACTTTCCTATCCCCATTGAAAAGAAATTTGCTCCCTGATATAACCATTCTTCTTCTTGGGTCTGGCAAGATGAAAAATTTTGCTAAAAGTTGGTGTATTATTTCTTTCAGTGTCACATTTCCCTAGACTTGGGTATGTTCCCAACTGCACTGTAACAAATAATTCTGATCCTCAGCTAGGACACGTCCCCAGGGGATTTCACAGTGCTTTACAACAAAGGCCAGCATAATGACCTTCATTTTACATATGGAAAGCCTTCATTATGAAATGTGACTTTGAAAAGTAAAACAAAACAGTGGCAGAGCTGAAAAAAAAGTATTTTATGGATCCTAGACTGGTAAAATTAGAGTGAGAGACAATCTCACCTGTGACCTGTCTTGTGCCAGGACCCAAGTCAATATGAACTCACAGGCCCCGAGCTGCAGACTCTGCTGCTCTGATTTAACTTCTGCCAGCTGCACCTCAAGGTTTTTGGGAACCTTCCATACACCATGTGCAGTTCTTTCCATGGAAAAATGTAATCTCCCTTATCTTTCACAGGAGTTTACCTGATCCCTCCTAATCTGTTTTTAAGGAAATCCAACATGTGAACTAACATAATATATTTTCTGCAAAGCTTGTATTTACAACTCTCCTGAGCTGTTTGGAAGACAGCCATTAAACATGACCATCAACAAAGCCTTTAATATCCTTGGCAACCCTTCTCCCCTTGCAGAAGGATTTGTTCTTTGCAGAAATGCAGCACATGCAAACTCGAGAAAGCTGATCCAGAACAAGCAGCTCAGATCAGCAGCAGATCTGAGCAATGAAATGAGTGAAAGACAGAGCGACATTTCAAGGCAGCCCCATCATCAGCCCCAGGATCAAAGACAAAAATGTATTCAATAAGTTTCCATTATAAATCTGAAAATCTTTTCTCTACTTATATCTAAGAAATATACAGAGAAAATGAATTTATGAAAAGTAAGCTTCATTAAAAGCTGAGCAAATGGAAAGTTACATAGGTAAATTAATGAAGTCCCCAGAGAAAAGGGAACAGAAAAAGTAAAAAAAAAAAATCAATGAAAGAAAAAGGATGTAGAAGGAGCTTTGGATCTACAGACTTTCCAAGAAAAGATTCTGAAAAACATCTTTTTCCATTGAAATGCATTGCTGCAAGGCATGGCAGATGAAAGCCTCAAGAAGATGAGTCATTTGTGAAATGGTTAAGAGTCAAATACATGTTCCAACCTCAGCCAAAAACCCAATTAAATTCCTGAAATTGTTTATACCCCTCTCTTCTTTGCAATGACTTTAAATTTGAAGTTAATAAATGGAATTTTAGTTTGCTGTCTTGTATATGAAGCATCACACATCAGTCCTGCGAATTAACTGTTTTGCATGTTCTCCAATTATTTTAGATAGAGGACATTTACAGTATTTTACTCCAGTTCCTTGTTTAAAACCAGCTGCAGAGCAGAATTCTCTAAGCATAACTTACGACAGTCTCTTTCATCTTCTTCATCACCACAGTCATCCTGGCCATTGCACCTCAGGTTTATTGGGATACACTTCTGGTTCTTTGTGCACTTGAACTGCCCCGACAGACACACGTGTGTGTCTGCAAATTAAGTGAAAATAAAAATAAGTTAAAATGATTAAAAGTTAAAAATGAAAACATTCAAAAGTTCAAAGGTAAAAGAAGAAAAATACAGTTTGTTGACAGAGCGTGAAATACGGCATTTAAACCAGTGGGGACTGTTTCTGAAGCCTGCAGTGTATACAAGCACCTACCACAGTTCAGTTCGTCAGAATTGTCCCCACAGTCGTTCTCTCCATCACAGATAAAGGCTGGAAGAGCACAAAGCCCAGTTCCACACTGGAAACGTCCTGGCTGACATCTGAATTCAGCTGAGAAAAGACAAAACCGCTTATGAATACTACCAGAGGAATGGTTAAAGTCTCACTAGTGCTGTTCTTACCCTACAGACTATTCAAAAATACCTATAAACTTTTGTATTTCCTTTACAATCTCAATCTGAGTATATATTAGTAATTAAAATGTACATATACAATGGCAAAGCTAATTTCAAAGTCTGGTATCTTTAATTTGTGCAACTATAGTTACAGTACTAATGACATACAGTGAAACCCCCTGCAAGTTGAAGCTTGGTAAAGGCTCAACAGAGACCCCCAATTTAGGATCTAAACTTGAGTTCAAAACTGCTTTGAAGAAATTCCCTATCCCACTGTAATTCTATTTCCCAAGAAAGGCCTAACGTTGTTCCTTCTCCAACCACTGTCATTAGAAATAATGAGCAATTATGTACCTCTATAGTAATATTTTATATAAACATAGGGTAGCTTAAAATGGAATCTTATGTAGAATGATTACATATGTTAAAATTTGCTTCAGAGGCCTCTGCAGCAAGAAAAGAGAACTAATTACAAAATTGTAAAAGTAGGGATGAGGGATTTCAATATAAAAAAATCAAATTAACTGTTAATTAACTGGAAGATTGTAGAATACATAGAGCATTTTTTAAGTATAAGCTTAAAGGAAGCAGGCAAGAATCACAGTGAGAACATTGTTGTCGCTCAGAAAACTGGAGTAAAAAATAATGTGTATCTAAACTTCTCTAATTGCAACAAAACACACGCAAATGAGTTTAGAAACCCACATTTTTATTACATAGAAAAATAAACCACATAGACCTGGCAGAACTTTGCATTCATGTAAAGAATTCCACAACCTCAGAACACAGCTTCAAAATTAAAATCTTTAGCGAGAACACAACCAGGATGAAGTGAAGGTTCAAAAGATGAAAAACACGTCTGATTTTCCAGACATTAGAAGACTCAGAGACCAAGGAACAACAGTGCTGCAAATGAAAACATCCAACAAAATTCTCTTCCTAAACTTTATAAGGTATTTCATTTGATTTGGAGCCTGGTGACCCAGGCGGGCCCCAGAGCCAGCGGGCACTTACGGCACTCGGCGGGCTCGTCGGAGCCGTCCCCGCAGTCATCCACGGTGTCACACTTCCACCAGAACGGGATGCACTTGTCGGTTTTGCAACGGAACTGCGGGAGGAAGGCCAGCAGGAATAAAAGCTTTGATGTGAGCATTTGTTTATTTATCTATTTATTTATTTGCAGCAATAGTGCAGCGTATGAAAATCAGGTTCACTGCTTGAGGCGTTGTTCCATTAATTTCTGGGTATTAATTCTACAAAACTTGTGTTTTAAGCATTGTTTTTTTATTTGGAGGTGTTTTGCACTGAGATTGCCACTGATAAAAATCACTGTAGTTTCAGTGACCGTGATATGCTGACTTACAATGCCCCAACACAAACTGCTCATTGCATTTTGCTGCAGTTTATGATTTCATTCTTGAAGATCTTATTCAAAACAAACGCTCCAATTGTCAGTTTCTGTAGGCTCTTGAAGCAGACAACATCATTCTTCCAGATGAACCCAAACACCCACAGTTACAGAAAAGAGCCTTAATGTGTGGCGTTGTGTATGGTATTGCTTATATTGTTTGAATTAAATGAAAAAAAACAAATGTAAAGCCTTCCAGAGTTTCAAAAGAATAAAATATCTGTAGAAAAAATAGAAAATCCTTTGTAAGACCCTGGCTGTGCCTTTACTCTCTACTCAGGTGACTCTGTACCTTTGTTCTGAGTAAAAGAGGAATGCAAACAAAAAAACCTGGTACAAATTGATGTAATTTTCTAGGGCTGAAGCTAAAACCTGAGTACATTATGTGGCTCATGTTAGGGAGAAAAATCTGGGTAGATTAACAGGCAGCTTTTAAGAAATATTGGTTTTCTTACCTGGTGTCTCTACGAACACAGAAATGAAGGAAACCGAAAGGTTTAGAAGGGCAAAACATTTCATTTACTGTCACTGGGCAGCTTTTTTTTTTCACATTTGAAAAAACACTGATTATTCAATAAAGCTGTATTTAAAAGGTATATTAAATTTGGTGCCTGAACTCAGTTTTATCTTTTCTGCCAAGAAAAATCAGGTTTTCAAGGGCATTTATGTAACAGAACCTACAGTTGGAGCTACATCATTCCTGTACCACCTTGAGGGACTTGCTGTGTAACAGGCAAGGTTGAAAGGAAGCTGTTTTAAACCATCAAACTGCCCCACACGGATCTGCAGCTCAGAGGGTCTCAGCAGGAGGCTGCCAAATGCAGGAGACAAACAGAAACTCAGACAATCGTCATTCTCTGTCTTTTCTACTTCCTCTGCTCACCACAAAGGACTTCAGGCTGTTAAAATGGCATTATGAAGTTATTTCCAGGAAATAGGTACTAGCTCTTACATGTTATTGTATGAAAATACTTTCACTGCCTTCTGCACTGAGAGACAAAACCCTGCAAAATCAGGGATCAGAGTCATATGGGTCTCAGGTGGCTGGAGTTTTGGTGTTGTAGAATCTAATGGGATTTGTATTAAACAATTTCTCATGCCAGATTAGCCATCACAGGATGGTCTGGAGATGCAAGGTCAGTTTATGGACCACCCAACTCCTTGTCATCAGAAACAGCCAACAGTGGCTGTGCTGTCACAAGTGATGGCATTGTAGGACCAGCTCTGATTTGACACCACCATCTGAAAATCTTAAGGAGAAACAAAATTTTGCCACGGATCTCTGCATCTGATGCCATCAGGCCGGTGAACTATCAAACAGTAAACAGATTCTAAAAGTGGGAAGAAAGTGACAAATAAGCAATGTCAACATCTAACTTCCCGTCTGAAGCTGCGTCTTTTATACAACTCTGCTCTCCACTCTGTGGAATCCACAAGTGATAAAATATTGCTCCTCAAGTGTCCAAGGCGTGATGCTTTATCTTGAATTCATACTACCACTGAATTAATTAGACTGGAATGGAGCCATTCAGTCAACTGTCATTATATAAATTCACTGAGGAACAAGCTTCCAGTGTCATTTAAAGAAATTTTTTTTTAAAAGTGCCTTTTTTTTAAAGCCAAATTTGAGGAGCTAAATATGGAGGAAAATTGATAAATTCTTTGTTTAACAAGCGATTTACACCTTAAGGAAACAGAGGAAGGCAGTGGGCAGGTCTCTTAAATAAGATTATTATTTGAGTGAAACTCTACATCTTTTAGTAAGATGGCCATTGTTCTCTAAAAATTAGGAGTAAAACCATTTTCTTTAACACTGGAAATCATTATCATGCATCATGATATAGAACACTGTAAGAGGTCATTAGCATACCTCTAATAAAAGGTAACTACTAGAAAATCAGTCTACTAGAAATATTTTAAAGGCCATATATACTATAACAATCAGCCAATTAATTGTCTGGTTAGAATAGTCCAAAGACTTTAATTAAAGTGGTTCTCTTATAAGAAATCGGTATGTTCTACTTATCTACCTTATATTTTAAGAAAAGACGTAATAAATGTTTATTTTAAGTAATAGGGACTACACCTTAGTGTTTTAATTGATGCAATTGTTTCCATTTCAGCCATTGGACTGTTTTTAATGGGAGTCTATCATTTACCAATCTATCTAACTGGACTGAGCTTGTTTTCTTTTTGTAATGCAAAGTTCATTCGTGCATGAACACTCCCAAATCATCTTTATGCACATGCTTTGTATTTTGATATTTCAGACAAATGCTTTTTCAAGGCAATTTTTATGGGTTTAGCAGCTGTATTTGTTCTGGTGACTGGCAGGAGCATCAATGTTTGAAAGCGAACAAGTCCTGCATTCTCTGCTGGAGAAAAAGCCATTTGCAAGTTTGTTTCCCTCTAACAGCCTTGGAGACTAAACACTCCAAGTGCACCCCTGAGTTACCCAGCGTTCAGCTCCTTTTAAAGCTTCCCCATTTCCTGGGTGCCAGCATTCCCTGTTTAGAGGCAGGAGGAGAGCAGTGAAAGCCCATCCCCGCGGGGCTCCGTACCTGGCTGGCGGTGCAGTTGGACAGGCACGTCTGGTTATCCGCGGCCAGGTAGAAGTTGGTGGGACAGGCACACGAGTGCCTCTTGTCAGGGGCCAGCAGGCACAGGTGGCTGCAGCCACCGTTGTTCACTGTGCACACGTGTTTGGACACTGTGGGCAGAACAGGGGAAGCAGATCAGAGCCTCTTACCTTAGCACACTTCGGGCTATCTGCTTTATAGAGGAAGAAAATCGTGTTCCATCTACTGTCTTTACAATGGAATGTCTCAAACCAAAAACCCATGGAGGCAACATCTTCCTTTCGCCTTTAAGCTATTCTCTGTTGTATGTAAAAATGAATTATTACTATGGCTGTAAGTTCAATACTGAAAGAATGAGAGGAAGAAAAAAGCTCTGATTTTTTTTTTTTTTTAAATAATGAGAGAAAAAAATTAGCTTATCTAGGTCAATTGCCAAATTGCATTCACTTACAATTCAAATGCAGGGATATCAGCAGATAAGACACAACCATACCACTCACATTCTCTGACATTCCCTCAGGCCAACAAGTTTCTAAACAGCAGTATCCTTCTGCAATATTAACACTTTTCAAAGAATAAGGTTAGAAGTTTTCATAACACACTGTTCCCCTATTAAAAAATGGTGACTTGTACTGTAATGCAACTGAACACTTCTGTACTTTCAGTCAGGGTTAATTTTTAAGCATACAAATTATCTCTCTACTGACTAAATTTTGCTACATGTATTTAATACCAGATATGCTTCAAAAATTAACCACAGATTTATGCTTAAAAATGCTAATTTGGAAACTTCCACAATTTGAAACAGAACAGAAACAGAAATAATCACTGCAGACAAATGAGCATACAGTACCTCAGCACGTGGCTACTCAGTTAAATGCATCAATGTTCTGCTTGGAAAGCATAGACAGAATAATTACCATCAGGCTGCCTGTAGGGATGATACACCTGGATGTCTGTGATGGTGTGCCACGAGTTAATCAGGGAGAGCCTGTCTGAGCCAGAGGTTTTGTGGGCACGGCTGAGGGATTTGGTTTTCCCATCGGTCCAGTAGATGTAGTCTTCAAACAATGTCAGTGCAATCACCCCTGGGATGTCTTGATTAGGGACTGGAAGGAGAAATGCTCAGATTAATGCTCACTCTTGGAAAACTGCCAGTTAAAACATCCCCCACTGCACGAGCTGACAGATACAAGTGCCGAGGAATGTCCTGAGAATAATTATCGTGACAATACACCAGGACCAGAGGGTGCTTAATGACCAGTCACAATGAAGGTGGATGGAAGTCAAGCCCTGCTTGCTCAGAATTTGTTGGTCTAATCAGAGTTAAGGAAATGAAATAATTTCAGTTAAAAAAAAAAAAAAACAACCTCTAGATTTTAAACGAAAAGCATTTTAAAGTAGTATGCAACAAACATAACTCTTCCTACTCTTTGCATAAGCAACATAAATTTGCTCTTTTATTGGTATAAAAGTTATTAGAAAACATCCAAAACGTAACATATGCATCTCCTGATGCTCTGTGTTTCATACAATTAATAGCATTTTATTTCAAAATATACTGACAAGAGAGACAGGAAAAATAAAAAAAAAAAAATTGGCATTAAAATAAACATTGAAGTAAGAGGGCTTATTGCTCATTCCTAACACCACCAACTACACAATATAAAAAAAATAAACAAAGTGATGATGATAGTCCATTGCTATAGTATCACAAAATTATGACCCAACATCATTTGGAAAAGGATGGAAGGACAAAAAGCTTTGGAGCATTCTTTATCCAGCTGTACACTCCTTAATCTTGAAGTATTTGTTCCTGGTAAACAGTAACTGAACTCCACCTTTTTTTTGTCCTTTTAACATAAATAGCAGTAATCATAAATGTCACAGGAGAATATCTGACCACCATAATTAATTTGTAAACGATAATCTTTTGTTGCTGAATCACTCTAGTTACTGACAGAGGCAAAAAGGCAGAGCAGAGCAGCTGACTGTCGTGTTTAACCAGCATATCCTTAACACCTTTACCTTGTGTTCTGCATCCTTTCACCTGGAAAGTGCTGACACAGAGTTGGCAAATCTCAGATTCCTGCTGGAACATTTCATAGCTCTGAGATCTGATGACTGATGCTGAGTATATGGAACAACAACTTAGCAAATTCAATTTTCTCTTCAACAGTCCGCCCAGTACCGAACTCCAGTGCAGGGCATGCTGCCTTCTGGTCAAAGAGTCCTTGCAGCTTAGACCTGAAATTATTTTCCCTTCTTACGTCTCCATGAACCACATCTATCACACTGAAATAACACTATGATCTTCTTTGAAAGAGCTTCAGAGCATTTCTGAGAAATCAAAGTCCAGAGAAATCCCGGTTTTGGCACTCATTACACAGGCAACTTTGCCACCGTTTCTTACACAGTTCAGTACAAGAAAAACTCTTATAATTTCTGTGATTTGTAGAATCCTATTGTGAAATGTTTCCAATGAGAAATACAGACCAGGCTGACAGGAGAAGCAGGATGGGACATCAAAAAGAGAAACTGCTGCCCTAAATGAAGGCCTGAAGCTTTCCATTAATCTAGTTATTTTATTTTTGCTTCAATTCTGAAACAATATTGGTTCTTATAAATTATGACACTTGTTGCTACTTTTGGCATCAAATTAAAGACGTTAAATGTTCCATTCCAGTCTCTCTAAACATAAAATATATCCTATTTTATTTGTCTGTTTTCTCTTTTTCTGATACAAGTTAGCATTAAAATCAGAACAAAAGGGCATATAAAAGCCTTAATGTACATGAAGAGTATTTACATAGAAAAAATTATTTTGATTTCATCATCTTTATTATTCCCAACCAACAAAAAATATACCCAGTAGTCATCCTTATTTTGGCTATCCAGGAAGCAAACCTCGTCTCCTAAGCATGGATATATGAACAAATGCTTACTTTTTGGTTTTGTGCATGTTTGTTGCCATACAAATTATCCCGGCTTCAATGGATTAGACATACATCAGAATCCAGGTGAAATGTTATATTCATGAACTAAAGAAGATTCAGGAGATTAACATATACTGCCTGAATTGTCTCATCACACTGCATTAACAGGGAAGCCAAGTTAAGAGTGTGGCATAAAATACTAAATATTACAGTTAGACCACTGCACATATGAAAAGTGGTCATTGACCCAAGTGCAATTTTCTTCTATTTTTAAAAAAAACCAATTCTATAAGAACCAGTTTAAAAGCTTAACTCTTTCAACCTCCTTAAAAATAAGCTCACCTTATAAAAATGCGACAAATATTACACTCTCTTCTTTTTCTGTTCTTTAAAAGAAGTATGGCAAAGCATAATTGTTTCTAAAAACTGGGTTTCCCATCATTAACACTCATAGGTATAAAGTTGAAACTGTCATGGTTTAAACATTCTCAGATTCAGGTTGCAGTTTGTCCTGTCACTGTTTTTGATTTCTGAGCAACCCTGTAATTTTAATGGGCTTCTGCATTAACTTTTCATTAGGCCACGATCAACACAAACTTGCACCATTTAAAGCTGTAAAAGCTACATGGATTCTGTTCTGAAACGCAGAGAAAGTTATTAAAAAATCAATTAAGAAAGCAATGAATAGCACAAATATATACAAATAAAAATCCACTTGAAGTAAAACATAGAAAATAAGTACAGGATCAGTGGACAAATATTTCTTGTAAAAATTCTATGCTGACCATAGAAATATAAAATTGTTATAAAAGAACAACTAATAATAATTACATAACAAAAAAACCTTATAAAATCTCTTCTAAGCTGACCATAAAGCTCAATGTACTTTCTTGTAGAAGTTATACCTGTAAAGCCTGAGAGAAGTTTCTGAAAACAGGCATTGAATGGCAACTAATTCTGACTTACTCTACTGCTTAAGGAATAGTTCTATCTTAGCTGAATACAATTTTTCTTTGGCTTTTCATATGTTGTAAGCAAGGAAGCATCAGAATTGTTGACATGTAATATGTTGTGGAAGCTACAGTTCCCATCAAGTATGAATGACCAAAGAAAAACGAACAGAAAACTCAGGTAATTGCTACATCTGATTTTCTGGAACAGTAAATAGCCTCTCATGCTCCTTATTCTTTGCCTTTGAGGACATCAGTGTTTGAGGCTTTGTAAAATTTCAGGCAGTGAATATTGATTTTTCATAAATGTATGGAGTAGAAGAAACATCCACTTCCTTCCTTCAGTCTTTCCTTTGACTTCCAGAGAGCTTCAGCTGATCTACCTCCTCGTTAATGACATCCAGTAGTTACACTTAGCAATACTAATTACCAGCCCCACAGCAACCTCTGGGGTGTGAATCACAGTTTTAAACAGGAAAGGAAGATTCATTGCTCCCCTTTCTTTGGAAAGCATTGCAAAACCAGACTATGTGCAATTTGAAGGGGAAGACACGTTAGTCATAGCTAAGCACCTCTGCTTCCTCTGCATCACCTGTTTGAAAGCATTTAATCAACCTGGCAACCCATTAGTAAGAAAGCAATATATTCTGTTAAAGGTAAAAAATTAACTTTTGTGATTCCTTTCCCCACCACAGCCCTCCCAGAGATGGGCAAGTTCCCTGTAATTCCTCCATTTCTTACAGGTCTTTTACCACCACCTCTAATTCTCTAGTGGTGCTTCATTTTATCCATAAATCATGGATTCTCTGACACTGAATGCTAATTCCAAACAGTGCTTGACAAAACAACCAAAGGGAGAAGAAAGAGGAGGCAGGAAAGACAAGGAATGCACAGGACTTCCATAGAAAATAGGAGGAAAAGACACAGCCAGGTAGTAAAAGGGAAAAACAAGGAGGCTTGCAACAGATCAGAAGTGGTGGGAAATAAAAATTATTAGATACTTGAACACAAATAAAAATGACAATATATAACATAATAAAGGAAGATAAAGTGCTGCATGAACTTAAGAGAAGAGCCACAGGAGGGAACACGATTATGTAGACGCATGAGAAACATGACAGACTTAAAATATATGTTTGTCTCTCTCTCTCCTGCATTTTGAATGGATTTTGATCCAAGAATATAAATTCATAGGCTGCAAGTCATATTTGTGATACAAATGTTTACTTTTCTCTTTTGTGAACTCTGCTTCCCTAATATTTTCTGAGCACATTTACTTAAGCATAAAAAAATGTTCCTTCGGTTTCAGGAATGAAAATCATTGCATCCAGGATTTCTTAGCTACAAAACCTGCTTATGGAGAAGCCATACAGAAGTGAAGTCCAGCCTCCCTCAGCTCTTATTGAAACACGAATATTTCCAAAAGTAAAAGCAAATACTGTAACACTAATAATAATAAAAAAAGGTCTCATTGTTAGGGGGTAAAATCAATGTACTAAGAAAAAATGTCCTTCAAAGGGACAAATGTTGACTCCTTCTAATGGAAAAAAAACCAAAACCAAATCAAATTATCAGTGTCCCATCATGTCCCAAAGATGGCTGACCACTTCTAAGACAGAAAGAGATGTGTCTTGGCTCTTTCCAAAAACAAAGATCTGCACCCTTGCCGAGCCATTGTGCAAAATCTACAAGAACAGAAGGGGTGAAAGATTCCTGTTGGGCTCTTCCCAAAAATGCATTCACACAGCCAGAGTGCCAGTCCTGGGAAGCAATTGCTAAAGGTAATTAATTGTTGTTAAGCAACAATTTAAATGACTTTCTAGTTTCCCATGGCATTAGAGCAGTTTCTGTTTAAGACTTTTGGTGCCTAAACACAGAAAATTTACATTGGTGATCAAACCTGAAAGCCAGGCTACACTATTTTGAATTCCACTCTCTGAAACTTGATTTTCTGAACTGCAATAAAACAGAAATAGAAAGGCTACTGACATCTTGATCTAAATGGAACCAGTGGTAATCTCCTAGGAAGGATTAAGAACCCTCCAAAGACAAATTGCATCAAGGAAGAACAATGCTTAATCAGAAAATGGCAATTAAACCTACAAAACCAAATAAACGTGGAAGTTGCTGATCTTCTCTTTTGCAGCAATTACTGCCCCCCCCGTGCTCTTTCCAAGTGAACTCCCTTATAGCTGTTTCTGTCTCATTTTACATTCTACTTGGAGCCTCTCTGAGACACAGTCAATACTTTTTTATTTCCTATACTACTTACTCCTGATGCTTGTTCCCTTTGATAAAGAATTTAAAGTGCTTAGTCTTTAAAATTAATAATGAATAATGACAATAAGATTAACTCTATTAAGTTTGTGACAAAATATGCAGTCTTGACAGATATAATTAAAGTATATTACATTAAAATACTATATTTTAAAGATGAGGCATTTTATAATCATTATTACTTTTATGTAATTGACACTTTGTTTAACGACTTCAACCTGCCAAACTCAATGGGTAGAAAAAAAAATATTGATGGACTATATAGATTAAGTCCAGTAATTGAAGCGATGTTTCACATTAAAAAAAAATAATAAAAATACAGTTTTAGGATGCTCTTACTCATATCTTTAATAACATGTCCATGCATAAATATTTATTTCTGCAAAATTAATATATACATCACACATCCTTATTGGGTAAAGTACAGAAGATACAACTCCTAGCATTCATTTCTGCCAGTATAAAAGTGTCACTGAAACTGTGAAAACTGACAATATTTCAGTAAAAGAAATCCACACAAAACTTGTTCTACAACCCCAAACTGCTATCACTAAAGAAGCAGGAAATTTAGACTTAGATCTAAACATCTTAATGCACTAATGTAGTTGAGATATTAAAGCTGATTACTACATGTAACAACACCATGAGAAAAGACGCATAAATTTTCCAAAATCTGCCCATAAAACCAATTGATCAAAACCAGGAATGAAATATTTTATTGTCCCACTTTAAAATGTTTTATTGCCTTTTCTAATTCACTGTGAGCAGTTGTTTACATGCCAGTTACTCCACAGCAGTACAGAGCAGTAATTAAATGGTTCTCAGACATATACAAGTCACTGCTTGAGCAGAACAACTCACAGTGTGATAGTGAATTTCAAAGGTTTTGAAATTATTTTTCAGATTTACAGAGCCCCTTTACCTGCCTACCAGCCCCTCACCTTAGACTCCTGTCTTGCTGCTGGTTTTGATATTCATTCCCAGTGACCCCCAAGCTGTTCCTTCCTTTACCTTTCCCTCTCCTACCATCATCCAACTCTAAGGACATAAACTACTGAGCCCCTTTGGTTTATCTCATTCATCTTCTACTGCAACCATGGGTGTGACAGCACAAGTCTGCTTTCCCATGGGAGATTTCTCTCTGAAACTGTAAATATAAAGATAAGCTCATGTTTTGGCTGAATTGTTTTCAAAACAGACAGTCAGAGTTCCATCCAATCAGCCCTAGGGAGCGGATGGCTGTGGCCAATCATGTGAGAGTTCATTTTGTATATAAAAGCTGAATTTAATAAATAAATTAACCTCTTTTGCCATTCGATCTCGACCTCTTCTTGTTTTGACATCGGCTCAACAGCGACACATGGGAGCTGTTCAACACTTCAACTCCCTTCATCAAAATGCTCCCATTTTCCATTGTGTTGATATGAACAGGGAGAACAAAGAAAACCTGTGGTTTATGTTCTCTGTTGTGATTGCTCTCTGACAGGGACAACTGCATGGAAAGTAATGCCTATCCCTTAAAATTTGTGATGGCACAAGTCCAGCTCATGTAGAAATCTGAAGTATGGTGAACAATTTTCAGAAGTTTATAATCTAATCCACTTTGGGCATGCTGTCCCAAGAACAGTGGAATAAACAGAAACCAACTTACTGGTAATCTTCAACCTGGGCTCCATAAACTGGAGACTGGGGAACCTTAGAGTGATGGAACTGTGTGAACTGCCTTTAAGGCAGGTGAATCTGAGCAACTTTTCCTGAATATTATCCTTTAAAAGAGAAGGAACACAATAAAAGAAAGTAATCAGATTGAGGAAGACATATGGATTGGAGAATTTTATTGGAACAGTTATGAAAACTGAATCCAGAAGGCAATAGTGGAGAGGAAGCAATTATCAGTTTGTGCTATCAGATGTGGCCACAATGTGTAATTCTACAGACTCCTCAAAAGTTGGGAAAAAAACTGCTGCTGTATCAGAACTACCTCTCCTCTGCTGTGAGAAACAAACCCTCTCTTCAGACTTCTCTAATTTTGGAGCTATGAAAAATTCCACTGTAAATCTGGAAGGCATGGGTTTCTATAATCTTTTCAATCACTTCTACGTTAGGACAATTTCATAAACAACTGGATACACCTTCTCATAAACTCTGGTGGCAGAGTTCAGAATTAGACACAAATACTTGTTTTCTACCTACTAAGTCCTTAAAATGAGCAACTTTTGAAATTACAGGTGCTAAAAATTAAAAAGGTTATAATCTCCAAAACCCTTGTACTTGTTACTTCAAAATTTCACATATACTCACCATTTCTGAGATTTGCAAACATTCAGGCAGAAGCTAAGTCTCAAGAACAGGCTGTTTTTTCAAACTGAGAGACTACAGGTAAGTTATTCTCTGTTAATTATATTACAGCTAAAGAAGTAATTTATGAATAATTAACTTATTTAAAGTTCAACAGTTTTTCGTTCCTTAATTTCCATGCCCCTGTCAAATGAAGCAATGAAGTGCCCAACTTTTTGTTTTTATGCTATAAAGCATTGACTTGACACAGTTTAGGGACTAATCTCAGAGAAGTTTCTATACTTCCTGAACTGGAGTATCAGATTTCCCCTTTATAATTTAATTATACTGACATGCTCATCTTCAAAATGAAATGGGGAAATGTAGGCACCTCTGGGTTTTAGGAGCTCTGAAGGATAGGAAAACCTGCATGAAGAAACCAGATACCCAGGGAACTGTGAAGCTTGCCTCTCCTCTGGGCAGTGGGAACCAAAAGCAGCTAAGTCTGACAAATTCTTACATTTTTTATTTATTTTTTCTTAAAGCTCACATAAGTAAACCAGCTTAGTGCTTAGCCAGATTAGTGCTGCAATACTCACTTAATCATTTACAGTGTGTAGCATTTGTGAATGCTGCAGTGCTGAATTGGCTAAGCTCTAAAGACAGTTTACATAACCAAGCATTAAACTTCAAACAGCTAAGCAAGGTCATCGCTGCCCCCAGCGCCAAGAAGAGCTCCCAAGTACTCTAAGATTTCTGGCCTAGTTAGCATGTTTTCAAAATTCTTACTAGGACTCTCCTGGCAATTATAAAAGCCCATTTCTCTATTGAAATGCAGAGGAACTTTGCAAGAGAAAAGCAGCAGATGTTCTCTTTCCCTCAAAAAGCTTTAGGGTTCGTAAGAAAGAAACAAATGAAAAAAAACAACCCATACTTGATGAAAAAAGTGTTAACATTAAGATCTAAATACATATAAACTCCTACTGGATGTAATAAGCATTCCTTGGTTTAACAGACAGCGTGTCAATAATTAGCCTAAGATTGTTCTGTTTGTCCTAAAGTATCTGATGTGGAGCACAGAACACTGCACTCTATCTCATGCCATAGTATCCCTTAATGATATGAAATCCACTCATTCCGACAAGTTACTTATTTGCTGGGTCTTGTGAAATCTCTGTGGCATTTTCTGATACATTTTGTAACAGATAATTTAAGATCCAAAAATCATATTTTTAGGAAAAAAACCTCACAGCAAGCTAGCCTTATCCTCAGAGGTCACAGAAACAGGTGAGAAAGAGCTTAGTTTCCCATTATTAGCACTTCAGATGGCATCACTCACAGCATTCCCATTCAGGCATTTCCTCTGCTCCATGGGAATGTATTTTGTGGTCACCATATCTGTGCCTTTATCTTTCTCAACTTGGAAACACAAAGGATAACAGCAAACTCAACCATCTCCCCCTTAGTTAACTTTGACAATACAAAATGTACAAAATGACAAAGGAAAACAAACCATGAAATCCGTGTGAAAAACACGCCTTCAAGGAACAGAGTTATCACACAATATAAAACCTAATCTTTCTCATTTAACAACTTGGATTTCTCACTTATCAACATGGATTACAGATATCAGAAAGCCAGAGGGGATCACAGTTCCAAACTAACTTTCCATTACTGAAATAATTAATTTACAATGGCTAAATGTCATCTTCCAAAATATGTCTAGTGTTGTGCTGAACCATGAAGAAATTAAAATTTTATTTGGTTGGTTGTTCCAGGAGGAAGTGGGGAGGCAGGAAAAAGACTGATTAAAGGCAAATTGATCATTATGTGTGAACTTTGCAAAACTCTCAAAGCTCCCCTTGGAGCACCCACAGGGTTGTTTCATCTGTTTTAGACACCAAGAATTCTATCACTTATTTGTTAAATCTACAGCAAATTTTCTACAACTTCATTTTGATTTGATACTGAATTTTTGAGTGAAACTCCTGACAACAGAAAGTGACAAATGGCATTAGGTGTGGGCAGGCGGGTGAGGATCCAGAGAAGAGCAACAAAGATGATCCAAGGCCTGGGAAGCTGCCATGAGAGCAAAGGTTGAGAGAACTGGGTTTGTTCATTCTTGAGAAAAGAAGGCTGAGCAGAGACCTCATCACCACCTTCCAGCCTTTAATGGGAGGCTGCAAAGAAGAGGAGACTCCCTTTTCATATAGAAAAGGCGAGGAGTGTTGGGAACATTCCTACTGCAGACAAAAGGAAAACTTTTCACAGTGAGAACAATAAGCCATTGGAATAATCTTCCCAGGGAAATGGCGGATTGGGCACTTGTAAGATGCAGCTGGACAGTGTCCAGGGTCATCTAGATCATGCTTTTCCCAGGAAAGGTTGGACTAGGTGATCCATGAGGTCTCTTCCAACCTCGTCCTATATGATGATTAGCTAAGGAGAAAATCTTGCTTCCACATCATTTAAATACCTCAGGATCTTCTCCCAAAGCTCATTTCTTATGGCTTGAATATTTATACACCATCTGGACTTCAAAGAGACATGTCCTCAAAGGCAGCACGATACCAGCTTTACACAAAGTCACTGATGCTTTTGGAGCTTGCCTCAGGTATTTCACTGGTACCAAATTTGGAAAATTTGCTGTGGCGTTGTGACAAACTTTCCTTCTTCTCTAGAATCATGTATCCTCAGGGGACAACATTAACTTTGTGAGTATGAAGCAGTTGAAGTTGGTTTTACCCAATTGTGCAGGAGAACTCCACGGGCTGGAGACCAAGGCAATGGACACCAAAGAGGGTATGACCAAAATTTTGCAGCTATCTCCTGAGTTTAGTGACAGGAGGACATTTTTGGAGAAAGAAGAATTCTTAAACTTTCAGGCTGAAAGAGAAGACTGTGAAAGATTTGACCACTGAAGTCAGTTTAGGGCTAAGAAAGACACTGGCTATTATTTACTTCTTTCCTTTGAAAGATCCAGGAAGAAGAGTAAGAGGGTAATTTTATGAGAATGCAAATAGCGGGATAGCAGCACAGCGAATGACATCAAGAGGAGCAGGGAGCTCTGCTTCACCTGTCAGGAGAACAGGCTGTCAGCAGGAATCCAGCTCGGGGGTATGTCTGAGCAAGTGCTGCTTAGGTGAGCAGGTTATGACTGACCGGTGTTCGTTCCAAAAAAACCACGGAAGTCAGTGCTGAGATTAATGGGGATGTTTACAGCTCTCATAGCTGCTGCTATGGTGTCTCCAATCTCCCATGTCAAACAACTGCCACTGAATTATTCACGATGTATTTATAACTTACAATTCAAGAATATAAGGGCTAGAAAACTTGCTGGTGTGCGCTTTCTTTTTTTCATTTTTTTTATTTCATGGCGAAGCTTTGATCTGAAAATAAAGTAGTTATTTCATGAACTGTGCTTTAGAGAAAACCTTGAGGTACCCAGTAGGACATAAAAGCCTAAAAAAGTGCAAATCCACGAAGTTTTACCAGCATAGCAGCAGTGCTAAGGTTTGAGTAAAGCTTGAGCAAGGAGCTCAGGTAACAATTTCATTTCAAATAAAACCTCAACAAAAATTCAGTAGACCGATGCTGTTTCATATATTTGAATTAAAATGAAAGATCTTTAATTATACAATTTGGAATATGAGAACGATTCATCATAGTGTAGAACTCTTTTTTTTTTTTTTTAAGAATACTTTATAGGTAAATGACACAAGCTTTTTAATTATCTGTCAGGTGAGAAGCAAAACACAGGGATAAAGATGAGTTCATTACATAAGTATTTCAAAAGTTATTATTTCACTCATCTACCAGGAAAGCCCCAAATCATATTTGCAGTACTGGTCTCACGCTGAGCAGACTAATGGGCATTTCCAGGCTTTCTGAGGTGGGAGAAAAGGCTGATTTTAGCCCTATTCTGACACATGGCACACAGGATATATCCCTTCGACTTTTAACACCAAGTTTCACTCACTTTGTAACTTAATCCAAAACATGTCTGTATGTGCCAGAGTATAAAATTGACATGGCTGCCTCAAATTGCTGATTCTGCTTCTGGAGTTTCTTTTCCTATTTGACATTTTTTCCTCAAACACATACTACTGCACGTTTAAAAACTATTCATATCCTTAACAGAGAAGAAAAATTAAAAACAACTTTTAAAATATTATAAAAGGAAAAATTTGCCTCCAAAAAGGCTGCAGAAAAGTTTTAAAGGACAGTTTTTACATAATCACACATGACATGAAAAGCACCTTTGATTTAAAAATTACCAAAAAGAAAAAGAAAACAACTGAAGTGTTGACCAACCTTTATGTCTGTGAGATCCATCCATGTCAGAAAACTCGATGTGATTTTCATCAGCCCAATACAGTCTGTGGTTGACGTAGTCTATGGTGAGAGCCATAGGTCTGGATATCTGTGTTTCTATCACCACACTTTGCCTGGATCCGTCCATCCCAACGCGGCCAATGTGAGGGGACTCACAGCAATCAATCCAGTACAGGTATCTGGAAAACCAAACACAGCAGCTGAAAAATATCAATAAATAACTGACCAGAGGGGCTGTGGCTGCCCCATTCCTGGAAGTGTCCAAGGCCAGGCTGGACGGGGCTTGGAGCGACCTGGGATAGTGAATGATTCCCTGCCCATTGTGGGGGGTTGAAACTGAATGATCTTTANTGTTTCTATCACCACACTTTGCCTGGATCCGTCCATCCCAACGCGGCCAATGTGAGGGGACTCACAGCAATCAATCCAGTACAGGTATCTGGAAAACCAAACACAGCAGCTGAATAATATCAATAAATAACTGACCAGAGGGGCTGTGGCTGCCCCATTCCTGGAAGTGTCCAAGGCCAGGCTGGACGGGGCTTGGAGCGACCTGGGATAGTGAATGATTCCCTGCCCATTGTGGGGGGTTGAAACTGAATGATCTTTAAGGTCCCTTCTATGGATCAATTATTAATTTATTCAGTGGATCTCAAGACTAAATCAGAATAATTACTCTATACTATTTCCACCTTCCAGATAAATCTTTGCATTGTTCTGGACCTGTCTGTAAATAAGTGTGCTGAATGTAAAGGGTTTGAATCGGAGTCCTCATACTAGGTGTGATTTTATTAAATTAATTATGCACTGGTAACAAGTGAATTTAAATTGCTTAGTCTTGATACCTTAGAATTTGAAGCACCATCCAAATTGCACTTTGTGAATCTCACATCCTGCATAAATGGCATCACTACTAAATTTATCAGAAATATGGTGTTACATCTACTTTTTTTTTTACACATATTACAAAACCTTTTTTTGCAGTTAACAGCCACATAATGCAAATTGAATTGCTTCAAGAAGTACCAGTTCCAAAACATTAAAACAGTCTCTCGCACAGAGGGTTTAAAAATGGGTGAAGCACTGAGAAAGATTGTCAGAAAGCTGAGCAGCAATTTTCCCCTAAATATGCTATTTAACCACAATGCAGAACATGTTTGCCATAAAGAAAGAAAAGTCCCATTATTTAGTACATGGATGCATGTGGCGGCTGTTGTATGCCATTACTCAGAACCTCAGGACAGATTTTTCCAGCTGGGAAGCTGATTCTACTCTACAGGCTTTGGGCAGGCTCTCCAAAATCCAGATGCAGCTCATATTCTCAATAACCACGTGGAAGGGAATTTGTGTGCAGGAGGAAATGGTGGCCCTCAGGATGGCTCCAGGTATCCTACAACACACAGGTGCAATGTGCTGGCACCGAGCCTGCCCCACACAAGCAGCAGAGAAAGGGAACTTCATCCACTCTCTCCAACAGAAGATGTTTTCTTTGGAAACAAACTGCGTGGCATCAGCAGGATAATTCATTAAGCATTTCTCATTTTTGAGAAAAAGCCAGAGATACAAGTAACAACATTTCAGATTATAACTCTGAATTTAAGTTTTTATTTCCAGTAAAATTCTACATTGAAATAAATGAACAAAGTCTTACGTTTTTTAACAAAAACATAAAAACAGCTTTGGAAAGCTGTCTATACACACCAAGAAGAAACTCGTTAAGTTTGTTATGCCTATACATGTATCTAAGCCTTCCTGAAAGACTGGGACTCTGTTCTAACTTTGTAGAGTGATTTTTGCATACCAGGGATGTCCAGACAACCACAGAGAGATCCCATGTATTCATATTTTGAACACATTCAACAAAGGTCTGCATTCTCCCTCCCAAATTTTACAGGGAAGAAAGGGTACAGGTACAAGAAAATTAAATTCCAGTTCTAAGAAGTAGTAGAAAATGGCTTTTATCTTAAAAATAATAAACTAGATAGGTTACATTTCCATACTAGGAAAAACACACAAAATCTTTGTTAAGTAGAGTCCAAACCAACTCACCAACGTTCTCCTGTCACTGAAAATTAGATAAAAAAACCTCAAGTACTATTTCCTGTCTATTTTTTTTATTCAAAAATTTTAATATCAAATTAGGATTAAATAGGAATTACTGAAAATCAGCTGCTTCATACCCAGCTTGAGGATCTAAGGACAGATCTCTGGGAAACTTCACTCTCTTGCTCACAAGGACAGTTGGGTACAAGCCATTGAGTTTAGACACCTCAATAATTCTCTTCTCAGTATCAGACCAATAGAGATTCTTCCCAATCCAATCAACAGCCAGGGCATTGGGAACAGCTGTATTGTGGATTACCTGGAAAAGCAAAAATTACAGAAATTATTCATCTAAATAACTGGGAAAAGGAACAAATCAAGAGTTACTGATACTGAGATAGTGAGAGACTGGATATTTGATACAGTGACATACAACATGTGACAAATGGGTATTATTCACTGCTAAACACCGAGGCTTCTCAGGTAATGACACTTCTCAAGTAGCTATGACAATGTGACGCTTTTCTCCTAGTGAGGGAGAATGTAAAGTACCATGACATTGTAAACAGGAAATTCCCAACTTCTCTGCATTATGCACAAACTTTTAAAAACTTTTCATCTTTCATTTTTCATCTTAAGTTTTCAGTTTTCTCTTAATGTGAAAAGAAAAAAAAAAACAAAACCACAACAAAAAACAATCAAACCAAACCAACTTTTTTCTCCTTCACTATTCTATTTTTTGTTCCACAGAACAGAGTGGAGACGAGGATCCTCTCCCCACAGCGTGCCCTTGAACACATCTGCTGCTCAGCTCCCCATTTCTCTCACCAGTTCCCATCAGCATATCCTTCATTTTAATGTCCCAGCAGTGCCATATGTCATCGTGACAGAGAGACCACAAGAGCACTCGGAGAGTTACTGCTTGGAAAGTAAATACTCTGCTCTTATTTCCAACATTTATGCGGCAGAACAAAGAGGAACTTCCCAAGATTTAGTTAAATTTCAAAAAGGCTACATTGTTAAGAGACAGAAGCAATGTAGTCACCTACTGGGAAGCCTACAGTCACTGGCAGGGATGTGTTATTCTTGGGGTTTTTCATGACTGGGATAATTCTGGAACTTTAACAAATTCCCCCAGATCTATGTGATTACAAATCTCATCATGATTGTGTGACTCAGTCTGGCTTGTCTGGGAGTACTTCATGTCAAGCCTTCAGTACTATTTGAATATTCACAATCATTTGAGTTCAATTTCTTCTCGGCTTGAAATTTCTATTCCTGAGAAGGTCTATCCTGACCTATTCTATTCCTGATTAAGTCCTGATTAGGTCTGTACAACCAGAACTTCAGAAAAAAACCCCACATACCAGGAAGCAATACTTGAAAATTTATGAGATTTCTTAAGCACTAATAATGGGTTTATTACTGTGGTGTACATTCTGATTTATTGTCATCTTCATCACTAACAGCATGTGCCATAGAGCATAAACTTCATGTGTAAACCTGTATTATGCATAACTGAATGTGCTAGAGTTAAATTTATTTACCATCTGAAGACACAGAAAAGCCTTCAAGATAAGAAGGGATATGGTGAGATGCTTTAAATCAGTTTTATACTTATGAATATGTAAAAGCACTTTCTCAGGTTCTTATGTAATTTATCACCTTATAAAATCTTTTAAAAAGTTAAATTCCAGGATACACTGATTTTTTAATGGGAATAAGATATTTCAGTTTCTAACACCTTCACCAGTTTATAAATGTGCAATTGCAACAACTGCTGCACTGTAACAAGGGACATTTCATGTAGAAATGGATAACTCTGAAAATTTAGATGGTAGTTTAGGTATCTAAACACTACACTACAGCATCAGCCAAAGTCATTAAGTCACTCTTTCTGATGACTTTTCCTTTGGAGAGTCACTTCAACGTGTCTCAGTCGCTGAGATCACCGGTGGGGCACTCACTGTGCACAGCCCAGCTTTCTACTGCATTTTCCACTAACCCCTGAATCTAAACTCTCCACAAAACACTGTGCTACTGTCTGAGCACATCTATGTGAGAAAGCTGCCATTTCAATTCTATAAACATCTCCTCCATGATCAGAGGCAGAAGAAGAATGAGATCCCATCAGGTTTCCCAGGGCAGGAAAGCCAGAGCTGGTGTGCTGACGAAATGCCACCTTCTACAAGGGGAATCCAAGGTAATACATTGCACAGCATCACTCACACTGAGAGCAGATCTATGTAACACAAACAGTGTGAAGATACTAAAATGAGACATTCATACTTCAGGGGAAAACCCATAAAAACTCTCTCTCACGACACAAAAATAACCCATTAAAATATGTGAACAGGTTTGCTGGATAACAAATAATAACATCAGCATTTAGATAATTAAATAATTATGATAATTTCATTTAAAATAATTTGATTTTTTAATAATGCCAATTATTAAGTATGTTCTTTGGCAACCCAATAAAAAGTCAGAGAGACATAAAAATTTGGCACTGGATAAAAGGTTACGAACAGACTATTAGACAGTTACAATACATAATTCTTGCTAATATTTTTCACGTGTTTTTAGCTTTCAGAGGCCAAATCTGGGCCAAGTTTCTCAGCAAAGAAACAACTTTTTGCATGAAAATTAAATGGACTTTTTTCATAATTTTTGCTTAGAACATGGCATCCTATTTGAGCAAAATTTTCGTCAACATGACACTTGTGCAAATTGCAAATTCTTAATGATGGAAAAATGAAATATCCTCCACATGGAAAAATGAAATATACTCTATGTCCTCATCTTAATTTTCTTCTGTTGTTCATTCAACTTTCTGAAACCTTTTCTTAAAAAATGAAATTATTAACGAAACAGTAGAAAGCAATTTTTTTTTTTTGCATTCTTTTACCTGAGAAAAAGTCTTTGTTCTTCTTGAAATAGTTAAGATTAGATATAAAGAGTCTGAGTAATCCCCAGCCCTTATATAACAGTGATTCATCCAGAAGGGACAGAAGCTGAGGAGGATACTTTGGAAACTACTTAAAGACAATAAATATGATTCAAGGATTTAATGGATTTTGAACCCCACAGTTGCCTGTCTTCTATTTTTTTCCCTTCACAGGGAAAATTTTGAGTGCATGCTGGGTTTTAATTTTACCCCAGTGGTATCACAGTGCCAGAAGTTACTTATCCACCCTTTTTTTTCTTTAAGAACAATTATTTTGGTGTGAAGGATGCAAACAAGGTTCACTGAAGCCAGTGAGTTTCAAACCCTAACTCATAAAGGCCAAAGCTGACGTGCTCTGAGGATGTGTCAGTCCACGCACGGAGCTGGGAATGGAAAACACACATCTTTTCTCTCTGCATATTTCCTGGTGTGCAATGAGGGAACAAAATTCACAGGATATGTTACTGCTCATTCAGCTCCATGTTTCAGAAGGTCAGACATAACACAATAAATAAAGAATTCCTTACTGCTTATCACCAGTTCTGGAAAAATGTTCCCATAAGTCAATAAATGTGCTTAATAGTGGATTTGTGAACCTAATCCACTACAGAGGCAGAACAGACAGGCTGTGCAGAACAGGGAGTGCACTTTTACCCTTCACAGCAAAGACAGTGAGTTATTTTAATTATCAGTGTAGTGGAGGTGAAACAAAAACAAACTGAAGATCACAAGAAATTTTACAGGAAGAAATAATACACCAATGTATTTACACAGCTTACACCTAATTATAGCTATTTTTTTTTTCTTTTGGCATCCTGTAAACCACATGGAACTGTGAATTCTGTCAACTGTCAGATAAGTCATAAGGAATTTAGCTCATAAACACAGTTCTCCTAGGCCTTTTTTTCACTTCAAATAAGATACAAATGCAATTAAAATTTACTAGGACTTGCTAGCTCGTGCTGTGTTTGTATTCATACACCAAAGCCTCACAATCTGGGTTAAAAGTATGAAGGAGCATTTCCCCAAACACTTAAAAAATTTAATTCTAGTAGTGACTTTATTAATCCCCAATTACCTTGATGTCACTTCCATTTAAAGACATTCTGTTTATGCGACTGCCATTTGGTCTGCTGGAATCAATCCAATAAATGAACTCTTCTCTGTAGTCAAAGTCTATTGCAATCACATTGTTCAGCCCCTAAAAACAAGAAAAAAAAAAAGTCCGTTTATTCAAATGTTTGAATACAAACTGCTGGATAGCATTCAGAATGCAAAACACATTTAATACTCCTAATGCTTTAATTGTCTGCATATTGCTGAAGCACTTCCCTCTCTTTTCTATACATTACTTGTAAACAGAATAAGATAAAGATTGTAACAAAAATAAAAATGGTGACAAATTAACTGTCTCTCTTCAAAAATGCAGATGATGTATGATACTAAGTGAGGCTCCTGTGTTTTTCTATACTCTTATTTAAATAAAATTTAGCAATAAATACTTCTAACTTTAGCTCAGTTTCCCTGCTGATTACTACCTTTGGCATTTCTTTGGCAAACCACATGGAGAAACAGAACTAGTATAATCTTTATGACATCTAAATAAGGAAAAAAATTTCTTTAGGAATATAAATTAATCAGGAATTCAAAATGGTGGTGGTGCAAAAAGACAATAATCTTAATTCCTGAATGAGGAGGTTTTGACTTCTTAGATGCTATATGATAGGTACTGTATATATAAATATATATATAAATATATATTTATATATGTGTGTCTGAGTACACACAGACACAGAGGTGATAGATACAAAAAGTGTGAAAGCTGGAGATCCAACAGACACCTGAGAGTTTCCTATGCCTCCAATTACAAAGCTAATACAGTTTGAGAAAGAGTGGTGATTATATCTGAGGTATTCCAACAGGCTGGGAGGAGCAATCCTACAATAACGGCTTTTCATCCCAAATGGCAGATAAGGAAGAAGGGGATTGCATTCAGATGATGGCTCTTATTTCCTTATCTGCCCCATAACCTGCTGAACATTCTGATATGTAGTGAAATCACAATTATTCTTAATATGGCAGGTTGTTGTTATCAATGAAATATGGAGCAGCAGCAACAGAAGGAAGGGATGTGGTTTGTGCCCCCTTTAAAAAGGCAAGATCACTTAATCAATTCCCTTATCAGCCCAGTGACATCCTGCTCTCAGGCAGATCAGCAACCTCCCTCGTTAGTGTAATTCATTGCTGTGAAGGGTGTGCCGGACCAGCCAGCTCTAAAATAAACAACTAAGGACAACAATATTTAATTGTACAGAAACTGGTACACGGCTTATCTGCCATCCACTGTTGTGTAATTACTGTAAATCCACCTCTTGATCAAAATGAAGAGGAAGAGAGTAGCTGGGCTGTGCAAATCATTGTTAAAGGAAGCCTGAAACAATTCAGTGTAGGAGGACCACTTTCATTTTTCAAAAATATCATATATATGCACACACTCTTCACAAAACCAACTGCAGCTCTGTCAGTCATAACTGGGCTGCAAAGCACTTTTCCAGTCTCTTTCTCTACTCTTAGTATAATTGCATCTACAGAGAAACCCCCACCCCAAATTCTTAACCAAGGAGACAACAGCTGAATGAATACAAAAACCTATTTAATACAATTTTATAATATTCTATAAATCAAAGTCAGCAATTTGTAAAAAAAAAAATAAATTGCCTTATCTCTATATATTCCACAACACTGTAAAAGTTTCCTAAGGATCAAGACCAAGACAGAGAACTGACTGCCTGCACATCTTTGGTTTCAAGTGTTTTATTTTGGGTCAGTTTAATTTCAATATTTTCAGAACATCAACTGCAGGTAAAATATTTCTGTTGATCTGTAACAGAGTTCTCTGTCCAGACATCATTTCCTCTTTTTTATATACATATCTCACTTAAGACCTCCCAGCACAATTCTTTGTCATCTCACATGTAATCTGCTTTTTAGAAGGAATAGGGAAGGTTTTCAAATGGCATCAGCTGCCTCAGTTTCTCATCTTAAACCTGTGAGTTTGTTTCTGTTAGACACAGCACACACTATATCCTTGGCTGTGATTTATGTTCCCTTGGTGCCCCACTTAAAAACATGGAGATAGAAATCACAAATAATGAGGAGGGAGATTATCTACTCTGCCTATTGAAACCCTAAGGATTTTGATGACTAGGAGTGAAGGAAATGGAAAGCAAAGAAGATACATGAGACACAGTTCAAACAGTTGTACTGTTTATGTGTATTTGGAAAAAAAAAAAAAGAAAAAGAAAACAGAGGAAAAAGCTGGCACATAACTCAGAGAAGACTGAACGAGCTCCTACTTTCAGCTCCTTTATTCTGAGTTTTCATGAACAACTGTTAGAATGGTAATCAGATCAAATACACAGAGAGAAGGGTGGGTTTGCTCCTCTGCCAGAGCCACTCTGGTGTTTGCCATTGCCCGGTAGATGTGCAGGAAAGAGCCAAATCCATCATAACCCTGCAAGGACACAAGGATGTCCTTATGAGGGACATAACCCCCTGTCCTGCTGTAAAGCTCCCTCTTTGGCTTTCAAATCAAATGCTGCCTTTGTAGGAGCAAAGACCAGTAGGTTCAACAGCAGAGGTATTTATCAGCCCAGTGAATTAATGTGATATGGAAAACACAGATTTTGTTCAATGGCTGGAGCTGCTCGGTCTCTGACACACAGAAGAGGAGCCCATTGAATTTGGGACTGATGAAGCTCTGACAGTCTGTCAGCACCAACCACGAAGAAAATTTCCCTTTGCTCCCCTCTTTTCACAGGCTTCTATGAACAGGCACACCAGCAAAAGAGGAGAAGGGCAGTGAGGTGCAAATGAGAGGGAGTCAGAAGGATTTCAGGAGAACAGACAGACTTTCGTAATGCTCACTAAGCTTAAATAAAGTCAATGTTTCATTCAAGATGGTTAATTTCATAATTCCTGTTGGGAAGACCTAGCACCTCTCTTGTGACAATAAACTGCCCAGCTTAGTAACACAAGAAGTTAAAAAAGCCTAATGATATTAAAGGGCCGTAAATAATTTCCTAGTCTTGCTACAATTTATCCATTAGTATTCAAGGGAATCAATATTTTTATTAAAATGAATTTTGGAAATGTAATCTGTAGTAAGTAACTACACTTAGGTGAAGCACAGAAGGAGAGCAGACACTGCTAAAAATGGCAGCTCTGTATTTATTAGGTGACTTTCTATTTGTGCATTTTTTTTCACTTTTTTTTCTGTTTTAACAATTCAGAGTAATTACTTAAAAAAATCAGATCTACACAAATATGAGTGTTCACATTTTGTAATACCGTAAATATTGGGATTGTCTGTCTGAAAATAGATTTAGATTATGACAGTAATTAGCTCAAATAATACATGGCCAAATAGGTGGGCATTTTTGCTTATTTTTTAACTGAAATAGACAAATTGCACAAAACATATTGTGATGGAAGAGGATCACAAATAACATAATTTTTTAGTCCATCAGAATGACTGACGAAACAACTGCCTGAGCTTTAATCATGTCAAATTCAGACAAAATAGTCAATTTAAAGTGTTGTAACAACTCTGAAGGTACTGCAGTTGTTCTGTGGTGCACACAACGCCAATTGTAGGATAATGTTTCTGCCAGTTACAAACTTTAGAAAAAAAATAAAAGTATTGAGTTAAACTTAGAGCATGGTACTATGGTTATACCTGTTTCAACAAAGTGTAGTTGGATCCATCAGTGCTAATTTTTCTTATTTCATGATGATCAGCCAGAATTAAGAAAGGTTCCTCATCTAAACCCCGGGAGAAAGAATATATTAGACTAGCTTTTACGTTAATTTATGGAAAATCAGGAATACAATGCTGAAATACAGATGGTTTGAAAAATAAATGTTACATGCTCTGATCAATGTTATGGATGAAAGAAATATTTAAAACATTCAAATGCTCCAAGAACGATCAATGATGCAGTATAAAAATGAACAAAGCAATCAATTAGCATATCTTTCAATGCAATTTAATTCTTTTGCCTTTGTAATATGGGAACCATACTGTATTTTATCCTAATTTAATGTCAGAGATTAAATGGGAAATATATTTCATTGCAAATGTTTTAATTTCAACATTTCCTTTCAGATTAACACTATTAATTGCTAAGGTTGCAAACCAAGCATATTTTGACCACAGCTTTTTGAAATTTCAATATTCTGAACAGTGTAGTGATAAAGAAACAGCCATTTATAAAAACCTTGATTCTCTAATTCTGAACTGAAGCCAGATTTGACTTGTTTTAACCCTGGTCTTCTAGTTTATAAAAAATATTTACTTTCAGATACTCATTCATGACATCACTGAAATATCTCTAACAATGACATACATAATAGTAAATTTTTTTAAAGCTGCCTTTATTTTAGCTCTGTTAAGAGTGACTTCAACTAAAACAACTTAAAAAAAAAATTACCAGTGATAATTAAAAATGTATTAAAGGCTTTGTCTCTACTGCTCATGCACTCTAGAATGTAACGTGTTGTCCAGCCTACTCTGCTCCTGTTCTGAAGACATTCTCCAGTTCAAGAATTACTCAAGGCCTAATCCTCATGTCTGAATTGTGGCCTGTGGAGATTGGCTTCAATGCTCTGCTCTCTTGTAAAAGTCTTTAAGGCAAATTATGCAAAAACTCAGGATTAGACCAAATGTCCCCAGCAGAGCCACCCCTGTCACAGCACCACGGCTTTGCCATGGTCACTTCTGGAGTCTGATGTGTGACACTCCAACAAACAGCTCTGAGGTGCCCCAGCTTCTCTCCTCCTCTGAGGGATCTACGGCTTCTAAATGTGCAGGAGGCTTGGGAAATGGGGACAGGAGTGAAGCAAAACCAGCTCCTGGATTCCTGCCCTCTCCTGTGTCTCCTCTGGTTACTCAGGGAAGCACCCGAGGCTGGAATACAAGGCACACAGAGGTTCCAGCCTTGTCATTTGGAACGAAAACTGAAAGCTTGCCTGGGCTGTGAAGGAAACTCAGCAGAACACAGCAAGAGAGGTTTCTTTTCCTTTCACTGACTGAGCCAATCCCACCCACGGAAGCACACAAAAACAACATCAGAGGCGTGAGGAGTAACCAACGCTCTCACATGTCTTGTGTAACACATATGAGACTGTTGGATTTAATATGCCATAGGAATAACAGTTTGCATTTCCTATTATTTTTTCATGTTCCCCCTTTTCAGATGAGGAAGTTTGTCGTATATTCTAATATTCTAACGATGATGAAATCTTATCATTACCATGCTATTATCATCTGGCTCAGAAGTAGAACTAAGTGATGTATTTTAACTTTCCTAATACTTTTTCTGATAAAGTTATCAATTCAAACTTTCAAAACCCACTGTAACTATTTACTACAAATGAGCTGAGGACAATACATACTAAAAATATAACTTATTATTACATTCAGGCACAGTCACATTCCTATTTTATATTGAAAAAGTAGCAGATTTGAAATAACTCTGGTTTTATCTTGCATAGAAAGGTAACACAGACCTTGGGGCTAAGGAGTTTTTTCACAAATTATTTGGATGCAGCTGTGGATTATAAAAACATTAAATAGTAATACCTGAAAGGGATTTGCAGCCATTTGGGTTATCAGGCTGTGTTTCATACCCTTCTGCACACAAGCATTTGTAGGTTCCGTAGGTATTGATGCATTGCTGGCTACAGGGAAATCCAGATGAACATTCATCAATATCTACACATGTTTTGCCATCATCCTTCAGGAGGAATCCAGGCCAGCATTTGCACTGGGAAAGAAAACCAAATACATTCATTTTTAATTCTGTTTATCATCTGTGTGTACTTTCTTCTGAATATGTTAGCATCATAAACTTTTTATGTATCTCATTTTTTCAAGTAACATCTTAATTACTTTGCTGCTTGCATGGTTTACAGGGAGGCATATCTACTTTTCTTTTCAAATATTGCTGCTGCGATCCTAAGCACCATTTCCTCCAAAAAAAACCCTCAAAAAACCAAAACAACGAAACCCTGTAGGAATGAGTAATTATTCTTTCTACTTTAACTGTAGAAAAAGTAAAAAATGTATTTTCAAAAATATGAAAAGGATTTTTCCTTGAAAATGATGATGGATGGACCCTTTGGAGTTCTTAATTTTCAATTATACATATGGCTTTTTGTTAAAGATGGATAGTTTTTAATTGTTTTCCCTGGAATCATTGATATTACCCAGGAATCTGCGTAACCAACTGAGCAATGAAGTGAGAACTCTTGAGGCTCATTAGGAGCTGCAGGTGGACAATTCTTTTGGATCCCTTCTAACTCCCAATATTTTCTGTTTCTCTTTTATTTGGGTCTGATGATGACCCTGGCAAGATTACCACAAGCAATGTGAAAGATGCAAAATACAACTGGGCAGAGAGGTTTTGAAACAGTGGCATAAATTTTATCTACAGAAGATTGTGTCACGTTCTCTCCTATATTCCCTATTTCTCTGTACAGTGACCCAGGACGTGCTTTCTCCACCACTTCAACAAGGTTTTTGCTGAACCCCACAGCTCTTGAGTCTGTCTCAACCCTCACAGTTCCAGAGGGTTGAGTATCTGCAGATCTAAGCCATGCTGCAGATTTTATTTAGTTCTCAGTGGGCCAATGTTCAGTTGAAAAGATGAAACTTTGGGAATGCAGTTAAGGTTACTTCAGAGTTAAAATCCTGAAAAAAGTCTTTCTTCTATTTTTTAGCTACTATTTACAGGCTATTGAAGTCTGTTCCTCTCTACTTGTCAAGGCCAAAGAGCAGATTCAGGTGATTCAAAAAACATCCTCACATGCAGACAACAAACAGTTTTATTCTGCTACTAAGGTGATATCAATTTAAATACTTCTGTAAGAGTCTCTGTCTTGGGGAAAAAAACTGGAGAAAACCGTTATTTTTGCTGTTCATTCCTATGTATTGTAAAATTTTTACTCTTTGATTTTTAGTGCTCTGTATACACCAGTATGATTTGTTGTATTTAAAGCATTGTATGATCTTTTCCATAGGTTTGGAATATGTACTGTACCATTTTTTAATAGAATTGGCAATTGCTTGCTTACAGGCAATAAAAATTTGAATTGTTCTTATTATGGCACATAAGCTACTTCACTACAGGGAGGTACCACAGAGTGGAGCTTTATTATAAGCATGCAGTAGTTAAACACTTAAGAACTGAAAACTTGGTTTATATTCCACCACATTTTGCAATTATTCACCTTGTATCCAACAGGAAGGTCCTGACAATCCTGGGAACAGCCACTGACTTTCTTACTGAGGCATTCATTAACGTGGCAGCTTTTCTCATCAGAGCCATCACTGCAATCTTCTTTGTTATCACAAACCTCACTTTGAGGAATGCACTTGCCATTTTTGCACATAAAAAAAGAGCTGTTACATGACTGCTCTGGAAAACAAAAAAGAAAACACAACTTGGTGTCATCTATTAGTACTTGGAATTAGTTTTCTCATGGATCAGCTGCTGTGTGCATGTGAAAGGAAACAATTGGGTAACAACTGAATATTTATTCCTTATGGATAGCATTATAATAACTTTTCACTTTTCAGTGTTTTTAAAGGTTATTCCACTCCTAGAAAAATGGGTGAAGACATCAACTTATTACTCCCTTCTACATATTTGCTTTCATATCAAGGAGAACCCTCTTACATAATCTCTGCAAAAAATACAGTTTCCAAAAGTTAAAAAACAGAGGTTCTCCCCTTGGTGGATGCTGAGGTGTTCAGTAACACAAGTGACTGAATTCAAATGCATTCCTTGCCTAATGACCTGCACATATGTTCTTCCCTGTTTGGCAAAACTTGAATACATCATTTCAGCTACATTCATATCCTTCAAATAGCAATTGAAACATTTAAATTAATATAAGGTAGGTGTGCTGCCTCACCTCACAGCAGACGAGCGTTTTCCATCAAAACTGGTATAAAGGACCAGAGCAATAAAGTCCTAAGGTCTAGACAGACGAACTGGTCTTTCAAAAAGCCACAGAATAGAACACCATATGCAGACCAGGACTAATTTCCCTCTCAAAAATCAGTCAGACCTCAGCAACCTTATTAATGTTAGCAGAAAATAGCAATAAAACCAACAGCATTTGGTCAATAATTTACTAATAAAATTAAACCAGTGTTTATTATTTATAGTGAGAGCACCTTTAAATGCCCTTCTGTATGATCTGCTTCTGTGTGCTGAATATCTTGAACACAGTAAACATTTTAAGAGCAAGCCAGAAACGTTGGAAATTACTATATTAATATAACCTTATTTTAGCATTACCAGGATTTATGTATTAAAGAACTATCTGCTGTCTTATTCCATAGGAACTGGTGGTTTGAACTTTGTGAACTGAGGTTTTGGATGCTCAGAACACTTTCTCCTTGCAAGACATGAGCAATATCACCATGAAAGCACTGGAAATTTAAGCTACAAAGATTTACATTTGCCAACTAACAGCTCTAAGCCATTGCTCTCCAAAACGAAAGGTCTTCAAAAAATTACACACAAACCTGAACTTTTGCACTTGGTGTTGATAGGTGCTTCATCAGAGTGGTCTGGGCAGTCAAAATCCCCATCACACTGCCACTGGGAATTCAACAGGCAGCGTCCATCAGCACAGGTGAACTCTCCGGGACGACAGCGACGATACCCTACAAAAACAGCAACCAATTACCTCATCTTTTCTTTCATAATCTCAACATAAAATTCTGCACATTTGGGGCAATGCAAAGGAAAGTATTTTTTGCTCCATAAAGAGATGCAGAGTGTTATATGTTTATAAAGAAGTGTCTACCAGCAAAGAGAGAAATCCAGATTCTCTTATGCAGCACCACATAGTCATGATACAATTTGCACAGATATGAAACATATTTATGCAGCTCTCAGTCACAAATATATTTTCTTTTTGGTGTTATTTCATTTATTCCTGTTATTAGGAAATAGCTTAACAATACCTAGCAAATATTTTTGTTGTGTGCTTATGGCTGTAAGCATGTTTAAAACACACAAAACACAAATCATTTTAACCACACTAAACACACATTTTCCAAGATGGCCACAAAATCAATATATGGATACATTTTCAAAGTAAAAGTGGACTTTAAAAAAAAAAAAAAAGTATATTATATAATTACGTAAAGGAATCACAAATACCCATTTGCTTCTTAGAACACAGCAGTTTAACTGAGAGTTCTAAAACTGACAAAGCAGTAGAAAAACTTAGAAAAGTCATCACAAATATAGGTTTTTTTGCTCATTTTAAAGTAATTAGTTATTAGGATTTCATTAAAAAGACAGGCTTGTACAATGGACTCAAAACTTGTATCAAAGGAATATTCAAGGATTAGAATGATTGTGAAAAATAATTTTGAAGAATGATTAAAAAAAAATAAAAATTGCTTGCTTCAATGACCAGATGCATTTTTTATATTATTTCTGAATAATACTCTACAAAAAAAACCCCAAAAAACCCCCAAAACAAACAAACAAAAATGAAACCCAAACAAAAAAAAACCAAGAAAATATATCTTTCTATTATAAAAATAGAAAAAGTAAAACCAACTAAATTAAAACAAAGCCTAGATTTTTAAATGTATTCCATTAATTCAGCTTTTAGGAATATATTTTAACCCAAATTTCATGTCACTTCAGTCGACTGGTGGCTGAAGAGTACCTGAGTTGTTTTGGCTCTCAAGAGGGAGAAGGTTTAGTTCTACAATCCAACAGAGCTATGATCAGGCTCCCCAGTTTGGCAGTTAAATCAGAAACCACAAGTTTAAAATCCTGGGGAATGACGTGGTTTAATTTTAAATCCCGACAGCACCTTGAAAAGTGTGGTTTGGAATTTGACTCCTACCCTTCACAAGTAGTTCCCCTTTCCCATAAAGGAATGGAACCCTTTCCTAAAATTGCAGTGTAAGAGTTTCACCACCCCAGTCATACGCTGAGGTGCGTATTTGATTACCAGTGAACAGAAAATTGCGTTGAAGCAGCGCAGCAAACACATTGCTGCAGATCCCAGTTCTCCCCAGCAGAAATTAAATACAGCCAGTGCCTGAAGGCAGGTCCATACTAAATTGGATTAGGACTTGGTAAATATCCTGTTCCTTTTGCCGTTTCCTCCTTCTGTCTCTTTCCAAAAGTCTGGCAAAATAATGTTATTTATTTGTCAGTGTTTTAAGGGGCATGTACACTTTTAGTGTGTGTGTATGTAATTCTCTAGAACATAAATTAAATACACCTGCAAGAAATTATAAGCATGAAGGAAAAGAGGCAGTTTCCAAAGTTTGTGACTGTTTAGTTCTAAGTAGTTATTGAAGTACTGAAGACTGGGCTGGGGCAGGAGGTGCACACAAGTGCTCTCTGTGTCCATGTGCTCAGAACCTTTTGGGATTAATTACAAAATGGTGTTTGAAAACCCCTAGGATCTATAAATTTTGCAACTGAATGTGTAATTCACTGATTTCCTGGTAATTATGTGTCATTAATAAATCAATAAGCACACTTTTTCTCACAATCTTTGGGTGTCTGCTCACATCAGTTATGCACATACCCCCTTCAAGTGGCTGCACAATAGAGACATCTAAAATATACAGCTATTTGCTGTTGTGGCTCTCATTTCTGAAGCAAATTTAAGAGTCAATAACCAGTATAGATTGTAACAGCATGATAATCACCAATTTGTCCTTCTGGAGGGAATATTTGCTCTATATTTTCCATAAATATTATTTATATAGATTAATGTTTCTGAGTATGGCCCAGATACACTGTACAGACATTCAGATCATATAAGAAACCCAAAATTCATGTGAATAGTGAAAATTAAACATAGTTGATATCATGGTGGAAAAAACCCACATACAGAAACAAAGACAAAAGACATAAAAATAAATACATAATAAACAAGAAATCCTAGAACGCACATTTTTAAATTCTCTTAAATGTCATTAGCAATCAACTGTAAGACACTATGGGAAATAATTTGTCAGTGTAGCCCCAGATCGAAGTTAATTCCAGGCCGTATTAATTAATGTATAATTTAAAAGTGAAAACTAAAACAATTTAAAAACCAAACAGCTTTCCTTTTTCAATGCTGCCTTCAAGTACTAGACCCTGAAGAATGCCTTACAGTTAACAGTGTGAAATTGTTCTATTGACTCTCTTTTTGTTATACTTGCCACATTCCAGAGATTCATCTGATCCATCTCCACAGTCATCATCGTGGTCACAAACAAACTGCTTGGGAATGCAGACTTTGTTATGGCACATGAAAGCATTCTCATCACAAGTGTTATTGGGAGCTAAGGAAAATACAGCACATACAAAATAAAAAGAAAGAAATTGAGAACAATCAGATACACAGCCGATTTTCTCACACAAAGGTGAAATGAGAAGTGAATTTGAGTGAATTCAATGGAAATAACCAAAACTTTTTAGTCAGATACAAAGCATTACACAATTCAATACCAGAAAAAGCTACTCATCACAAAGAAAGCTACAGAAGTAAAGATAGCTAAAATCTCCTGTAATCCAAGACAGAAAAGCTTCAGAAGTCAATGCTGCCTATGACTAAACTAAGGTCTGGCTCTGAAGAAAAGAACTTTTGGGAAGAAGAGATGTCCTTCTTTTGGTCTGCTCCTGAACAAACGCTCTTTACAGTTCACAAACACTCAAAATATACAGAATATACTTATCTACCATCCTTATACATTAACAAAACAATCCCCTCCAATGGAACTATTACTCAACTTCTGCCACTGTTAATAGAAACACATCTCAGGAGCCCGGAAGTAATATTTTATAGCGCAAGGGATGTCAGAACATTTAGCCAGACTAAACTGAAGACAGAACTTGCATCTCCCTTCTTGATGCACAACCTCCCCGACAGGAGCAGCAGCATTTTCTTCAGGAAGAGCAATAAAACTGCACAGTCACTCGTGCTAATTTTCACCAGTGAACACTCTGTACGACGTCTGTGAGTGCCACACACCCTGATCTTCAGCTGGGCTGCCTCGGAGTGTGTGAGCAGAGCCTGGAGGTGTCAGGCTGATCCAAAAGCTGAAGGATTCTGCTCCGTGTGCTCACACATGGGCCAGCAATCTTCACCAGCAATCTTGGCAGCAGAAGGGTATGACAGGACAGACAAACAGCTGGACATCACAAAGGCAAAAGTAGGAGGAAAATAACATTTCTGGCCATGCAGACCTACCACAGCCTGCTGTGGACAGCTCGTCGCTCCCGTTGGGACAGTCCCGCTCCCCGTCGCAAAGCCAGTGCTGGGGCACGCAGGCGTGGGAGCCCAGGCAGCTGAAGGTGTCTGCAGCACAGGTCACTGAGCCTGGGGAAACACCTCAGCATCAAACCACCCCACTTCCTCAGCTGCAATGTCCTAACCCACGTTTTTACGGTGACTGGGAATGATGGAAGGGGTTTATTTTAAAATGAAACTCAGAGATGATTTTGTTCTGCACATTATGATAAACTTACTGGCTAGGATTGGTTTACAGTCAAATTTTGACCATCTGCTATTTCTTCCATTCTTTACACTTAGTCAGCCTTTTAAATTTCCCACACTTCATGGAAACTATCCAGCAGAATAATTTTTCAAACCAGTTTTGGTCAGTAAGTTTGACTGCATGTTTGGACTGACTGAATAAAGGAACAAATCTTGCAAACCACATAAGCCCTGCATCACCAAACTCCATGCCAGGAAGCCAAAGGTACTCAAACTTTTATTAATCAGTCCCACAGAGAAGAAAACAATGTGTACCAAGTACGACAGTAGTGGGAGTAAAACATATCTGCCAGTTCTGATCCAACTAACTCAACATATTGTTTTCCTGACTAGTTTGTTTTTTCATTTTTTTTTTTTTTGGCCATTCTTTAGATAATATTATACCCTAGGATTAATACTACTCCATTTTGAAGTAAATTTTTGTGCAATCCATCAGTTAATGTATTCTCTTAGATAAGTTAAATATACTTCACTAAAAAGTAGAGAGTGTATTTTCTACTGGTTTTAATTAGAATTAAATATGAAAATATTTTTTTTAAAAAAATCCTGTCCTACTTATGCAAAAGAGGCAACTTTTGCTTACTTATACACATTTGCCATTTTTTGATATTTCTAGAATTGAACTTCATGTTAAAAAAATACTGATTTTTTTAAGACTGAAAAATTTGAAGCAATTTTGATCTCTTTTCTCCTTGCAATTCACATCCAACTCTTGTTCCTAAGGAGAAATACAGCCTTAACTCTGCATTTTTCGTAACCAGTGCAGACTTTTCCCTCTTTGAGAGAAGTTAGTGTCATAAATAATTCATATTTTACCATATCAGAACAATAAAAGTTCCACTTCCATCCTTTTCATTTGATGGTGTTTCTACATCTATGCTTGATTAAGCAATTACCTTAACAAACCACAGCTCTGAAGCTGAAGAGATTCTGCTCTGCCTACTTAACACTTCCAGTTATTAACAATATTTTTATTGTGGTATCACTCATGAAATATGGAATAAAATACTCTGTAGAATGGACTTCAAGTAAGAGGATTTTTGAAGAGGAACAAATTTTTACAAGTTAAAAGCTAAAATTTTAAAAAGAAAAACTTAAAATACAGCGTAGAGAAAGACAGAACCAATGTATAAATATCACTAAATTGTGACAGCATGGCTTGACACGATGTGATTTTCTTTTGAAAAGAATTCAGTAACACATTTCCAGTCCACTGAGCCCCAGAATGAAAACAAAATTTTCAATTCTTTATGCACCTTGAAGGGTTTGGGAATTTGAGAGAAATATTATGCAACAAATGCTTATGTTATAAAAAATTTTAGAGGGACTAGAAGGAACAGATAGGGAAAAAACCCCTCAGAACCAAAATACAACAACTTTAGTGTCTTTGAGCACCTGGCACTGAAATGTAAAACTCCAACAGGGGTTTTACCTGAAGGACAGGAATTGGAGAAAAGGCTGGCTGTCCTTTTGCCCAGGCTGGTTTGCCATTCACAACTCTACTGATAAAACCACACAAATCGTAAAGTTCCAATGAAAAGGAACCTGTGGAGTGGGGTTGAGTGGGGAGATCCCTCATACTCTTTGGAGATTCTGTCCTTGTTCCCTTGAAACATAGAATTTTAGCTAAAGAGTTAATTTTGTTAAAACTAGTGAGCCCAGCTGTAGTCAATTAATAATTAAACTAGAGTTGGGCCTTGAATAGGTCTTTGAAATTGAAGGACTGATTGCTTGTTACTGTGTTTGCTCAGCTGTGCTTAGGCCTAACAGAGATCTGAAGAAGTTTAGACAGGTACAAATCTTTTCAATTATAAATTCATTTAAAAGAATAGGGGGAGTAATTAAGGGGTTACTTAGGTCAAATTCATTGTGTTAAGCTACTGGGGTGAGGAAGGTCGAAGTGAGGAAGAAGAGTATTTCTTCATCTTTTGATGACCACCACTCACTAATACAACCCCAACCCATTTTAAAGAACTAACCACGCATGCTTAATTGTCATTCAGTTAATTTTCATACAAAGTGGAGAGTGGGAGGTGTCAATGTTATGAATATGCATTTGTATTGAATCTTTTATAGATATATACCTTGTAATGCTTTGTGATTTTGCTCTGCGGCTTTGGAAATTATTCCACGCAGCAGCCCAGCCGTAATAAACATAATCTTGTTCGTCTGAGCTGGGTATTGATTCTAGATCTTTACGCTGTTTTGGTAATTCACCCTTCCCTGCATCTCCTTGGCCCACGTGGTGCCTCTGCTCTGACACAGCACAGGAGTGAAAGGATGCCACTCACCACAAACCGCATCGCTCTCATCCAGACCATCCCCACAGTCGTCCTCACCATCACAGGTCCACTGCTTGGAGATGCACTTGCTGGCAGAGCAAGCAAACTGATTCCATGAACAGGAGGAATCTGGGGATGACACCAGGCACTGCATTTGTCAGGCTCACAAGCATTCCCTTAAAGTTTCAAGCACAGTGTAGGAATTTTTGCACTGCTACTTTCTCCCCTCCCTGTTTCCGTGTACTAAAACACTCCAACACTGTACAATCCTAATCTTGTTATTCAGCATGTTATCAGTTTGTCTCAGAGTTTGCATTCACCAGCACACTTAGAGAAATAAATATTGAAATATTCCAAACACATTCCAATATTGTCAAGTATTTTGTTAGTGGGAAGAGGATAAACACTTTTAACACTGAAGCCTGGTTTGCATATTTAACAAAGATGCTATAACTACAGTGAACTGCTTTATTTGGGTAGTAGGGCAGAGAGTGCACAGCCCAAATTTTCCAACACAGCCTTCTTTCTGGTATTCCAGTATTAAACTCCATCTTTAAAAGATTTCATGTTATTTTCTCTCACAAGAAAAATTTCTGTGTGTTTCTCTTCTGTGGTTCCATTTACACTTTTCTATACACTGAAAATAGGAGCTTCTGCATTTCAAAATCAAATTGCACAACTGTCCTGAATCAATGCTATTCTTTTCTGAAAAATTCAGGTCTTCCATGTTTCCCAGACTTCCTTCTGTAAGAATAAAGTTTGTTTTGTTGCAACTGGTGACAAATTTTACAAAACAAATTTTAATATTAACATTAAAAAGAATTTTAGGTAATGCAATCTGAATTTAAAGGAGAGCACTGTAACAGGTATCTCAAAATGGGTAAGAGCAATCAGTGGGGAAAGTAGAATTGACTCTAACCCTTCCCTTTTGCCCACAAAAATCAGCTAATTCAGTTTACAGCATTGTACGCAAATAAAACCTGGAAATGTAAACACTCAGTTATATTTGACCAATGTGGCCAACAGAAAAGATTCTGATTGTCACAGTGCACAGGAGTTCCTAATTTTGAAGTTATAAAATAAAAACATACAATGTAAACTGCAACCCAAACATGGAAGCATGTTAACGGGAAGTGGGTCATGGAGAGAGTAATATAAAATGTTCAGTCATGTTACGAAGTAAAGCAAAAAAAACCACAAAAACTAAAAACCCACCAAATTTCAGGTTTAATTTAAATAAGGAATAGGAAAACCTGGCACTGCTTTTTGCTGATCTGGTACAATTTCATTACAAAAATAATCCGTTCAGATATAAATTGAGATATAAATGCACACTTCTTTGTTTCCAAAGTACATTAGTGCCTCCAGAAATACAAATAAGACAAAGTGCTCACCACAGTGCAATTCATCTACTCCGTCCTCACAGTCTTTCTGCCCATCACAAAGCCAGGTGGTCAGAATACATCTTCCACTAGGACAACCAAAATAATTTTCTTCACATGTGGGTTTGTTTTGAACTGTGATAAAATAAAGAATGTAATGTAAAATGGTCTCTACTAGTATGATTAGGAGCCTAATACATTTCTGCTAAATTTCTGAATACTGATGGACAAAGTGTTTATGGCTAAAAATGAAAAAAAAAAAGTAAATAATTTGTGTCACTAAAAATAAAAAAGAAAATGACAGCTAAGTAGTTTAGGGAGCTAAAATAGTTATTGTTAATTATTTTTTTTTTAGGGAAGAATCAGAGGACAGCTTCAAACTAAATCAAAAGGCCTACAGAGCAAAGTAGTTCAGTTTACAGGTTTTGAGGTCAGGCAGGTCAACATTGCTTGTTGTTTTACAGCAGCTGAAGAAATTGCCCTTCTGATCCTTCTGCTGTCATTTACAAGATAATCCAATTGTGGCAGGATGTTTGTCACTGGGAGAAGCTACAAATCTGATGCATGCACTGACTAACAGGAGCTACACCAGTGATGTTGTAGCTATCTTTACCTCTGGCTAAACCAGAGGTTTAGACTTGGTCAGAAATTTAAAAGTTTTCCCTTGTCTTTTTTACTTCGTAGAGTCAGAAAGCAATTTAAAAATTGGCTTTTATGAATGCTTAGAAACCAGAAGTGAGGAAAAAAGCATATGCCACATATTGAGTTTTATGATGCAAGCACAAATATTAGTCTAGTAACAGCTTATTTTCAAAATCTTAAGTCAGGTCCTGAGAAAACCCAGGACAGAGTTCCAAGCACTGGAGACCACTGAAACTCTCTGCCATGGTTTTCATTATTCCCTCAGTGTACTGAGTTTGTTTTCAGCCTCCTCTCTTTTAAAAAGAAAGTTAAAGTGAATATATTTATGGCTTCTACAGCTGTATGAATGGGAAAAAAAAAAAAATAAAGACAGAAGTGGGACATGTGTGATGACTTGGTGCATATTAAAGAATCTCTAAGTACAGCTACCCTCCATGAGTATTTTGCTGTAATTTTCTGTAAGAACAATGACACTGAACCAAACTGCTAATGGGAATTGCAATATTCGTAATAGAAACAACACTCCAAAACTTAATGTGCCAGAGTCGGTCAGTTTTGAATGAAATGGCAAAGGAAATCACATGGTGGGAATGGTATTGCTTCCAAGCAAAGGGAGGAATGATCCAGGCAATTAGTCACACATTAAAATGATGGAACATTCTGGCACACGTTTGGAATTCAGAGAGAAGTAATACAAATAAATGGACAATGGAATAAAATGCACATTAGTGTACTTATGCAACATTAGTTTACTGAAGCTACAGCACACTGCCCTCAAATTTTTCCTTGGCATGGAAAAAACCCCTTTCTTTGTAAGGAGACACAGCAAATCTAAGATATTTTGAGCTTAATGAAGGGTTATATACAATAAATTCTATATAATTAAGAGATAATTGGGTGAATATAGATATTAGAATGGAAACTCTAATTTAATACACATCTATTCTATAGGAGTCATGCAAGTTCTTAATGTCAGGTTGGCTGGCAGTACTGCTGAAGTCCCAGGTTTCTCTGGATCTTGGTAATATTTTCATCAATAAATTTGGCACAACGTGTATGAGAATTCTAATAGAACCTTCTGGTGACACTACAGGGTTATCACACAGAGAAAGAGAATATTAAATGGAAATACTCAGATTATGTCCACTACTAGGCAAAACTTTGATGGCATTGAGTAACATAAAATTAGAAGCTTTAATTTTACAAACTAATAAAATTTATTGTTTAGGAAATATTTACTTTTACTACATGCTAATTCTTAGAGGAAAGAGAATGGTCAACAGGAGGTCAATTTCACTCTAGAATAAATCAATTATTAAAACAAACAGAAATAAAAAATGTTTTCCTTTTGTACTTAATATTCTCATACTCAAACGAGGGGTTCTGGATAAAAATGAAGCAAACATATAAACGCCATCCTTCATTAGGTAATAATTGAATATTGTGAATAATTCAATGGTTAACATTAAACATAGAGCAACAACCTCAGCCCTGAGTCTGGGGCTCAAGTTGTCATGATCCCTTTTTCCTGGATGAAGACCAGAACTATCAGAAAAGCAATAACCCTGGATTCTACCCTGGCAGCCTATTCCAAGGACCTCAACCAAATAAAAGAGAAAGTAAAACAAGTCAGCAAGAAAAGAAATACCACCCACTAAAGCAGTGGCTAATAAAAGTTCCTGAGTGATTACGCTGATGCTTGATGAGATTGACATTTTAATGACTGGTGTTTTACTTAAATAAAAGTGATAAATGACAGACCTAGCCTGGAGGAAATAGAAAGCTGGACATTACAGTTTGCTTCAGAGAAAAAAAATCAGTATTCATTTGTAAAAATTTGCATAATCCCATGACACACGAAATAAAGGTGAATAAACTGCATTCAGCATTATATCAATCTCTATGTTAAATAAACCAATATTGACTGAATAAACATTTTGCAACACAATGAGAAACACTTTCCCAACAAAAAAAGGATTTTTTTTTTCTTTTCTAAAATGTAAATTAATGTTTTGGGTTTTTTTTTTTTTTAACTTTTTCACAGTACCTGGGCATTTCAGTTCATCTGTATAATCTCCGCAGTCATTAGATCCATCACAAATCCATTCTGGCAGTATACAAAGGGAAGTCGAATTACAGCTGATAAATCCTGAAGATTTTATCCCAAGTTTATAGAAGTAAGCACAGTTTGTATTATCTGGAAAGAGACAGTAAATTACCACACACCTAACACAGACTGAGAGAGCCTCACAGTTTAACTTTCACGTTGAGCTCGAGCAGAACACGCAGGTGTTGGTGTCCCAAAAGCAGCAATGCCCAGGAATTCTCTGCTACATAACAAGGAATAATCACGGAGCAGATGCTGCCAGGGAGCACAAACACAAACTCACTGCAGTTCTTTTCATCTGAAGCATCTGCACAGTCAATGATCTGGTTGCAGTGCGCCGATTTCCCGATGCAAACCCCATCTGCACAGCGGAACTCTGTCGAGGCACACGCTGAATCTGGAACATATGGTTATAAAGGATGTGAATTTGTGTGCTAAACAGACTCTTCAGATGCACATCATACATATGATGGTGTTTAAGCCTTCTGCCTTTCAGAGTGAGACATTCAGTACTCACTGTACCTTCCAGCAGACGTATGATTTTGAAGTTCATTACACCTTATAAGTTTCTAATTTTTTAATTTATTTTCCTTAGCCTAAAAGTGTCTCTAAGTAATTCAACTCATTTTGAGATAATCAATATTGGAGGAGGGAAGAAGCATTTTCAGGATCATCCATGAACCTCTCAGATTTACTTCCTGTAAAACCAGCTTGGGGTTCTTGCCTATATGTTTTTCCCTCTACTTATATTTAGGTAAATGATTAAAAATCATTTGGTGCCTTCAAAGAGAAAAAAAAAATGCTACTTACTACAGCTATATAGGTTTTTAGTTATAAATCTTGTGGAATAATATCCCCTCCAACCTTTCTGAATTGTAACTAAGGATTTGTGTGGTCTGCTAGCTGGTCTTTATGTACTGGTTGATGCAGAGATATAAATATTCATGTTATAAGACATAAACCAAAAAACAATTCTGTTATAAAAAGGAGGACAATTTTAGTAAGCTTTGCAAAGGACACAGACATTGCCATGTATCTGAGAAGCAAAGAAAAAGAGCATTTGCTGCTTCAAAGAAGAAGCAGATGCAGAGAGGAAATCACCCATCTTTCAACCTGTCTGCAGTAAAGTTACTCTCTCATTACTTCACAGAAGGAACAGAACCTGTATTTTATATTTTATACACATAAAATATAAAATATTATATATAATGCATACGTATATTTTATATTTTATTTTATAGCCCAAACCACTCTCCTTCTAGAAGACTGTAGGTGCAAACCAAGATCAGCCTTTATATCAATCCCATCATATGATTAAATCACAGGTTATTTTCCAGCTACTCTCATTTGCATAATAAGTATTTACAAAGCAATATTCCAGAATCACCTTGGAAATAAGTGCCATTTACCTTTGCAGTCAAATTCATCAGAGTTGTCACCACAGTCATTTGCCCCATCACAGAATTTATCACTGGGGACACAGCGGCGATTGGAGCACGGCTTGAAACCCTTCCGACAGCCTCTGTTTTCTGGAAAGTTAAATACAAGCACCTGATCTGACTGACACCTAATGAAAACAGCCTTATACTCAACCCAAACAAACATTCCAGAAAAATATTTTAATTGATAACGCATTCGAAGCCACAGGGAAAAAAAAAAACCTTCAGAAATTGTTCCTCTATTATCCAGCAGAACTTGGACTGATAAATGAATACGGAACAATAAATGAAAGCATGATGAGAAAGAACGACCAAAAAAACAGAAAAAGGGAAGCCTAATTCCCAGCTTTCATTATCTTGTGGTGTAAAACAGCCATGCAATTGAAATGTATTTGTTTTGACACACTTTTTTGGGGAGAATGTCTGCATATGACAACAATATCATCATCACATAGAATGAAGTATACCAAATTTGGCCTAAGCCAAAACAGGAATAAATGGAGAATAAAATAACAACAAATATTAGCAGAGAGGTTTCTGGATTTCTGAGCACCAATACCAACAACGTTCTGCTCAAGAACACTACTGAAGAATGTATGAATTTTACATAAGGATATGTTTGAAAATTCAGGACTGACTTACTAAAGCTCTAATTATTGCAGAAGTCACAATAATAATGTTCACTGCATTCGTTCATCAACAATAGTGAGTCCAGCATCCTGTTTTCTCTTTATCAGATTTAGAAAGCAACACCCTATGTACAGCCTAGTGCATGACAGGACCATAAATCTTCCTGGTTTCTTTTCCCAATGTGTAGCAAAAAATTTGGTCCAGTTGATTTAAATGAGGCAAAATGTTCACTGACACTGCAAATTAACAGAATGTCTTTCATAAAATTATGTGGCAAATCCATGGAAAGAGAAGTTGATGGCTCTCAGAATCATTGAATCATGGAATAGGTTGGAAGAGACCTTAAAAACCATCTCATTCCACCCCCTGCCATGGGCAGGGACTCCTTCACCTATCCCAGGCTGCTCCAAGCCCTGTCCAGCCTGGCCTTGGGCACTTTCAGGGATGGGGGCATCCACAGATTCTCTGGGCAACAAATCTTGTATTTATAAATCTATTTATAAATTTATAAACTAGCATTGATATATTTTTCAGTACTCTACAATAAAGTCTCTTCCATCTTTAAAAAAGCACCCAGCCGTGTTTTTCCTTATCATTATTTTAGAGTCAGAAATATGAGAACATTTGAGATGCTTTTTATTAAATATGTCAGTTAATACACGAAGTTTGCGAGAAAAATTATTTTCAGGTAATTTTCTCCATGTCATGTCAGGGTTTTCTTAATGTGTGTTGGCATTTTCTTCCTGTGCATCTTGGCGAGCAGTTGGTGTGAATGAGTAGAAAAGTCACAGAGGAAGCAATCTAAGCACATATAACACCAAAATTATAACAGGAAGGTGAAAGATCTGCAAATACGTACCACAGTAGAAGAGCTTCTCATCAGACTTGTCCTTACAGTGAGCAACGCCATCGCAAGTCAGCTGATAATCAATGCACTCACCATTCCCACATTCAAACTCTGAATAGATGTTGCAAGTAGAATTTTTACCTAAAAATAAAACACATTAACACGTAATTTTAAAAAGCTTTTACAACTAGTGAAAATGAGAAAGAATGCTGGCTGCATTTCAAATTTGACCTACATGAACTCTGAAAACCCAAGAACAAAACAATAAAACACACCCTGGCATCAGAACTTAAAAGCTTCTAGAGAGAGGACATGTAAAAGAAAATATATTGACATATATCCAGGAAGGAACTTGTAGTGAAACAACTCAGAGGCACTGATTCTGATAAGAACTTGCAACTACTGTGCTGAGCTTCCTTCTACTCACCCGTGCCTTTCCAACCCCCAGATTGAATGATACAGCCTAAACCCCAACGCAGAAGACCTGCTGCTTCCATTTTGCTTATTTCTTTTATTCATAAAAACCCTCTCCTTCTCATCTAGTGGATGTTTTATCTATTATTTTAGAAGAAAACAAGGTGCACATGGAAAATTTTTACTCTTTTACTTAAGAAACTAAAATATAACATGAACTTGACATGGAACAATTTGGTCATGAACTTCGTGATAGGTCACACATCTGCTTTGTGAGCATGGCTCTAAACAAAATAGCAAAGTGGAGAGAAAAGAGAAGCATTTAGGACAACTCAACAAGAACAACAAAGGGGAAATGATATCCAGTTGTTATGCTTCTTGTTTTCATTACAATCACTTCAGCACAACTTCAGAAAGAACCAATGCCTGCTATATGCAATAGCCAAGCCAATATAAATTGAAAGGATTTCTTGATTTGATTCAAAGACCAAGGAAAATACAGACTCTATATAAAGGTGAGATCTGGTCTTGAATATTATTTATATAGTCCTTCGGATTTTAATTTTACTATTTTTATCTCTTTTCCCTCCATTTTCTAGCATTGTAAGAACTTAGAGAAAGCAATTCTCAATCACATTTGTAGTTCATCTAGTTCAGCATCTTAGACTGCAATCTTTAGAAAAAGATGAAAAAAAGATGTATAGGAAAATCTGCCCTCAGTTCAAGTCTAACTGGACACCCTCGCAGAGATTGCTTCAAGCTCCATCTTGCAGAAACAAAGCATTTTAATGCCTTTCAAACAGTTTCTTTGATACAAGGAAGTAGTTGGAGTAGTCATTACCCATATCATCATCTCTCCCTCTTTGAATTTCACTGAAGCTTTGTCTCAAGACTCCTGACTGGCAGGAAGTTATACAGCCTAATTACACTGTGAAAGGACAGTTAATGCCTTTTCTCAGCTGGAATTGCTAACTTTCAATTTTATTGAGTATCCCTTTCAACTGTGTTACGAAGAAAGAAACTTTTGATCTCACAGCTAAACTGAAGTCTGTCTTGTTTCCATCCTTTCTGTGCTACTCAACCCCAACATTTAATGTCTTTCTGCTTGTTTTTTTCCTGAATAGCTCTGATCAACATTTCCTGCAAACATTCCACAGAACAATTTAGAAGATTAAATCCTACATCATGTTCTAAATGACAATTTAAACACGGTTTTACCTAAGAGCAATTTTAAGAGTTGAGATGCATTTGGAAAACATAAATGCCATGGAATTATTAGAAGATAAATTATTAGGTATATGAATTTAACTGCTAAACCTCTCTCACTTCCACTGCCAAACACTGGTTTGACAACATAAAGTTGAAAAAGTGCTTTGGTCAAGATTCAACTTCAGTAACTTATCCCACATAACCCTAGAGAGACCTGAAGGGTATATATATTATATATTATATATATATATATATATGTTATATAATATAGATATTTCTATCTCAGCAGTAATTGTGATAAATATGTAAAAATCCTAACTATTAGTAAGAAACAGTATCCCACTACCACTATAGGAGTTTTAAGGAGAGCATGAATACTTTTTAACCCCCCAAAAGACTTACAAAGACTTGTAAGTCACAAGAGTTAAAAGCCTGGTTTGTGCTGTATTGCCAGATCAATTTTCACAGTACATAGAAGAAATAATATGAATGGCTTGGGCCAACTGTCTTATGAAAGCCAACTGCCTCACAGCACAGAAAAGCACCGTGTCAGCTACCATTACTTACTCACACATCTGTTATCATCTATCAGGACTCTGTCCCCTCTACACGAGCAGTTCACTCGTCCATCAGGCGTCAGGAGGCATAAATCATGGCAGCCTCCATTCATCCGTGCACAGGGAGATAACTCACCTGGAAAACAAACGACAAGAGATGAACTCTATTTTATTAAATTTGCTTCAATGGCCAATGTCTCTGAGAGAGCAAAGATCATCATATCTCAGATTCACGGGCAATTGATTCGGGTTTTATCAGTCGGATAAAAATGTCAGCATCCCTCAGATGCTGGCATACTAAAGATAAACAAACACCTGGAAAATAATAATTTTAAAAACCTAAAACATTCAAAAGTGGTGAAAGTATTTAACTGCTATCCATTGAGCTCAATGCCTATAGCAGAAAATTGTGAATAATACTTATTTACCTGGGAAAAGGTTATACCCCATCTTTTCTTAACAAAAGCATTTATGGAACACCATAAAATCTTCCAACTTGGCTAAAACTACCTAAAATTCCTGAAATGAATGATCTTGGCACTAAGAAAATGGCTTTGTAGCTTACAGCTGTTGGTGTCGTTGGCGACAGCGATAATTCCCATTGGCTGGTGCGGGATGTCGGAACGCAGCACTTTGGTGTCTCCACCTGTGTATTTGCTGGAACGCAGGATGGCTCTCCTCACCCCATCCGACCAGAAGATGTACTCATCATACACAGCCAGGCTGAGGAACGTGCCCGGGCCAGACTTGACAATGACCTAAAATGCAAAAGTGCAGAAGAGAAGCGGGAGAAGAAATGCTGTCACTGAATAAGAACTTTTTAAAGTGCAAACTGCGACTCCCACCACTTTTAGATAAAACACTTAATATTTCTATACCTACAGCACCTGGGAAAATAAGATAACAGCACTTAAAATGTGTTAAAAGGATGCTACAGGCATCCAAATTTCAGAAAATCGGGCAACTGCTCCTTAATTTAAAAAATCACAGTTTATCTAAATGTGCCTGTAAAAACACCTGCTCAACACTCTACCTGCTTAACAGCTCCAACAGAAAAGAGAAGAGGTTCCTTCAGCATGGCTGAAAGTCTAAAAATTCAGTCTTTATGAACTGAAGAGTGCTCACCACATCATCAGATTAGAAATTTGAACGCAAGACTATAAAAGTTTCATGTTTCCCAGTTCAGAAAAAAAAAAAAAAAATCTCACCATTGTATTAATGAATTTAAAACCTAGAAGCAAAAAATGAAGCAAAGGTCACTATATAGTAAGGTTTGAAAGAAAATTCTAGAAATACAATGAATTTGATCCCAATCCAAATCACAGCTCCTATAAAATACTTGCATATGTTCTTTCTTTCCATGTATCAGAATTAAAAAATGCATATTAATAGGCTTTTTTTTTCTGAACAACCTGACAAATTGTTAATCAGTTTTTTAGTTGAAAACATAATTTTGGCTGAACAGAACTATTGGAAGGAGGTTAGTATTTCTCCATTAAATAATGGAGATAAATACTCTTAATATTTTTATTGAATTGTATTCCAGGTTTCTATGGAAAAAAAATAGTAGCTTAAGTATATTTATAAAGTGGGATCAGTTCTGACCCAGGCTAGGAAAAAGAACTTAAAATCCTGTGTCTACGTGCTATTATCATCGGGAAATTGGGATACCACCAGAAAAATAATATCCTTTTACATATCTCTACTTGGATCACCATGGTTTTCCATCTGCTTTGTGTGCTTTATGCCCTTTCCCAGAGGGCGTTTATAACAAGGATGAGATTTCATGGAAATCTCCATGAACCAGGACATCTGATGGACCTGAGCCCTTTGAGCTTGCAAGGGGAGGCTGTGTGGCAACTCTTCAAAAAATGCTGGAATGAGAAAGGAGTAGGAACAGTCAATCCAATATTTAATTATTAAATTAGTCACTGTGGGTGTGTAGGACGTCTTTCTCTCCATATAACCACATATACAGGATATCCAGATTTCATTTTGTGAAACAAAAGCCCCTGATTTTGATAGTACAGCTATGCCTTGCAGATCAAGAAGGTGCCCCAACTCCGCAGGATTCAATACCAAGGGATGCTCCAGGTTTGTTCCCACCTGTGCCAGTTCACTGGCCAGGGTATCTCAACAATCTGCTAACATAAATAATTCTAGTCCTGTGCACAGGAGCATTCCTGGCCATGTTTAAATTCACTTATACAGACAGAATATCTAAATTACTTACATTAATCAGATAACCATAACAAATTCTGCTTCACTGTGCACATCATGTATTTCTGCATATTTTAAAGAGGGTTGGACAGCAAATCCTTTTTTAAGGGAAAGATTTTTGCCAGTGATAAATGTCCCAAGAGGACAACTTTTCTCTAACCAAACTTTTTCCAGAACTAGAAGCACTAAAAGATAAATGGGAATATATTAATGGCAAAAGATTTCTTCTCTAATTGTTCACATTTACAGTAAGACACTTCTCATAATACACTCTTAAAAGCCTACACTGCTCATATCCAGACACTTTAGGAAAAAAAAAATAAAAAACACATATGTTTCTGAAAGACCTGTATGAAATCTGGCCATGCAGATTTTGCAGCCCCATATTTTCCTCCCTGATAGTGTGAAACTGTCCCAGTTGCAAAGATTTTATTGTTACAGCCAATGCTAAAGCAGTGCCCTGCTCAGCTTTCTGTGTTGGGCAGCACTGTCATAATTTATCTCAGATTGTAACAACAGAATGGAAATTCATTACAGAGCTGATCATCGCTGTTCAACCTTGGGAGAGCTGAGATCCAAATAAAGCATCACAAAAACAAACTCTTTTCACTAATGCTCATTGTATTTCATTTCCTGGAGTCTCTGTATGATGTCACAGCCCTATCCAAGGACATTGGTTTTATTCAAGCAACCAAAATAAAGACTTCATATTTCTATCAGCTTCTGGCTAGTTTTACAGCCCTTTTAACATTCTAATTTCTAGAACAACACTGAAAGTTGTGACAAGTTTTTATTTCTATTTTTTTAAGTCTAAATTTATACCAAAAATTACAACAACCCAAGTAGCATTTTAAAACTTTAAGGGATCATGAAAAAACATCCCTACCACCCCTTCCACCTGCAAGACTGGAAGTCAGACACATCCAAGAGTACATCCCATGTTTTAATACTAAATGATATCAACATTCAGTTACAGAAGATATTTCAAGCCTTGAATAACATAAAAAGTTTTCTATGTAAAACGATGAGGAGAGTGGGGAACTGGGGGGATGTCAGAAGTTGCAGAACAATTTAATTTTAGCTGTGATTCTTTCTTTTTTGAATTCTGTTTTTTAATTAGTCCAGAAAGCTTTTGGTTTAGCATGCACCAGCTCTAATTTGAGATCGTTGTAGCAGTTTCTCTAGAAAATCATGACTGAAAAAGGAAAGGAGCCATACAGGTAGACATGTCAGGCAGAGAAGAATTTCTGACAGAATACTATAATTTTGATGATTTAGATAAAACTCTTATTAGATTGTCAGTAAGAACTAGAGTCAATGATTTTTATCATGACAACACTCAACTTTTATAGTAATACTGGTTTGTTTTTTTTTAAAGAGAAGTACACCAGCTTAAAGTTAATGCATCAGCTTACAATATGATTTCATCTTTTTTTGCAAGTATTTTAACTTTAATGAATGGATTATTAATAATACCTCTCTTTCAAAATGCTTCATAAATGGGCACTATCTAACAAAGCTTCTAAATGTTTTTTAAGGGATCTTCACTTTTCTAAAGATACCCGAACCTACTTGGAGGTCTGAAGCAGAATAACAATTCTAGTACAGAAAACTACACTTAAAAAGGTTAAAAATAATGTCAATTTAAAGTCAAATGCATAATAAAATCAATATACAACCATAAAGTGATATCAGCAATTCAAAAACAAATAACATTTTTAGATGAACAAAAATCTGACAGAACCAACTTACATAGAGCACCACATTAGTCAATGGTATTTATTTTGTTTAAAATGAAAGACATAAAATAATATCCCATATTTATTGTTAAGTTATGAATACTGATTTAAAAAGACTGTAGAAGAGGAATCTACAGGGGAAAAAAAACTTATGAGACAGAAATACAGGGAAACCTGTTGCACAGAAGGGGGGAAATCAAATAATTTAAGTGATAACTTTTATGTACTTGATTTATTTACCGAAAAAGGTACATTTAGATTAAACGCCTGATTGTGTTTGTTGTGATGCTGTTCGCTGATTGGTTTGAATGAAATCTATTTTCAACACAGCTTTAATGCATGAGTTTTCCTTTCATTTATTTTATTTTTCACTTTTACCTTCTAAATAATTTGAATTGCAGTGCCACAGGAAAGGATACAATGGCCACAGTAGAAGACCATGCTTGCAATAGCAAGATCATATTTCCACAGAATTTCCCAAGCACAAGGTAGCAAAATCAGAAATGTTTCAACAACTCATTTTTGTTTCTCCGTGTTCACAATGAACGTCTAACACACTGAAAACCAAACTTCAGTGCTGAATTTGCAGTGTTCCAGCTGCTACTTAGTTTGCAGTTCAGCTGAATGACAGATTAAGCAACTGTTTATAAAAGCCCTGGAAATGGGAAGTACACAGCTCTGTAAACCACTATTAAATGAACCAGGTTCTTCAAAACTGCATGCGTATTAATCCCAAGATAATTATTTTCAACTTCATAAATGACAATGACAGCTTCATCTAATGTTAGATTTACTTCAATCTCCTGGAATTTTGTTGGATCCCGAGGTATTATAAATAATCTTGTTCTCCATAGCCTTTGAGATTAGTTTTACCTGCTCATTAATTCCTTCTTTCAGTTAATTTCTACCAGGCTTCCCACACTGGACATCAAGATATTTCAGCAAACTGTCCCAAACTAGAAGTATTGGTTCTGTCTGAACCAGGTATCTGCCTCACAGGGATTAGAGGATTTTACTGCCTTTGGCTAGGGAATAACTTTTATTAGGTTCAAGCTTAGCACTTTACAGAACTACTGAAAGAAAAGAACTCATCAATGTCAAGGGAGCGAATTCCTTAGAAAAACAACAAATTAAGCAGGAGGTAGGTATTTCACTCTTTGTATTGGTTTTGGGCTTCTTCAGATGAATGCTGAACTGAAACATGGGCATTTGAAAAGTTGAGAAACAATTTATTTATTTTTTTTTTATATTTGCAAGAGAAAAGAATCAAGGATCGGATATTCCTGCTCCAACTACTAGATTTATATTGCTGGACAGAGAAAATTAAAAAAATCCACAACTTCACTTCTAGTGCCATTCATTGCCAAGAATATTTCTACTATTCCAGCTGCTTTTCAAACACAGAAAGAAGAACTGGTTAAAATGTCCAGAACTTAACTCTTGTTCCCCTAACAATCACAATAGGGCGAAATAGGAGAAGCAAACCTTGGTGACCTCAGATGTCTGGGTAGTAAATTGTGCATATTGTGCTAAAACACACATTTTTTACTGGCCTTTCTTGTTTCTCTACTATTATTGCTTCCAGTGCTATTTAAAACAATTACAGAGAAACCATAGAAACTGATGAAGTAATTTCTCTATGAAAGTAGACTCCATTTTATTTTTTTACTAGACCAAGCATCAAAGCTAATTAAAATATCTGCCTTGTAGTTGACATTATTTTCCTTTGGGTTAATTTTCATTTCTGAATATTTATTTGTACATAGAGAATGCAGCAATGAGATCGTTCACAGAATCACATTCAGGATTTGCATCATTTTTAATTGCTAATACTCAGATCTTGTTGAGAACCTCCTCTAATACTTCCTAGCACATTCTTATTTTAATGGAGTTAGACATTCCACATTTCAAATTGCTAATATTTTGCATAATTTCTCTCTGTTCCAGCTGCTTTGACTGATCTCACTTTTATCCTGCCTCTGTGAGTTATTTGGTCACCTCTCAAGGTAACATTGATGTCATCATGAATACCTTCCCAGAACTGGCTAAAATTATTCTGCTGTCCTCAATGATATTTGTATTTCAAATAAATATAACAACAAACACAAAAAGTAATTTTAGAGGTCAATCATAAACTCAAGTTTTTCATAAATGCACAGCCAAAACTAAAGCTTGCACTTCTGCTGCAGATTGAAGAAGATAGCTGATAAATAGTTAGTGAATAAAACAGAAGCTGAACACCGGCTATGGAACTTCTTTGATTGCGTTAATACAGAAATGCAACAGAATCAAAACATGCGTCCTAGAAACTGAAAGTTACAATTCCTGGCAGGTTGCAATTACATGAAAGTTATAATTAGCAGAAACACCTCTAAACCCATATTGATTTTAACAATGACACTTACAGGCTTACAAAACCATAACTGAGACCAAAACATTCCAATCTGGATGTTAAAAAATAACTGTTTACAGGAAATTAACAATATTTCTAGTTTTTCACATGTAAAATGTTACAAAATACTTAACATTGGAGAAGAAAAAAAAAAATTAAAGTAGCTCATGATTTATTGGAAAAATCAGTCCAAAACATGAAATCAGCTTTATTTGCTGTTCGCTCAGTTTCTGTGTTCATGAAAAAAAAAGGTTATAATTAAAGCCCTAAGCAGCTAAAACCAGCTGTGGCCACAATATTCAATCCAAGTAGGGCAGGAAGAAAAATGGAAGAAAATGGGGAAGAGTTGTGAAAAAGATAATTACCACTTCTGTATTTTAAACCGGAAGATCTGACAGAACAGAAGAGAAAAATGTTTAAAAAACAAACCTCAACAAACTTAATATCTCCTAAGTAATAAAAAGGAACAAAAGTAACAAAAAAATCTTCCAAACTTGAAAGAGTATTCCAGAAACCAAATACTAGTATTAAAATATCAGCTCAACACAAAAATCAATAAACTCTTACAATCCACTTGAAAAAGTCAGTTCAATATTGCTAAATGATTTTCCACTAATTCATTGTACTAGATTATTGTGGTGAGTAGAATGAAGAAAGAAGCTGCTATCTGGAAGAAATTTCATTACATTGCCATTAGCCTTTCATGTTCTACTATCCAATTTCTACCCTTGTTAACCTAACTGAAACTAGAGAGCAATGAAGCAGAGATAGTGAGGAAAAGGGTAATCTGTTTAAACTATTTTTGACAGGTGGCTGATGACTGAAACACCCCAAAGAATCTGAGCTCACCAGAACAGTGGAACAGTCACTACTTGCATTAATGTCACAGAAAGCAGAGACCTCGTCCAGCTGGACAGAACATCAACAAAGCAAAACCACTGCCCTGGAAATATTAATTTTCAGTAGATCAATAATACAGTTACCAGGGTGGATTCTGGCACTGCTTGTATCAGTAAAAATGCATCTACAAGGTGTTCAGCCACTCTGCTGAAGTGCTGCCAGCAAGGCCAAGCACCTGCTGGGCTTTTCCTTCTGGCATGACAATCCTTATCTAAGTAATGCAGGAAGACTGAGAACCCAGATCAGTATTTTTGACAACAGAATTAGCTGATTATCCCACAACAGGTATTGGTGTAACATGCTAGAGCTTCTAAAAACCCTTCAGAAGAGCATGCTGGACTCAGATTATTGTGTTCAGGAGCTTTTTTGTTTACTGCAACAGCGAAGAAGAGTTAAATTGCCAGAAAGCCAAACCAAGAGGCAAGATACTCAGAAAACTCAAGTTTCAATGTTCAGTTACTGAGAAAATGGAATGACCCTTTTCTTCTTGCTGATGCAAAGTGAAAGCCAAAGGCCTGATAAAAAAGTGGTATTTTAGTAATGGTTTCTGTAACTGAGTAGCATGATGTCCTATTTCATGTTTGTGATGCTTTTTTGTTATACCCTATGCAAAGTTGAACTGTTTAATCACAACCTACTAATTACCTTGTACTTAACTGATTACCTTGTACTTCTGTTTTGTGTTACTAAGTATAAAGTCAGAGACTGAAAACCTCAGAATCCATTTGGTTGGTTTGCCCAGTTTCTGATACAGCTACTGCATCTGAAAGCTTTACTGAGCTGTGGTTAATTTATATTAAAGAAAAACAAAAGGCAAATGAAAAGCACACGTCCATGCTGATTGTGCTTCAGTTCTGCTCTTACAAGCTTGGCTCTTTAATTTTACTCTGATAAAGTTTTGTCTAAAAATAGTGGGGAACTTCTGGGTAAGATTCCGAAAAAACATGTAATTTTCATTTAAGATGAAAAAACTACTTCAAAGCTCATATATTGCACATGAAGCACTTTTTAAAAGTTAATAGATATCAAAGTGAGATGATGTGCACTATCATGTAAAGCTGGGAATTGAATGCAAGCCAGAACATGCCCTTCATTCATTTTATCCTGAACTTTGGGAGGTACAAAATCCCTGAAATGAAGATCACATGAAATATGAGACATGTAGTGCTAAAGATGTAACAAAACCACAAGCACAGATCAACTGCCTTCAGCACATTCCTAGTAAAAGATCTGCTTGGGCTGAAACTAAAACAGTGTTCAGGGACCAAAATACATTATGATGAAAGAGTAATGGAGAGAAATTCAATATCTGAAAACATGTAGTTAGAAAACATTAGAAATAAGATTTGTCAAGTAACACTCAAGCATTGCACAAACAAAATTCTCAGCAAACTGAACATTATTTGCATTTCAATAGTTTTAAGTCTAAAACTAATACTAGGAGAAATTCAGGCAATTAATAATCTTTCTGTAACAATTTCACTTTGAAGATGCTAATGAATGCAAACAAACATACAATGAGTATGTGAACGATTTTTCTTTCACTTACATATCTTTGTGATCCATCGTATTCACACCTCTCAATTTTTCCCAAGCTGCCATCTGAAAAGTAAAGTTTCTCTGCCCTGTGATCAATGGTGAGTCCATTTGGTGTCAGAATATCAGTGCTAATGATAACTTGGGCATTTTTGCCTGAGAGGGTGGATCTCATGATGCTTGGGAGCTGCTCATTCCAGTTAGTCCAAAACATTAAGCTGTATTAAAATCAAAATAACAAACAAAACCATAAGATACATTTTGTAATTTAATTCTCTATGAAATGAGCAGCAGAAAAACAAACAAACAAACAAACAAATGCCTTCATAAACAATTCTGAATGGCACCTCTAAGTAATTATGATAATCAATGGCAAATAGGAAAATGTAATAGCCTACAAATAAATTATATATATAAATTATAGCAGTCTCCTAGTTCATTAATTGTATAGGAGTACAGATTTTTTTCTCTTATAGATCTGTTCAGTCCTGCTCTTGTCTCTATAGTAATTTACCATTACAGAGAGATACAAGCTGTGTAATGATATAAACTTAATTCTGCTAATGTGTGTATCAGTAATCTTTAACAGTGAAATTAATCTGCAGCTTCTCCCATATTAGAGCTGTGACACAGACCAAAGGACGGGTGTGCAGAAATTTGATAATGGGAAGAAAAGGACCTTAATGTGCTCTACAGGAGGCTTGGTCAGCCCCTTGTTGCTGTTAACAATGACAGACAAATGGCATGGACTGGGCTGCTGATGGAATTCTAATTCATGGACTGACTAGAACCTGCCCCTCCTCTCACTGCAATCTCCATCAGTGATAACGTGGTTTATTTATGATATCTTGGTAACTGTGTTTTACAATACAGCATAAACTCTTGATTTGCATTAAGAGGACATGAAGTCACGCAAGGACATCAGCTCCACTACTCATGCAGCTCTGTACACTCAGCTAACACAAATTAACAATACAATTTAATATGGCAGAAATGTTCCCCAACCTCCCCAAAAGAGAGAGACAGGTAAAGAAGCAGAAAAAGCAGGTTGCCTTTCTTCTAGAATTAACAGAGAAAATTAAAGTACCTATAATGTGTAGGACACTGAAGTGAAAATATAAATCCTCTCACTAACACAGTATTTTTGAAAGTGGCAGGAAGGAACTAAATCAGACTTCTTTGCAAGATTTTGTCCATTGTGACATACTTTACACAACACTGATTTCTGAGGTAAATACATGGGCGTCTAATTTGCACATAAGAAACTCAGACTTCTTTTTTAAGTGCTTAAATTATTATTTTTTTTTTTACTTAAGCAATAAGAGTAACAAGTCTGATGAAGCAACCACTCAATAATTTGCATTTAGCCCACTCTTAAGAAAAGCAGCTTGAATTCTTTAACATTCCATGAAAATGCAATGATTATTTGATCTGAAACATAAGAACATTTAAAACACTGAATCTTAATTCTGCAGCTCCTTTGTAAGAGCAAGACAATAAAAGACACCAACAACAAAACGTGTTAACGTTTGTCTCCTAAACAGAGAAATCCAATACGCCTTCGTAGGCTTCAGCAATATCAGCTGACTAAAATAAATAATAATAAGAATAAATAATTCTTGTCAAGTGCTCTTTGACAGGAATCAGGATGCTGTAGGAGAGCTCTAACACCTACTTTTGGCATTCATCCAGGGCCAGCACGTGGGGGTGGTCATCCTCGGCCATGGTGATGACGGCCTCGCGGTCGAAGGCGCCGCGGCGCCGCTGGTCCACGCTGTGCCTGGTGATGGAGGACGTGGTGGAGCTGGTCCAGTACAGAGTGTCCCAGGCCCTGTGATAGGCCAGGCCCTCCACTGACCCCACATCTGCAAGACACGGTGACAGAGCAAATAAAACTCCTGCTAACGAGATGTTTTGGTTTATTTTCCCTGGGAGTTGATCCTGCAGACTCGCAGGGTTCTGCTGTTCCAGCTGCCTGACTCTGCAGTTAGTTTTATCATTTCTGCTGTTTATTTTTATTGGAATCAAAATCTTATTTTTTCCTCATAAATTTAAATTTAAAAAAAAAAA